>PCFQ01000001.1:276648-320665 GCA_003063905.1 Chlorella sp. A99
CCCTCCCGCCCACCACCACCACCCCCATCACCAGGAGTTCAACGGCGCCATCAGCACGTCGCTCAACGACGCCGCCAACCCCTGCAAGATCAGCGTCTCCGTCTATTACGAGTTCTCCCACTGCGGCGCCGACGCAGGGCGCTGCGGCCGGGTGGGGCCGCGTGCGCGTGTGTGCCCTCTGCCACCCGCCGCGCTGGCGCGCCTCCCGCGGGGGCGGGGGAGGTGGGGGGGCTGCACGGCGGCCCGAGCCTGCGGCGAGGCGCGGCGCGCCTGGTTCTGCGTGCTGCCGCACCCCCCCTCCAGACCCCACCCCACCCACAAATCGCCCCGCCCCTCAAAATCAACAACACGCGCCGCCACCACCACCACCACTCCACATGCACCACCCCACCCCCACCCACAGACTCGCCCCCTTCCCCCTTCTGTCCAGGCCCGCAACAAGATGTTTGCCCGGCTGGCCGAGGAGCTCACACGACTGGGGGTGCGATACACCTGGCCCGCCACCGCCGCGCCGCCCGGCGGCCCGCCGACGCGGCCCGGCGCGCCGCGCGCCGACGCGGCGGCGGGGCAGGCGGGGGCGGCGGCGGCGGCGGCGGCGCTGGCCGCGTCGTACGCAGCGGCGGGGGCCGACCCAGAGGTGCCCCAGCTCGCAGAGAAGAAACTGCTCTGAGGGAAGAAAGAATGCCTTCAAAGAACTGCTCTGCGGGAAGAAAGAACGCTATGAAATTGAGGGAATGCTTCAGAAGCAGCTGAGGTTGGCTGGTGCTCTCTGCTGCGTCATCACTAGCCAGGGTGCTATCTGCTGATCGAGGGCTGTGGTTGGCGCGAGCGTCGTCAGCACTGGCGCACGAGCAGGCAGGAGGCCGGCGGCGCGGCGGCGGCGCAGCAGCTCCCCGCGCGCCGCGCCGACCCCCCGCCACCAACAGTGTCACCCACGCAATGCTGCCCCACCCCGCTGCGTGCTGCTGCGCTGCCGGCCTGCAGCGCCGCCGCCGCGAACGGCGCATGCCCAGAACGGCGCCAAGCTGAAAGACCAGGCCAGACCGGCGCCGCCGACGCCTTCGGCGAGCGCCCCCCCACCCACCCCACCCCACCCCNNNCTCCCTCCCCCCCGCCGCTTTTGCTCCCTCCCCTCCCTAAAGGAGCCCTCCCTAAAGGAGTGTCACACCCTCTCAAACGATGAAATGGAACAGCGAAACGAATCGTGCGCGGTCGTCATTCTGTTGTGTTCTGTTCTGTTGTGTTTGCCGCGGCAGAGCCGCCGGCCACAGGCCCAGTGCGCTTGCGGGGGCGGGGCGTCGGCTCGGGCGCTGCTCTCGGGCGCGAGGTCGGCGACGCGGCTCGGCTCGGGCTCCCTGTGGGACGCGGTTCCCTCGATGCGGCAGCTCGGCCCTCCGCAAGGGTGCTGAGGAGGCAGCTCAGATGGTCTAGGATGTTGAGCAGCTGGCTCAGAAGGTCAGGCCGAGCCCGGCGGCCGCTGCCAGCGCCGCCGCCACGCGCAGCTGCTCCTCCCCCCGCCCCGCCAGCGCCGCCACCAGCGGCGGCAGCCCCGCGTCGCCCCACCCCCACCAGGGGGCGATCGCGTCGACGGCGTCGGCGGCGGCGTCGGCGTCGGCGGCAGCAGCTGGCGGCGGCGGCCCCGGCGCGCCCGCGCCGCCCTCCTCGGCCTTTGCTGCCGGGGCGGGCGCCGGGGGCGCGGGCGCGGGCGCCGCGGCGGCGGGCGCGGGCGCGGGAGCGGGCGCCGCGGGGCCGGGGCCGGGCCAGGGGCCAGGGGCGGGCGCGCCCCCCCGGCTGCCGCCCCTGGCCTGTGGGCTCTCCACCACGAGCACTGCGGCGGCCGCCGCCGCCGCCGCCAGCGCCGACAGGCTGCCACACAGATCGAAGCCGGCGGCAATGGGGTCCAAGGCCGGGCCCGCAGCCGGGGACGCCGGCACGTCGCCAGGGCCGCCCCAGGGGGCCGGCGGCGCCGGCGGCGGGGCCGTGGCGCCGCCCGTGGCGGCGGCCGCCGCCTCCGCGGGCGCGGCGGCGGCGGCGGCGGGCGCGGTGCCACCGCCGCTCCTCCCCCCTCCGGGCAGGTCTCTGTCCTCGTTCGCGAGCTGGTAGGCGAGCAGGTAGCGGCGGTAAGCGCCAATCAGGTGGTCGGAGATCGAGGTGCAGCGGTGGCCCTCCTGTGCATGGGCGGGCGGGCGGGAGGGCGGGGGTGGGGGGGGGGCGCGTGAGCGCGCGGGCTGCATGCGAGCGAGCGTGCGGCGCCGGCGAGGAAGAAAGGAAGAAAGAAAGAAACGTGCCGAGTAGTTGGGCATCAGGCGGAAGACGTCCGTCCAGGACAGCCGGGGGCTGGGGCACCAGGCCGGCCGCTCGCGGCGCTGCTGCGGCCGCGGCCGCGCCTCCCCCGCGCGCGGCGGCGCCGCCGCCGCAGGCGCCGCGGGCGGCGTCGCCGCGCCGCCAGCGGACCGCGCGCGCTTGCCCGCCGCGGCGCGCCGGCGCCGGCGGCCCGGCTCCCACTCGAGATCGCTGCCTCCGGCGCCGCCGCCTGCGCCGCCCCTCCCCGCGCGCTTGCCGCCCGCCCTGCCGCCCTTGCCAGCCTGCTCCGGCTGCTGCTGCTGCTGCTCGAGCACAGCGCTGGTGGGCAGCAGGGCTTCGCTGGCGGGGGCAGCAGCCGGCGCGGACGCCCCCGCCGCCTCCCCGCCGCCGGCCGCCGCCGGCCCCTGCTGCGGCGCGCCCGCCGGCGCCAGCGCCACCGCGTGCTGCACCGCTCCCTCTCGCCGCGAGGCGGCGCGCGGGTGCGGGGGTCCCTGCGCGGGCCCCTGCGGCTGCTGCTGCTGCGGCGGCGGCGGCTGCGGGGCCTGCGCGGCCGCCGCGGGGGCGGCGGCGGGCCTGACGAAATCGCTCGGCTGCACTCCGCCCCTGGCGCAGACAAGCCGATAGAGCAGGAGCAGGTCCAGGGGCACGCGGTTGCTGCGCGGGGTGGGGGGGAGAGCGTGTGTGTGAGTGGGTGCGGGGTGGAAGAGGGTGGGCTGGTGGTTGTGTGTGCGTGTGCGTGTGGGGGGTGGAGAGGTGGGTTGGGGGTTGGGGGCATGGGGGTGCTTCCATTTGCGTGCGTGCATGGGATGGTGGGAGAGGAAGCCGGTGCCTCGGCGCGGCTCGGGGTGCGCTTGCCCCGCCCCCCGCCCCCCCAGCCTGGCTCCCCGATGCCGCCCTGCCGCCGCAACGGCCGCGGCCGGCGCACCACTGCAGGCGCTGCTCCAGCACGGCATTGGTCAGCGACCGCGGCTCGCCCCGCAGCTCCAGGAAAAGGCACAGGTCCTCCCTGAACTGCTGGGAGGTGCAGGCGGCCAGTGTGGGGCGCTGCGCGGCAGGGGGCGCGGGGCGCGGGGTGGGATGTGGGAGCGGGGGGCGTGGGGGCGGGTGGGCCGGCCGCAACGTGCCGGGAGCGGGGCACGGCCCGGGACCGCGCCTCCCCCTGCCGCACGCGCCACAGGTGGAGCAGCAGCGCAGCGGCCCCCGCTGCGCCCGCGCCTGCCTGTGCAGCGCGGGCGGGCGCGCGCGCCTCGCAGCGCCTCACCGTGCTAAGCGACCGGTAGTGAAGCGCCTTGTCGGGCGGCGTGAGGTCAAAGTATGGATCCTCCTCCCAGCTGCTCATCACCGCCGCCGTTTCGCGCGGCGCCGGCGCGGGCGGCGCGCGCGGCCGGCCGCCGCCGCCGCCCACGCCGCCGCCGCCGCCGCGGCCGCGGCGCCGCGCCCGCGCGCGGCCGCCGCCGTCGCTGTCGCTCTGATACTGCCACCCATCCTCCAGCTCCGGCTTGTACTCCTCGTCCATGGCTTCGCTTTCCTCCACCGCGTCCTGCAGCCAGCGCTGGCGCCGCCGCCGCTCGGCCGTCGCGGCCGCCTCCCAGTCCCACTCCTGCTGCTGCTCCTGCATGCGCGCCGTGCTTGCTGCGCGGGGGTTGCGGGCGCGGCAGGGCGGGGAGGAGGGGTCGGGCGTGAGCGCGCGGGGGGTGGGGCGCGCGAGCGGCTGGCAGCGGCGTCGGGTGGCGTCGGGTGTGCGTCTGCGCGTACTGGCAGGCGCCGCCCATCCTCACATCCCGCGTTCCGCCCACCTGCCGCTCGCACGCGTCCACCTGGTCCTCGTGGCGGCCTGTCCAGCTGCCTGGTCGGAGGACTGATGTGGAGTTCAAGAGTGCGCAGGGTGCAGCGAGCTGGGAACCTCCGCAAGCGTGCAAATGGTTGCCGAGAGGCCTTGCACGCCTCCAGACGCTGCGAGAGACTGATGTGAGGTGGATGCCAAATTGACAGTCCACTCAAAAGTCTGGCTCTGCTGATCAGTGCAATCAGGGGCGGAATTGCTGCCACAGCAGGTGGCAGCCGATCAAATTCCGCAAGAATCCAGCTTTTGGCATGTGGAAGGCTTGTAATGATGACATTGATGCCTCCATGCATTGTTGACCTCAACTAGGCTCGCGCGCATTCATATGGCGCTTGCACGCGCACAGGGAGCGCGGTTGCGAGTGGGATAACTCTACCCGCCTCGTTTTCGAAACGCGGGAGCTCATGCACGGCCCCAGCCCCAAGAAATATCGCTTTGCGGCGAGCAG
The DNA here is from genome assembly GCA_003063905.1 of Chlorella sp. A99. NCBI lineage: Eukaryota > Viridiplantae > Chlorophyta > Trebouxiophyceae > Chlorellales > Chlorellaceae > Chlorella > Chlorella sp. A99. The sequence continues at coordinate 281,244 of PCFQ01000001.1, forward strand.
GGAGCTGGAAGAAGCTGCGCCCGGCCCAGTGGCAAGCCGTGCGGAGGCCCCAGCGCCCGAGCTCCACCAGCCGGTGCACCGGCCGGTGGCGCCGAGCGTGCCGGGGCAGCAGGAGGAGGCGGGCGACAGCAACGAGGCGGGCGACGGGGGCGGGCCCCGCCCCCCTGGCGCCGCGCCAGAGCCGCGGGCGGTCACAGGTGTGTGCGGTTGCGGGGCCCCCGCCTCGAGCGCGCACCCCCCCGCCCTGCGCGCGCTCCCTGCGCCGCGAGACCCTCGCTCCTCCCCCGCGCCCAGACGCGGCCAAGGCGTTTCGCGAGCTGCGCGTGCGCCCCGCGCACAGCGGCAGCGACCGCGGCGCGGCCGACCGGGCGCCGCCCTCTCCCCAGAAGAAGCGCAAGGCCACCTCCGGACTGGACAAGGAGTTCATCCTGAAGGACGACAAGGTGCGCTGCTGGGGAGCTGTTTTTTGAGGTTGTTCGAGCGGTTTGGGGGTCGCTGGAGAGCTTCTTGAAGTCCTTGGAGCGCTGCTGACAGGCCGTCAGAGCGCTCTGCTTGTTTCTGGCTGCTTGCTTGATGTCTTTCATCGCTGGCCGTCGCTTGGGGGCTCCAGGCAAGGGGCTCCAGGCAATGACGCCGCGGCGGCCGGCGTGTGCAGCTGCGGTCGGAGCCGACCCCGCCGCGGCGCTGAGCGCGCGCGCCCGCCCGCCCCCCCGCCACCCACCCTCGCCCCCTCCTCCATCCCTCCATCCCCCCCCCAGGTCAAACGCGCGACCGATGCGCAGGGGGACATCGCCGCGGCGCGCGGCCCCCTGGGCCAGCTGCTGTTTGAGTTTTCGCAGATCGAGCTGAACCGCGACCTGCTGGAAGCAATCAAGCGCACTGAGTCCAAGACGGGTGGGGGCGGGCGGGCGCGGCGGGGCGGGGCGGAGGTGGAAGGGGCGGAGGTGGAAGGGGGCGGGTGGGTACGTGCGTGTGGGTGGCCTGGGGGAGCGCGCAGCACGGCAGAGCACTGGGGCAGGGGCGCCGAGGGAGGGGGGAGCGGGGGGCCGCGCGCGAGCGCGAGCGCTAGGGGCTGGCCTCCTGGCGCTCCTGCCCACCGCCTCGGCCCCCGCGCCCGCCCCCGCCCACCGCCCCTTCGCCGCAGGCCGCCTCGGGCGCGCCGCCTCATCCTCCGCGCTCGACCGCCCCGCCTTCGAGGCCGTGGTGGCCGAGGCCTGTGAGCTGCTGCAGGCCCACCTGGCGACGGTGGAGGCGCACACGGAGAGCGGCACGCGGCGCGGCGCCATCCTCCGCTCGTACGCGGTGCAGGCGAGGGGCCGCGCGTCCCAGCTCTTTGGAAGCTCTTTGAAGTTTTCAGTGGGCGGCGGCAGCAGGCGCCGCACGCTGCCGCCTGGCGCGGGGCGGCGGGGCGGGCGCGCGGGCCGGCCGGCCGCCGACGCCCCGACGCCCGCGCCCCACTGGGCGACGCTCGGCAGACGATTCGTCGTGTCCCGCAGGCCATTGCCGCGTTTGCTGACGAATCGGACTCGGACTCTGAGCTGGAGGAGGAGGAGGAGGAGAAGGGCGGGGAGGGGGAGGAGGGGGAGCGGGCAGAGCAGCGCCGCGGCCCGCGCGACCGGCCAGGGGCGGCGGCCGCCGAGCCTGCAGGGGCGGCAGACAGCGACGGCGAGGGCGCGGGGCTGGGCGCGCTGGCCGGCCGAGGCGGGAGCCCACTCTCGCGATCGCCCTCGGCGGCGGCGCTCCACTCGCCGCCGCGCGGCGCGCTGCAGCACCTGCCGGCCGGCTCGGCGGCGGGCGAGCGGGCGAGCAGCTCCGTGCTGCCAGACGCGCCGCCCGACTCTGCTCTGGAAGACACGGCAGGCATGGCAGGCATGCAGCAGCCGCGCGGGCAGGCGCCGCCGCCGGGCGGCGGCGTCGCCAGCGTGGCGGGCAGCGCACAGCACAGCGGGCGGGGGCAGGGGGCGCGCGGGCGCGGCGGGGGGCGGGGCCCCGGCCTGTCGGACGGCTCGGAGATGGCCCCCTGCTCCAGCGGCCACGATGCTGCGATGGGCGTGCCCTCGGACGCCACCCCAGAGGACATGGTGAGAGCATGCGGCGTGGGGGAGCAGTGTGCAGAGTGTGGGTGGCAGCGTGCCTGGGGGCCGGGCCAGCCCGCCTGTTGCGTGCCACCTGCGTGGGGGGGGGGCTGTCGAGCGCCGCCCCCGCGCCGTGCGTGCCAGGTGCGCTCGCCCGCCCCGGTGGACAGCCGGCCGGAGCCTCCCTCTCTGGAGATGCTCCACCTGCACACCCAGCCGCGCGCGCAGCACCCGCGGCAGGTGCAGTACACGCAGCAGGAGGCGGCGGGCCCGGGCCCCGGCGCCGAGGCCGAGCCGTGGCCGCACCCGCAGCAGGCAGCGGCGGCGGCGGGCCCCGGCGCCGAGGCCGGGCCGTGGCCGCACCCGCAGCAGGCAGCGGCGACGGCGGGCCCCGGCGCCGAGGCCGGGCCGTGGCTGCACCCGCAGCAGGCAGCGGCGGCGGCGGGCCCCGGCGCCGAGGCCGAGGCGCGCGCGCCGCGCGAGGGGCCGCACGTCGGCGCGGCGCCGCGGCCGCCGCGGCCCCACCACGGCCTGCAGACAAAGCGCGAGGCCTCGGGGGTGGCCGGCGCCGACAGCAGTGGGCGCACGGGGTCGGGGCCGGCGGCGGGGGAGCACGCCAAGCGCCAGCGCAAGGGCAGCGGCTTGCTGGGGCCGCCGCTGCAGCGGCTGGCGGGCGTGGCCGAGGCGCCGCCGCCGGCGGGGTTCGGGGACGAGCTGGAGGAGGAGGAGGAGGAAGGGGAGGAAGAGGGCGAGGGCGCCACGACCGGCGGCCTGCGCCGCCGGCTGGCGTTGTCGCCCGAGGCGGCGCCGCGCCCCGCGGCCGAGGCGGCAGGGCGCAGCCCCGGCGGGGTCGGAGCAGCGGCGGACGCGCCGGGCGCCGCGGCCGACGCCGGCGCTGCGAGCGGCGCCGGCGTGCCGGCGGCGGGAGCGGTGCCGGAGGCGGCGGCGCCGGAGCCGCAGGAGCAGCGCGAGCCCAACAACGCAAGCGAGGCGACGCGGCGTGCGGGCGGCCGCGGCCCGGCGCACCAGCCCAGCGCGAGCAGCGTGTGGGGGAGCACGCTGGTGTGCGCCGACCTGACGGTCAACGACGTCGCATCGCAGTACTGGCCCTTCCTGCGCAGCGCCATGCGCGGCCAGGTGCGCGCGGGGTGCGCGCGGCGGCGGCGGCCCGCGCCGCGGCGGGCTGCACGGCGGCGGGGCGGCGGGGCTGCCGGCGGCGGCGGCGGCGCGGCGGCATCCCGCGTCGCGCGTGCGCGTGAGCGGCCGGCCCTGCCTGCCCCCGCGCCCCGCCGCGCTCGCCCCCGTCCCCGCGCGGCGCCGCCTTTTCTGCTCCCGATGTCCTCTGTGAATACTCTCATGCTCCTCGCTCTCCTTGTTCTCAGGCCCCCGAGCTGCACGAGGACGACCGCGAGCTGATCCAGGCGCTGGTGGGGGCGCTGAGCGAGGCGATCGCCGCCGCCTACGCTGCGCGCGCCGGCGGCGGCGGCGGCGGCCGCCGCCCCAGCGGCGCGCGGCCCTCGCCCGACCTGAAGAGCCTGGCGGCGGCGACGGCGTTCGACGACCTGTTCCGCGACCGCTGCGCCGCGGAGTCTCCGGGCGCGTCGGGCAGCCGAGGGGGCGGCTGAGGGGGCGGCCTCCGCCCGGCGCAAGGCCCCAGTCCGCCGGGCCGGGCAGGCTGCAGCCGCCGGCCGGCCGCACGCCGGCGTGCTGGGGACCGGGGGAAGGGAGGGAGGGAGCTGGGGAGCGCGGGTGAGGGAGGGAGGGTGGGGAGTAGCGTAGCGTTGTCGACACCAAAGTTGTGAGTAGATGGGGGTAGGTAGGAGCAGCGCTCTGGCATAGGCTAGGCAGGCGGGCAGTGCAGCAATTCTTTCCTCCCCTGCTGGACGCGTGCGCTTCAGCAGCGCCGCCACTGTACCAACGATCATTCCTCAGCATTGCATGTTGCCCTGTTCATGTTTTTCAGCCCCTGTGCGCCTCGGAGATTTCTGCTACACCACCGCCTCGGTCAGAGTTGCTTGCGCCGTGCCCTAGCGCGCAGCCCTCGCGGCTGTAATGCAAACGTCCGCATGCAGTCGTGAGGCGCCGTGCGGCTGCCGTGTGCCGCCGGCCACGTCGCCGCCCCATCCGCGGCGCAGCGGGTGCGCCCGCCGACGGCGGCGCGGCGGTGCCTAGAGCTGGCCGTAGTTCTCCTCATAGGCCTTCACATCGGACTGCAGCAGCTCGATCCTATCCAGGACGCGGTGCCACTCGTCCCTCCGGAACGCCTCGTGCTGCTTGTCGCCTGTTCCGGGGGGCGGCGCCACGGCAAAGGCGGCTGGGGCTGGTGGTGGTGGTGGGGCCGCGGCGCCGCGCCGGCTGCGGGGCACGCGCACGCGGCACGCGCGCTCGGCGCTCCCTCACCCCTCTTCTTGGAGGACTTGAAGTTCTCGACGGCCTCCTTCTCTGCCTGCTTCAGCGCCATCAGCTTGTCCGCCGCCCGCTGGTCGTGGCTGATGGGGGTGTTTAGCTCCTTGCGCACGGCGTCCATGCCGTCATCGACAGCTGTGCACAGCCAGGCAGTTGCGAGCAGGAGGGAGGCAGCTCGAGCGTGCAGCTGGCGGCGCGACCTGCTGCGCGGGGCCTGCGGCTGCGTGCACCGCAGTTTGCGCTGCGCTCGCCTGCCGCCGCCCAGGGCGTCGGCGTGCTCCTGCCCTCCTTGCGTACTGCGCGGGGAGAGGCCTGCGCCGGCGGCGCCCTTTCCTCAACAAGCCTGGGAATGCTATGCTGCGTTCTGGCCGACGCGGGCGCACCTCCCTCCACCCGCGGCCGCCCGGCCAACTCGGGCTGAACCTCCGCAGACGCTCGCCGACTCTTCTCATCAGGACGGCCCCCAGCGCCCAGCCCAGTATCGCGCCACCGCCGACGCCGATGGCCAGGGACGTAAGGAGACGAGAGCGCGGCGGAGGCGGGGGTCTGACCGACGCGGCGAGGAACGACATGGCGGCCAAGCGCTGGACAGCAGAGCCGAGCTGATGAAAGGCTGCCGCAGGGCGCGGACTTGCAACCTCGGCTGGACCGTTACTGTGCACCTCCTGTGCGCTCTGGCTGGCAGCCTGGCGTGTCTGGACGACGGTGAGAAGCAGGATTCGCCCTCCAAGGCGCGCCCTCCATTGCGCGCCTTGGCGGCAGTCACACTTTCTCTAGTTCTCCCCGCTGGCGCTGGCGCCGGCGCCTGCACTGCTGAGCCCGCCCCGCACGGCTCTTACAGTTGTGTGACCCCAGCAAGCGACAGCAGCATTTACGCTTTTTGCCGAGTGGTGGGCGCGCCAGCCTGCGCTACGGGCTGCCAGCGCGGTGCGAGCGGCCCTGCTGAGCAGCTGCCGCCTGCCCTGCACAGAGGCGCACCGCCCGTGCAAACCTGTGGCACGCCTACAGCTCGCTGTGGTGGGAGTGCAGCGCAGCTGGCGCACCCGCCGATGTCGCCGGCGCCTACAGCTCCTGTATGGTATGCAGGTGCAGCCTGATTGCAGGCGTCGTCGGCGCCCTCTGCCCCGGCGGCGCGGCGTGCGGCGGCCGCCCCACACCCATGTTCATCGCTGTTGAAAACATGGTGCCAGCGCTCGGCAGCCCTCTGGCAGGCTGCCTACTGTGTCTGCTAACACTAAGCGATGCCGAGAAGCAGAATGCGAGAGCTCAACTTGTGGGCGCCTGAGGGGCTTCTCCACTTTCCTCCCGCGCCCGCGCCTGGCGGGAGGCGGTGGGCCGCTGCAGGTCAACCGCCGCCGCCTGTGCGGCTTCGGCCTGAACCCATGTGAGATAAATTCCACCGATTTGCTGGCCCACGCTTGGTGGCAAAACAGGAGCCTATGGCGGATGTCTGCAGCAGGCGGTGTGCGGCGGCGCCACCGCCTGCCTCCCGACACCGGGTGGCAGTGCGCATCCTCTGCTTTCCCACTAGCGTTGCGTCGTCTCCTCTCTCTGACAGGGAATAGAGACTCAAGGTGCTGAGCTGGAAGGGGGTGAGTGAGCACTGGCTAGTGCCGTTCACATCGCTGGAGCGTGGGCGGCATGGCGACCGAGACGGCGCGGCGCGCGGCCCAGCGCGGCGCAGCGGGTGGTACCAACCGGTTGCAACCCCAATCTCTCGATAGACCCCGCATCTGCAATCTACTGTTCACTTGCTGCAGGGGCCGCAACGCTCCTAATCTCCACCCCGCACGCGGGCTCTCCCCTTGAAGAGCAAGGGCGCGGGCCCTTGCTCTTCCACTGCCCTGAGAGGCGCTGGGTTTCGCGTGAAGGAGAGTCGGGCGCAACGAGATGGAGGAGGAGAGAGTGGTCCCCCTGCTGCGGCCAGAGTGAGAGCAGCTGGGCGGCGTCTCGCGGGGAGGGGCAGCTCGCTCCGACAGCAGCCGCTGCCCTCCCGGCGGTCCTGCCCACCCGCCGCCTGCCGCCTGCCGCACGCCCCGCACCGCCGCGCTGCGCGCTGCACCCACCTCGCCGCCCGCCGTGCTCGCAGACCTGCCGACGACTCTGAGTCGGAGGAGGGTGCGGAGGGGGAGGAGGGGGAGGCCGGCGCCCTGCCCGACCTGGAGTCACGGCTGGTTGGGCACGACGTCACGCGCACACTCACAAAGACGCTCACGTTTACCGTCAGCCAGCACTGCGGCGTGGTGTCTGTGTGGGCCACCGCCCTCAACATCCTTAACATCTACATAGGCGAGAGGGCCATGGGCACTGGGGCCCCGCGCGCCGCCCGCCGCTTGCGCCACGCACCCCACGCCGCCTCCCCTGCCCTGCCGCCCCACCCCCGCCCCCGCCGCCCGCCGTCCTGCAGGCATCGCGCTGCTGAGCATGCACTACGCCGTGCGCCTGGGCGGCTGGGCCGCGCTCGGCGCGCTCGGCGGTGCAGTCACGGTATTTTGCTTCTCGGCCCACCTCATCGTCGCCGCGTTCGACCGCCTTCCCCCCCGCGCGCCGCGCACCTACCCCGAGCTGGGCCTCGTGGCCGCGGGGCGCGGCGGCGTGCGCATGGTGCTGGGCTTTGCCTTTGTGGAGCTGGCTGGGACGAGCTGCATCGCGCTGCTCGTGCTCTGGCAGCTGGTCCAGCTCTTCCTGCCGGCCGGCGGCCTGCTCGGGCTGTCCCAGCTCCACGCGGCGGTCGCGCTCACCGCGGCCGGCCTCGTCCCCGCCCTCATGCTCTCCCTCTCCCACCTCTCCTGGCTGAGCACCGTGGGCAGCGGCGCGAGCGTCGCCGTCACTGGCGCAGTGCTCCTGCTGCTGGCAGTGGACCCCCATCGCCAGGGCGTGCACCAGGTGGGGCCGGTGTGCTGATGGGCTAGTCTGACTGACGCAGCGGTGCGTCTCAATCGGCAGCGCTGCGACTGCAGTTTGGTGGATGCGCGCGCGGCGGCGCGGCGCCGCGCCCGCGCGGCTCGGCGGGGCCGTCTCGTGCGCCGCCCCGCCGCCCCGCGCCCGAGCCTTCCTCCCGCCCCTCCCCCCTTCCCCCTCCCTCCGCGCAGTCGCCCGCCGGCCACTCGCTCCTGAAGCCGGGCATCCTGCAGAGCGTGGGCATCTTCTGCCTGTCGGCGTCGGGCCACTCGACGCTGCCGGCGCTGCGCGCCGCCATGGCACGCCCCGCCGCCTTCCCCGCCGCGCTGCGCGCCGCGTTTGGCGGCCTGCTGGTCATCTACGGCGTGGTGGCTGCCACGGGCTATTGGTGCGCTGCGTTGCGCCGTTGGCCAGGCCAAACCACCGATCCCGGCGATGACGTGGTGCTGCCGGGGCGGTGGCCGGCGGCGGGGGCCGAGGGGGCCCGTAGCGTCCCCCGGCGCCCCCCCCCCCTCCCCGCCCCGCGCTCCCCGCCCACCATGCCCCTCCTTTCCTCCTCCCGGCAGGTACTTTGGCGAGGCCGCCTCGCCCCTCATCACCACCGACATTGCGCTCAACTCAGCATATGCCGGCTCCGTCGACCGCCTGCTGGCCGCGCTGGTCGCCGTCAACGCGTTCTCAAAGTTCCCGCCCCTCGTGCTCTGCCTCCAGGTGCGGCGCGGGGGGCGCGGGGGCGGGCGGGCGGCGGGGGAGGCGCGGGGCCGAGCGGGCGGCAGGGGAGGTGCGGGGGCGGGGGCGCGGCCGCGGCGGCCCCGAGGGCGCGTGCGCGCGCCTGAGGCAGACCGCCGCCGCTCGCGGCCGCCGCTCTGCGCCGGGAGCCGGGGCTGCTCCGGGGGGGCGGCAGGCGGCTCCCTGCTGCACGTACACCCTCACTGCGCGCTTGCCCGCACGGCCGCGCCGAGCGTGCGCGCAAGGGCCGGCCGGGCTCGGGCCGGCGCCCGCGGCGCTCGTGTGCTCCCGCGCCCGCCGCCGCCAGCCGCCGCCCGCCCGCCGCCCGCGCGCGCCCCTCCTCGGCCCCGCCCGCGCACTCGCCCTGCCCCGCGTCCCGCGCCCACACAGCCCGCCCGCGGCCGCCTCTTCGCGCCCTCTGACCCCTCCCCGCCGCCCCTCTTCCGCCCTCTTTTCACCCGCCTGCGCCTGCGCGCCGCGCCGCTCCCTCTTCGTCCCCCTCCAGCACCTGCTTACTCCACAGGACATGTGCCTGAGCGGGGCCCCGGCCGGCCGCTCCGCGCGCCACGGCGTGGCGGTCGGCCTGCGGCTCGCGCTGTTTGTGCTTATTGTGGGCGTCTCGGTCGTCGCCTACGACATGCTGGGCCAGGTGTGCCCGTCGCTTCCCGGGCAGCCAGCCGCCGCCGCTTCCCTTCCTCCCTCGCTCTGCGCCGCTACTGCTCGGTGGGCCGTGGGCCGTCGGGGGCCGTCGGACGCCGGTCCACCTCTCTCCCCGTCCCCCGACCCCGACCCCTGTCCACCGACGGCCGCACCCTCCCCCGCAGGCGATGAGCCTGCTGGGCGCCGTCGCCTCCATCGCCTGCTCCCTCCTCATGCCCGTGGGCTTCTACCTGTCCCTGACATGGGCCGAGCAGAGCCGCGCGCGGCGCGCCGCCCACATTGCCCTCATGGCCGCTGGCCTCCTGCTCATGGTGTTCGTCACCACCGAAAACGTGCGCGCCATCCTGCGGGAGCACGAGGAGAAGGAGGAGGCGCGGCACGGCCTTGGCGCGGGCCCGCTGCCGCCGCCGCTCGCGGCTCTGCTGCCCGGCGGCGCCGGCCTGCTGCCGCGGCGGTAGGCGCGGCACGGCGGCGCGCACGCGGCGGCGCCGGGCGGTATGTGCCTGTTGCGTCTGCTCGTCTCACCCTGCCGTCTGGACTGATCACTCTGCCCCCTCTCTTCCTGGTTTGCTTGACCGACCCGCTGCCTCTTCCCAGCTTTGCTCGTCTGTCTGGGATTGCCAAGGGCTCCCCCCAATTTTTACACCTGTCTTGCGCACAGGCGAGTCTACTGTTCTGCCTCCTGCCCCTCTCAGCTGCCTTCTCACACCCGCCAAGCTCTAGCGATGCACGGCCATACATGCGTGCGGTAGAGGCCAACGCTGCTGGCGCGCCGAGGCGCTGGTTGCAAGCCGGCCGCCTCCGCCGCTCAACGGCCGCCCAATGGGCAGGCACAGGCCCGCGTGGCGCCGCCGCCGCCACTGGCATGTCAGCCACACTCGCAGGCAGCCCCAGCTGACCCGCACGGGGTCGAGGCCCTGCCGCTCGCCAAAGCCGCGCGCGACCCTGGCGACGCTGCACGGCACCCCCCTGCCCCACCCCCCTCACCGCCGCACCCCCAGGCCGGCGTACGTGCGCAGCACCCGCCGCACTGTGAGCGATACACGCTCGCCACCGCGCGCCAGGCGCGCGCCGCGCGCCAGGCCGCACGCCTCTGCGTTCACCACGCTCGCGTCGATCGGCTCCTCTGCCACCTCCATCACCTGGGCAGGGGCGCGCGCGCGCGGGTGGTGGATGGGGTGAATGGCGCGGGTGGAAAGTGTGTGGGCCGGGCCGCACGGGAGGCCCGAGCGCTTGCGAGCGGTGTGCGGCGCGCCAGAGGTCCGCAAGAGAGCGAGCGCTTGCAGCCGCCGCCCCGCGCGACGCGCAGCGCACGCAAACCAGCTTCCACGCTGTCTCTCCCACGCGCCGCCATGGACTCAAAAGCGCTGTTCTCTCACTCCGTGCAGGCAGGAGGTGTAGGCGTCGTTCTTGAATATCAGAAGGCTGCGGGGAGGGCAGATGACGGAGGCTTCCAGGTCTGCCAGCGGCGCCGCTGGCCGCCCGCCCTCCTGCCGCGCCGCGCCGCCCGGCGCCGGCGGCGCCGGCGGCCCGCCGGCCGCGGGCGCCTCTGCGGCCGTCGGCGCGGAAGAGCGCGCCTGTGCCGCCGGCTCCGCTGCCGCTCGGGAGCGCGCGTCGGTGCGCTGCTGCGGCGCGGCGGCGCCCACTGCTGCTGGCACAGACGCCGCCGCCACCGCCGCCGGGCCGGCGTCTGCTGCACACGCATCTGCGCGCACGGGCGACGGAGGGAGAGTGCAAGCAGCGCTGGCCGCATCCTCTCGCCTGCAGATGCTCCTGTGCGGCGGCAGCGGCGCGGGCGGCGGGAGGGGCAGCGGGCTGGAGCACGGGGGCCCCACCTGGCTGCCGCTTGCGAGCAAAGCGCAGCACTGCGGGCGCTCCCAGGCTGAGGATTGCAACTGCCGGGTAGTACAGAGGGCCATCCTCGTGCGGCTGCTCAGGAGGTGAAGCAGGGGGTGGGGGTGGGAGGGGGGATGAGAGTGGCTCGAGCACGTTTCAGAGCTTGTGTTGGCGGCACCCGCCTGCTACGCTGCCGCCACGGCGCCCACGGCTCACGGCACTCTCAGACGCTCGCCAACTCACCAACTCACAAGACCAGACTGACAAGACTCATCAACTGGACCAACTCACCAACCCACCAACTCTCAGGCGCTCACCATGATCCCATCCCCCGGCTGGTAGCTGTTGACGAGCACATGGTTGGCCTGCGGCCACCAGTGCGAGCGGGCGCGCGCGGTCGACCCGGGGCGGTTGGCTGGCGCGCCCCGCGGCGTGCCGGCGCTCATGCGGCGGCGGATGCAACGCCCGCGGCCCCCGCCCTCCCCCTCCCCTCCCCCGACGGCCGAGGCGGGCCACGGCGGCCCGTGGGCCACGAGAGGCAGCTCGCCTGCAGCGGCGCGGCGTCGGGGCCCTCCCCATAGATCCCGGTGTCGGCCGAGATGCGCTGCACGAGGCGCGTGAGCCAGGCGGGCATCGGCGCAGGGACGAGGCCGCGCCGGGCGATGGCGCCGCCCCAGCTCTGCAGGCGGCGCCCCGACACGCTGCGCCAGGCCTGGCGCGAGGCGTGGATCTCGCTGAGCAGCTGCGCCTCCACCTGCGGCAGGCGGCGGGGGGGGGGGCGGGGGCGGCGAGGCGGGGTGGGGCGGCGTGAGGCGGGTGGGGCGGTGGCGGCGGGGCGGGGGGGGGGGGGGGGGGGGGGGGAGGGCAGGGGCAGCAGGTGGAGCGCGTGACCAAACACGAGCTAGCGTCTCAGGACGGGCTCCGGCGGCCGTCGGACTCACACATTGGTGCACCAGTTTGCCAGCCTCATTTGACGTCGGCCCCCTGCGCCCACCTCGGGGGTGACGTAGTCGGGCACCAGCGCCAGCGTGCGCAGGCTGCACTCGAGCGTGTGCGGGCCCGCCATTGCACCGCGGCTCGGGAGGGCGCCTGACGAAGCTCCGGACGTCCCTTGAGTTGGCCGCCAGCACGGTCCGCTCGAAGGCGCCTGCAGCTCACCTCGCCAGGGCTTGTGGGGCATGCGCAGTGGGAGCCATCGTATCGGGTCCCAGCGGCGGGCGGGCGACCGGCAGGCGGGCGACGGGCAGGGCGCACCCAAAGCTCTCCCCACACCCGGCCGACCAGCTCCCTCCTCCACCTCTCTTCAATGCCCTGGCTCACTCGAGACAGCTGGTGCTGCCCCTGGCGGGTCTGTTTGCTCGAAGGATCGCAAACTCGGTGCGCCGTGAATCACGCTGTGAAGACGCTGATGTTTGTTCCGAGATAAGGGTGAACGAGTGAGACGGAAGAATCGCAGAGAGACGGCGGGCGAGATGGGCGCAGCCGCCTCTTCACCCGCCTCGCCCAGCATCCGCTGTTATTAGGACTGCCAACCAAGTGCGTGAATGCAATGCTACGCAGCTGCAATGGGTGGAGGCAGAGGAGCAGGCCAGGCGGCACGGAGGCGGCAATGCCCCACCCAGTTAGCTTGACGACCGGGCGCGAGAGAGAGACTGTTGCCCCACTGACCGGCCATCGTGAGCAGCGCACGGGCAGGCGACGCATGGCAGTTGGCGCCCAGGTGCAGGCAGGCGCAAGCGCCGCGGCTGGGCCCCGGCCGCCCTGCTGCCTGCTGGCCAGCGCCGCTGCTGGCCCTAGTGGCACACGCCTGCTGCCCTGCGCTGCAGTGTGAAGCGCATGTAGCCCGCCGTGCTTGGCGGCGGCAGTGCGGCGGCGTGGCGCCGCGCCTGCCGGCGAGTGCATGGGGACGCGAATGGTGTGCCGGCCAGTGCAAGCAGTGGAGCGGGTTTGCGGCATGCCCCCTCGTGCGGCGCACAAATTTCCCGCCGGCCCGCGCCGCGAGGCTCCCACGCGTGAGAGTGCGGGCCTGCGCTCCCTGCAGCCTGGGGCCTCTCCCCTGCATGCTGGGTCCCTCCTCTGGAGCGCCGCCTGCCGCTGCCTTGCGCGGCAGCCGCGCGCCTCGCTGGCGCTTGCCCGCCGGGGCGGAGCGGCGCGTTCCACAGCGCCCGCGTGGCGCCAGAGGGCCCGCCCCCGCCCGGCCGCTTGCCCGGCGCGCCAGCAGCGCTGCTGTATGCTGCAGCGCGTGTGGACAGCCGCCGCACGCGGCCCCCAGGGGCGCCAAGGGTGCTGGATGGCGCGGGCGCCGCCGTGGGCCCCCCGCGGGCGCCCCTCCGCCGCCTCCCCCGGGCTGCCGGCGCTTTCCTTGCGTTCCCAGCGCTCTCCTCAGCCTCAGCTGACTCCCAGAACGTCCAAAAACGCCGAATTTTGACGGAATCGAAAAAATGCAGTTTTGAGAAACGCTACCACAGACAATTTGCGGGCGACACTGACCTCGACACGATGGCCGAGCGGTCTAAGGCGCTACGTTCAGGTAAACGTACCCGGGATGTCCGGGATTAGAAGATCGTAGTCCGAAAGGGCGCAGGTTCGAATCCTGCTCGTGTCAGCATTTTGCCGCTGGGGGAGCTGGCTCATCACGGGCGCTTTGGTGGCAGGNCAACTGTGGCTGGCGCAGAAGGGAAGGAGGGCCCAGCGGCAGCGGCGGCAGCGCAGCGCAGCTGAGTGCACTGCAAGGTCGCAATAAAGTCGCAGACCCAACCTGGCACACCCATGTGGAAGGATTGGACTCTGCCGGCAAATCGCTCGGCTGTGGTGCCGCACCGACGCCAAGGCAGCGGGCTGGTCAGAGGGCGGGGCAGGGCGGCCCTAGCGCTGGGCGTTCCACGCCCGCGGCGGGGCGGCGCCTCCTTCATTTTTCATGCGGCGCTGCACCGGCCTGCTGCCTGCCAAGTGGCCTGGCACCTCTGCCATGCCGCAGTTCATGTGGAGGAGGGGAGTGGGGACGACGGTATGGCGTGGGTGGGTGGTGTGCATGGGTGGGTGGGTGGTGTGCGTGGGGAGGACGCGGGGGGCGTGCGCGCGTGCGCACTGGAGCAGGGACGGCGGGAGGACGCGGCGGCTGGCCAGCGCCGCCGCCCCCACCCACACACCCACACACCGCCCCCCAGTGGTGGTCGGTCTTCACGGCGCCAACGTCGTCGCAGCTGCTGGACATCCTGGACCTCTTCACAGAAGGACAACCTGAACGACTTGTGCGCACATGCGCATGCGCCGGGGGGGGTGGAGGGATGACTCTTGGGGCACTCCCCAAGAGCGCCCGGGGCTGGGGTCGCGTGCAAGGAGCTGCGGGGACTGGCGGCTAGGGGGGGTGGGGGGTGGCTAGCTCTGCAGGAGGGCCACGGCGGGAGGGCCGAGTCTCCCCCCCCCCCCCCGGGTGCGGCAGGCGAAAAACGGGGTGGGGGCTGGCGCGGCCTGGGGCGCAGCGCTTCGCCGCCCCCCTGGGCCTTCGTCCCACGACGTGCCCCGCCTTTGCCCTCACCCTTCCCTCACCTTCGCGCAGCCAGGACGTCAAGGATTGGTATGACGTGGACGCCTGTACGCCTGGTGGAGATGCGCCACTGTCGCTGCTGCTGACAGCTTGAGAGCTCTCTGCTGAGATCTCGACAGTCTATACCGGACCAGCTGCTCCCCCTGCTGCCGCCGCCACCGCGTCTGCGCGCCCCGAGCCGCATCCCCGGCGCCGCGCTGATCAGGGTTCATGAACCCTATCTGCAATGCATGCAGTTCTGGGGGCGGGGAAGGGAGGATGACAACCTGCGAGAGCGGTTCAAGCGCACATGTGCGCCACTGCCGCCGCCCGCCGCTACCCCCCCCCCCCACCGCCCGCCCCGTCGACGATCGCATCGCATCCCCACCGCCGCAGCGTGCCTCTGCCCGGCCGCCGCCGCCACGTCGCCGTGCGAACCTGCCACCTCCGCCACCCCCTGCACTCACACGCACACCCCCGCCTCCACCGTCGGCGTGAAACTGAGATTTCGCTGCGTGTTGCCGCCGCAGGCCTCAGCTGCACACGGTTCAGGTCGGGCCAGGGGCGAAGGCCCCAGTGGCAACACGTGATGAACGCAGCGTGATGGGAGAGCACATGGGGGCCGGGAACCCGCCTGCCCACCCACCTCTCGCTCTGTCTCCTTTCCTCCTGCCCACCGCACGTCTTTCTTCCTTCTTCCTCCCGGCCCACCCGCAGGATCGGCAGTGTGCAGCCCTTCCTCAACGCCACGCTAAAGTACTCCATCTCCCTCCACTGCAATGCGAGCCGGCCGCCCAGCGTCCCCGCCTCCCCGCCGTGCTGCGCCACGGTGCCGCCGTGCACTCAGTGGCGGGCGGCCGCCGGCGGCGGAGGCGGTGGACGTGAGCACAGCAGCGGCGGCAGCTGGAGAGGAGAAGAAAGAACGAGGGCCCATTCTGCCGCAACCCATCCATTCAACCTCGGAAGCCAGCCAAAGCTTGGCGCCAGCGCTGGGCGCTGCCTTCCTGGGCTGCCCTTGCCAGCTGCTCCCGGCTGGCGCCGGCCGGGGTCCCTGCGCATGCAGCACCGGCGCGGGGCGCAGCGGGGAGCCGGGGCACCGGCGCGGCCGTGCGCCGCAGCAGGCGTGCGCGCCCTCTCGGCGCGGGCTGCGGCTTAGGCTGCCGCTGCAGCAGGGGCTGACAAGGTGGAGCGGTCTTCCCCATAGCGCCAGGTGCGCCTGCCGCCACGCCTGCCCTGGCGACCTGGTCGACAATCGGACGCCGCAAGCGCCTGCAACTCTCGATCCATCACGAGCGCTTGCGCTCTCTGCTGCGCAGACGGACGGTGCCTGCACCGCCCATCGCCGAGGGTGCCTCCTGCGCCCAGCCGCCCGCTGCGTGCTTCAGCACGGATTGGTCTCTCAGCCGCCATGCAACCGCAGCGCAGCGCCATGGCAGCGGCAGCGCTGCACCCCGCGGCACGCCAGCGCGGTCGAGACTCTGTCTACAGCGTCGGACTTTACACTGTTGCATGCACGTGTGACAGCACAGGCGCAGCTGTGAACTATGATAGGGATACGATAAGGGAAGCGTTCGTTGCAAAAAATAGCAAGTGGGGGCTGCGCAGTTCTGTATGCGAGGGTACGCCAACAAGTGTCATTCGGTTCCGTTCTCAGCGCTGGCTGCCAGCCAACACAGCGCGCTCTGTCGCCGCTGTGCACAGGGCGCCGTGCGCTCGTCGCGCGCGGGCGCCGAGCTGCTGGCGTGCGCGCCAAGCTGCCGGCGGGCTCACGATGCCAGCGTGGACGTGGGTGCGCTGCAGGGCAGCTAGCTGCCTTGCCTGTCTCACAGCCTGTAGTGGCTGATTTGGATCTCCTCTCCCACGTCCGCATAGTCGCCTGGCAGGGGTGGAAAGCGGGTGGGGGCGGGAGGGTCGTCGAGGCCGGGACGCTGCGCACCTGTCCCGCTGCGGCGCGCCCGCACACGGCCCGCCCCCCACCCCGCCCCCCTCCCACCCATCCCACCCGAACCGCCCCCCCGCCCATCCCACCTCACCCAGCGCCCGCCCCGCCCGCCCCCCCGCCCATCCCACCCCACCCAGCACCCGCCCCGCCCCCAAGCCCACCCGCGTAGCGCTGCTCGCGGAAGGCCGACCAGGGGATGGGGCGGTAGGCGGGCGGCCGCTCGGGGGCGACGAACGCGGGGAGGGGCGCGATCACAGCCTCTGGGCGGGGATTGAAGAAGAACCTGGCACAAGAAAGAGGGGGATAGGTGGTGGTGGTGGGGTGCCCACAAGAGGGAAGGGAAGGGATGGTGGGAGCCAGGAAAACCGCTTGCGCCCGCAAACAAGCGAGCCGAGGGGGGGCGCGCGGCTGAGCGGCGCCCCCGGCCCGCGCGCCCGCGCGTGGCGCGGCGTGCGCTCACGGCGCCGAGTAGCGTCCGCCGGGGACGTGGGGAGAGAGCACGCGGTGGAGGCAGGCGGGGAACACGTCATTGCTGATGACCTGTTCGCATGTGTGGGGGTGGGGGGGGGGGGAGGGGTGAACAGGTGAGTGGTGAGTGGTGAGGGGGGCCTCACGGCCGCGCCGGCGTGCGGCGCGGCACCGACAGCCTCCCCGACGAAACCGCCTGACGCATTCCGGGCGCGTGCGGGGCGGCAGCCGCGCGCCTGGCACTGGTCGCCGACGTTGATGGTCAGCGCGCCGGGGATGGGGGGGATGTCGACCCAGCCCCCGGCACGGAAGAACTGCAGCCCGTGGACCCTGGGGTCTTGGATGAGAATGGTGAAGAATCCTGCATTGGAAAGCAGGATTCTCTTGGATTCTCTTGGATTCTTCAACATCGGAAAGCAGCGCTTGCCGAGGGAAGCTCGCCAGGGGCGGCGGCGCGGCGGGCTGGGGAGTGGGGAGCGGCGCGGCGTCCGGCGGCGCCGGCGAGGCCCCTCGGCAAGGGAGCGCCGCAGGCGCAGGTGCGAGAGGGGGCGTGCGCGGGCGGGCTCCACCGCGCCCCCCAGCTCCCAGCTGCCCTCGCCCGGCCAGCGGCGCTCCCCGCCCCGCGTGCGTAAGATGGACTGCGCAGCGCCTGCTTGGCGGCCGCGCCTGCGTCGGTGTGGTGGTTGAGGCCGAGCCCAGTCTCACGCGGCTGCGTCTCTGGATAGTGGTTCAGTCGCATGAAGGAGGTGTGGTCGTCCTGCGAGGGGTGGGTGGGTGGTGCGTGTGGGGGGGCGGTGGGCAGGCGGGCAGACAGGCGGGCGGCGTGCTGTGGGGAGCGGGCCGGCGCCGACGCCGCTGGCGGTGTTTCCACCGCCCCAAACCAACGCGCTCCTGCCGTTGTCGCCGCGTTGCAGGCGCCCCCCACCCTACCCACCCACTTCACACTACCACCACATACAAACACACACCGCGCCTGGAACACGGGGTGCAGCGTGTGCGGCGGCAGGTGCAGGCCCAGGCTGAAGGCCTCCAGCAGCTTGAAAGACACGCGGCTCATCTCGCCCAGCCAGGCCTCCATCACGCGCCGGAACTCGGGCTGATGAGGGTGGGGTGGGGTGGGGTGGGTGGTGGCGTGGGTGGGCGGCCAGGCCATGCCACGACACGCCAGGACAGGACACGCCGCAGCAGGACAGCGCGAGGGGGTGCCGCGGAGGAGGGGTACGGCAGCGTGCCCCGGGGCGGTGGGCGGGCGGCCGGACGGCCGTGCCTGTGCGCTCGCCGCCCGCGACCGCCCGCGGCGCACCTGGTCGGCCGGCCACTGGTTGGGCGCGGTGACGACGGGGGAGGCGGCGGTGGCCTCCAGCACCTCGTGGCAGAAGTCAAAGCCCTGCCGTTGATTGCATTGGGATTAAGGGAGGGGGGGAAGACACGCGGCGGCGCGGCGTGTGAATGCAGCGGCGCGCGGCAGCGCGACTGCCAGCGAGCATGCGCAGCCCGATAAGAGAGCATTGCCATGTACTGCTGCACTGATTCCCCTGCTAGCTAGGCATTCGGGCACTCGCCTCCTTGATGTCCAAGATCTGCAGCCGAGGCAGGGGGGGGGGGGCGGGAGGGCCGCTCGGCGGCTCGGCGGCGGCGGCGACGCAGCAGCGCAGCGCAGCAGCGCGGCCCCGCGGCAGCAAGGGGGAGGGCCGGGAGCGGGAGGGGGGCGCGCCTGCTTGGTTCTCTCCTCGTTGAAGTAGCCGTTGGGGTTGGTGGAGGCGCGCTTGACCTGCGATGGGCCAGCACATGTGTTGGTTGTGAGATGCGACCGCAGCTGCCCCACACTCCTGCACCCGCCGCGCGCGGCCTCTGGTCCCTGCTCCGCCGCCGCGGCGCGCCGCCTCTGCCAGCCCGCGGCTGCACCCACCACCGGCTGTCAGCGCCCACCCCCACCCACTGCACCCGCCACCAGTGCCCGCTTCTGCCAGCACCCACCGCCAGCTTGGCGTCGAGCGGCAGCGCGAAGAAAGCGCGCATCTGCGCCTGCAGGTCGGCCATCAGCTCCGAGTCAACCCCATGGTTGACCAGCTGGAAGCAGCCGTACTCGGAGGCCGCCTCCCGGATGGCGTCTGCCACCGCCTGGGGCGGCAGCGCTCCCGCTCGGCCGGGGGCCAGGAAGCTCGCGCCGTCGATGGCCGGAGGGAGGTCGGGGCGGGCGGGCGCGCGCTCCTCCACGCGCGGCGGAGCGGCCACCGCTGCCACGCGCAGCGTCCGAGGCCCGCGGCGCGCGGGGGAGGCGGAGGGGGAGCCGCGAGCGAGGGAGGGGGCCTGCAGGCGGGCGCCGGCGGCAAGCATGATGTGCTGGCCAATGCGATAATGACCGTCCGCGGGCACTGGGATGTCTGTTCCTTGCGCGCCTCGATCTATCTGGGTGCGAAGCGGCGCAGAATTGAAAAATGGTTTTGCTTGCAGCGACAGGCGGCCGTGCCAGCATTCTAGGTCACCGACTCTTTCCCCACCCGATTCGAGCTCGCCGACCGCCCGACAGCGCTCTCGACGAGAGGATCGGCTCGCTGGGGCGGAGATGCCGCCACCAGGGCCAGGGTCTGGCTGAAGGGCGCCGGCGCCCTTGCTGCCTGCGCTCCTACTCCCTCTTGGCTGCTCTATCGACTCTGCCGAGCTCAGCGTTGCAATATCAGGTTCCGAGGAAGAGGGCTGGCAGACATATGCAATGGCCATGCAAATCATTGTTCAGGAAACCCATTGCCACTCATGGCAGAGAGACATGCGATGCGTGCATGCCGTGCTACAGCTGTCTGTTTGTACACTGCCCCTGCGGGAGCCAGGCAGCGGCCCGCCAGGACGGCCGCGCCAGGGCCCCCAGCCGCCATGGGCGGCGCCGCCCGCGGCGGCGCCTCCCCAGCAGGCGCCGGCTGGTGCGCCAGCTCAGCTCAAAGGTGAAAGGGAACTTTCTCCACCTGAGCGGGAGCAGCGCGCGCGCGGGAGCCAGGGCAGCGTGGGTGCGACGGCGACGGGGGGCGCGGGGGGCGCCGCCGCGGGCCGGCGCCGCGCGCACGCCCCGCCTCTGTTCACTATACCCTCTCACAGCATACACATGCAAATGGATGAATGGATGAATGACTGAATGTGTTCTCATGTGTCCTCACCCACGGCTCGAACTCCTGCTCGCGCGCTTCCTTGGTGACCTCCTCGAACAGGGGGCTGGACAGGTATCGCTCGCCAAAGGAGGAGAACATGGCGACTGCGGGCGGGTGGGGGATGGGGTGGACGGGATGGGAGGGGCGGGTGGGGGCAGGCAAGGCGGATCGCGAGTGCGCGGGGGTACGGTCCGGCCGCCGGCGGCGGCGCCGGCGAGGGGGGGAGGGGGGGAGGGAGCAGGGGGCCGGCCAGCAGCGCCTGGCCCCAGGGAGGGGATGGATGGGAAAGAGGGGGCAGGGGCGCTCACCGATGACCTTGCCGGCATTCTCGGGACGGTTGGCCACCTGGAGTGCGTGCGTGCGTGCATGTGTGCGTGCGTGCGTGCGTGCGGGCGTGCGGGCGGGCGGGCGGGCGTCAGCTCTGCAAGGGAGCTTGCCGGGGGCCGGAGCGGCGCGGGGGCGTGCGGGGAAGCGCCGGGTCGCCAGCGGCGCCGCTGGACGCGCACCCGGTGGGCCGCGGTGGCGGTGGCGCCGGAGCTGATGCCCACGAAGATGCCCTTCTCCTTGGCCAGCTTGCGCGAGGCGGCCACCGCCTCCTCGCTCGTGACCTGGGGAGAGAGAGAGAGAGAGAGAGAGAGAGAGAGAGAGAGAGGGTGAGAGAGGGCGGGCGGGCGCGGGTGGCCCGCACGGGCGCGCGTGACGCGGGCGCAAGGCGGAGGCGGCTTGGGGGGCGCGCGGCGGCGAGCGCGCGGCGGCAGGCAGGGAAACCAGCCGATCACTCACGAGCGATCTTTCTTCGCGATAAAAAGAAGCGATCTTTCGTTCAAAAAAAAGAAACGATAAAAAAGGCGGGCACCCTGGTCTCACCGTGATCACCTCATCCAGAACCTCGGTGTCCAGCACCGGCGGCACAAAGCCGGCGCCCATGCCCTGCGCGGGGGTGTGGGCGCGGGTGGGTGGGTGCGCGTGCGCGTGCGCGTGGGCGCGGGTGGGTGGGTGCGCGCGCGCGTGCGCGAGGTGCGAGGGGGCTCGCGGGGAGGGGGCGACGCGCGCGCGCGCCGCCGCGCACCCGCCCCAGCGGGGCGGCTGCCGCGGCACGCGAGGGGTGGGGACGCGGGCTGCGCAAGGCGGCTGTGCTGTCAAGACAGAGGTCAACAGCACTCTACACACACACACGCACACGCACGCACACACATCCACGCGTGCCTGGATCCTACACACACACAAACACACACAGAGTGACACGCACACATCCACGCGCGCCTGGATCCAGTGGGGCTTGCGCACGGCCTCGGTGCCGTTGAGCTGGGCGGTGATCACGGCGCTCTCCACCGGCTCCACCGCGATGATCTGCGGGGGCGGGGGTGGAGAAAGCGCGGCGCAGGACAGCTGCTAGTGGTGGTGGTGTGTGTGTGTGTGTGTGCGGCGTGTGGCGTGTGGCACGCGGGGTGAGGGGGAGGGCCGGGGCGTGAGCGGCAGGAGGAAGAAAGAATCGTTTCAGAAAGAAAGCGTGCCTTGATGTTGGGGTTCTGCTCCTTGAGGTAGCGGCCCACGCCGGTGACGGTGCCGCCGGTGCCCACGCCCTGCGCGCGTTTTTTTTTGGAGGGGGGGGGGGCATCTGTGGTGGTCAGGGGCGGGCGGGGCCGACGGTCGGGCAGCGCGCCTGGCGCGCAGCTGCCGGCGCCTGTTCAGTGAAAGAAAGAATAGAGAGAAAGCAGCGCACCGAGATGAAGACGTCGACCTTGCCCTTGGTGGCCTTCCAGACCTCCGGGCCGGTGGTGCGGTAGTGCACCCGCGGGTTGGCCTCGTTGTCAAACTGGTTGAGCATATCTGCGGGTGGAAAGAACTTGAAAGTCAGACGGTCCGCGTGTGCGCGTGCGCGCGCGTGGGTGGCGATGGTGGTGGGTGGGAGGCCGCTCGGCGCCGAGTCTGCCTGGCGGCGCGCGGCGGCGCTGCCCAGGCGCTCCCAATAGGCTGGATGGAGGCGCCTAGTAAGGGGCCTCCATCCGGACCCCGCGCTCACGGGTGTTGGGCTCCCGCTCCAGGATCTCAAGCGCCTTCTCAAAGGCGCCGATGCAGCCTGCAGGTTGGGGCGGTGTGTGTGCGTGTGTGTGCTGTGCGTGTGGCACGGCGGGCGGGGGCAAGACCGGCGGCGCGAGTGCGAGTGCAAGGGCGGCGGCGGCCGTGCGGCGCGGCGCGCGCCATGTGCGCACCCCTGGTTGGGTCGGTCAGGACCAGCTTGGCTCCGAACGCCTGCGGCGAGAGGGGGTGGAAGGGGGGGGCGGGGAGGGGCTCAGACGCGGCGGGGGAGCGGTGGCGCCGGCGCACCCGGCGCCGCGCGGCTCTCTCCAACCGCACGGAGCGGCCCCGAAGCCCGCCCCCCTGGCCAACAGTCCAACCCCTCCTTGCCAACAGCCCGCCCCCTTGCCAACAGCTCCCCCCTCCCCCCCCCCCCCCCCCCCCCCCCCCCCCCCCCCCCGCCCCCTCGCCAGCACCCACCTTTTGCAGGACGCGGCGCTCGAGGGAGCAGAAGGCAGGCATCGTGATGATCACGTCGTAGCCCTTGGCGGCGCCCAGGAAGGCGAGCGCCACGCCCGTGTTGCCCGACGTCGCCTCCACCAGCGTGGTCTGCGGGCGACAGGGGGGATCAGGATGGTGTGTGTGTGGTGGTGGGGTGGGGGTGGGGGTGGGGGAGGGAGGGAAGGGGTGATCAGGAGGGAGGTGGGTTGGAAAAGGGGAGTGGTGCGGCGGCGGCGCGGGCGCCAGGTGCGGGGGAGGGAGCGCCGCGCGGGGGCGGCGGCTGCGGCAGGGCCGGCCCCGGCCCCTCCCTCCCTCGCTCGCCTTGCCGGGGGCGATGACGCCGCGCTCCTCCGCATCTTCGATCATGGAGCGGGCCATGCGGTCCTTCACGCTGCGGGGGCGGGATCGCAGGCGGGGAGGGGGGCGGCGTGCACGCGAACGCGAGCGAGGCCAAGCCCGTGCCCTCGGGAGGGCTCTCCGCGCGCGCAGTGCTCGAGGGCGGCGCCTCCCCTGGCCAACGGTGCGCCTCCAACAAAGTGGCTTTGCTTTGCCTCGTCGGCTCACCTGGCCAGGGGCTGGAACGCCTCCAGCTTGCCCAGGATGGTGCCCTTGGTCTCGCCGCCATCCTGGACGAGCACCAGTGGGGTGCGGCCTGCAGGAGGGGTGATGGGGGCGTGAGGCGCGTTTGGGCGCCGGCGCCCCGCTGGCCGCGCTGCGCCGGCCGCCGGGCGGCTTGCTGGAACAACTTGGTGAAAGCAGCGCTGCGACCTAGTTTTATCTGCTGCTGCCTCTCTGCGTCGCTGGGCGCGGCGCGCGGTGTGCCAAGACCCCCAAGCGCCATCAGATGTGACGGGGGTTTTGCTCGCCGCTCGCCTACCTATCAGCTCGTAGGCGCTGCGTGCATAGTCGACACCATCGAGCGCCGAAGTGTCATAGCCGTTGGGCGTCAGAGAGTTCACAGGCTTGAGGGGGGCTGTCCCCACGGCCTCCTCGGCAGCCAGGGCGGGCATGGCGTGGTCTGTTGAGTACGAACGGAGTAAGAGAATGCCGAGAATCATGATTCATTGATTGATTGGGCCGCCCCAATTGGGCAGTGCCATAGCACGCACACCAGCTGGCACAGCTACCACACTCGACCCGAAACTGTCTCCAGAGTGCTCACGGCGGGCTGCAGCACCCGTCTGGCCGCAATGCAGGCAGCGTTGCAGACCGCAGCGCCGCGGCGGGACCCTCCCTCCCGCCTCCACCGCCAACAACCGTGGGTCATTCCGCTGCGGCCGTTCCACGATGCAACACGCAACCACCTGGCAAGAGGGCGGCGCACAGCAGCAGTCGCTGGCCGGCAGGCGTAGGCCGACCCGCCCCCCATCCAGTGCCGACAGGGCCGCCAATAGACACCTGCGCTGTGCGCTGCCTCCGACGCTGCACTTTGCGCTGCTTCCGTTGCCGCCGCGTGAACAAGGTGGGTCAGGTCACGCGGCGGAAGAGGCTCGAACATGCACACCGTCACTAGAGATCGCGCACGTTTGAGGGCCAGGGGCGGTTCACATGGGCGCATCGCCGCCGCTGCCGCCAGCGTCTTCCTCCTCTGCCGCATCTTCCGCCTCGAGCTGCGCAGGGGACAAGCGGGCGGGCACGCGTGCGGCTGGGCGGCGGGGGCGGCGCGCAGACGCACGAGCGCGGGACGGGCATGCGCGGGGACAGGGCACAGGACAGCGGCGGCCACTTTGCACTGAAACAAAAAAGCAGCGTCTTCAGACGGCACCGCCAGGCCCTGCCTGACTTCACTACATGCAATAGCTACTGGAAAGCTCAAGGGACCACCTGTGCCAAGAAGTCTGCATCCGTGCGCCGCCGCCCGCACACGTTGCACTCGGCGACGTCAGCGCCGGGCGCCGCGGGCGCCATGGTGCCGCCGCAGTCCTCGGCCGGGCAGACAAACTTGGAAATGAACATGCCGATGTAGGCCGGGTCTGCCGCGCCCGCGTCGCCCGCCGCCGTTGCCGGCTGCGCCGACGCGCCGCCGGCGCAGCACCGCTGGCAGGCCCCCGGCGCGCCGCCGTGCGCGCAGGCGCCGCCGTCGGCCATCCCCGCGTCCTCGTCCCCGCCGTCCGACTGCCACGTCGCCTCCTCCTTGCAGCGCAGGCAGGCGCAGGCGAAGCCGTACTGCTGCTGGCAGCGGTCCTGCCGCTCATGGAAGCCCCACTCTAGAGGGAAGTAGCTCTGAGTGATCTCCTCGCCTGAGGAGAGGATGAGGAGAGGAGGATGAAGGTAGGAAGAGCGCACTGCGTGCCCTGCCGAGGCGCGGCGGCGAGCGCAGTCCTTCGCGCCACGGGTGCGCTCAGGCCCCTCCCCCCGCCGCCGCCCGGCCGCGTCCCGCCCGCGCAGCGCGGCGCCCGCCCCGCCTCCCGTGCCCGACCTGCGGGGATGTCGTGCAGCGCGCGCAGCTGGACGGCCGTGTTGCTGCGGGGCGCGTCGCCCGGCGCATCGAAAGCGTCGAATCGCGCAACGTTGGGCATGCAGTCATGGTTTACGAGCGAGGGCTGCAGTGTGTGTGGGGTGGGGGGTGGGGGGGTGGGGGGGGCTCGTGGCCACGCCAAGCGTCGCAAGGTGGCGCAGCAGGCTCGGAGCACGTTGAACACGCCGCTGTGGATGCAAGAAGAGCGGATCCCCTCGGCGCCGCGTGCCCCAGCCCCCGACGCCGTGCGCGCCCCGCAAGCCAGGCGCGACGCTGCTATGCGCCTGTGCATGCATCCAAGCACGCAGTCTGCCATCCGCCTCACCGTGGCATAGAGGCCCGCCCCGCGCAGGCGGCGCTCGCCGCCGGGGCCGGGGGCGGCCATGATGCCGTAGGCGTTGGTCTCATCCCGCACCAGCAGCTCGGCCACCTGGGGCGCACGCGAGCACGGGAGCGCCACAGGGGGGTGCACCAGTCACTGCCAACAGGACCTGCCACCTTTCTACCATCTCTCACACGGCCGCGGAGTGCGTGCGCCCTATGACGCTGGCCCAAGCAGGGCTGGAACCGCAGGTGCCAGGCGCTCCAAGGCAGGCGGTGCGCGGCGGCGCAGCAACCACGGCCCGCCCCAGGCACCCGCCCACCTGCTGTGCCGACAGCCCGGAGGCCAGCGGCGCTGCGCCGACAGCCGCCAGCGCGTGGGCCAGCCGGCCGTGCAGCTCCTGCCGCTCGAGTGTGAGTGCCACCGGCGCGCCGGAGGGCCCAGGGGCCAGCGCTTCCAGCTGCGCCCCGTGCTGCGCGGCGGCGGGCGCGCCGGCTGCCGCCGCCGCCGCCAGGCTGGCGCAGCGGAACAGGAACTGCATCGCGCTCTGCTGCTCGTCGCTAAGCCCCTCCATGTTGCAGGCGCGCAGCCAGGCGCAGACCGCCGCGCAGTGGCTGCCCGGGTCGGCGGCCGCCGCCGCCGCGCAGTCGGGGCTGCAGAACGCTGCCGAGGAGCAGGCCATGCACACCTCCACGTCGTTACCTGCGGCGAGCGCAGAAGAATGGAAGCGTGTAGAGGAGAGGAAGGGCGGCGGTCGGCCCTGGGCGGCATTGGGCGGAGAACAGGACGGCA
Organism: Chlorella sp. A99; assembly: GCA_003063905.1. Lineage (NCBI taxonomy): Eukaryota > Viridiplantae > Chlorophyta > Trebouxiophyceae > Chlorellales > Chlorellaceae > Chlorella > Chlorella sp. A99. Next base: position 307,019 of record PCFQ01000001.1, read on the forward strand.
CCCAATCAGACGGCAGCGATGGCGGGCCGTCCGCCGCTGCCACCTCGGCCGCTGGAGCTTGCCGAGGTGCGGAGGGGCTGGAAGGTCGCGCGGGAGGCGCGCGAACCTGGGCAGCTGAGCAGCCGCAGGCAGTGGGCGCAGACGGCGGAGGTCGCCGACTGCTGCGGGTAGAGCAGGAACGGCAGCTCCTGCACCACGACCTCGCCGGCCCTGCACCGGAGAGCGTTGCGCAGCCTTCAGGTCAAAATCACGCAGCAGAGGCGCCATGCATGGGGCATGCGCGCAGCAGCCGAGCCCCGCTTTTCCGATCAAGTGTCGCGAGGGATCTGAGAAGCTCGCCTGATGGGTCGTGTGGCGAAAAGGCCGCGCCCCTTGCCGGCCACCTCCCGCAGTTCAAGGACTGACATGGCTCTGACGCAGCCTGGGTTTAGAGGCAAGCAGAGAGTGTGAAACTCTCGAGAGGGGCTGGAAATCTCTCACCAGCACAGAAGACATGTCTAGACAGGCCGCGAACAGCGATCCTGCTCCACTCCTGCTCGTTCTAGCCTGATCCAGACTGATCCAGTCGTCCTACGTAGTCCACAGCCCGTCAGCTGAATGCCGTGCACCAGTCTCACCACAGTTTGCGCTTCTGCGCCATTCGCCGCCTCCAAGCGGCCAGGCAGGCATCACAGGGGCCGCATGCACGCTGCACGCTGCGAGCTGAGTGGCCGCACTGGCCACCCGCCGGCGGCGGGCACCAGGCGCGACACCCTGCTGCAGGGCCTGCTGGCTGGGCTGGCCAGCCTGAAGCCCGCGGCGGCGGCGCACGCAGAGGAGGGCAGCGCAGAGGCCAGGGAGGGCGAGGTGCGGCACACCGACGCTGAGTGGCAGGTGAGCGGAGGGGTTCCCATTACCGCTGGGCATCCCTCACGGGCACGCCTCCCGAGGCCTCTCGCGTGCCCGCCCCCTCTGCAGGAGCTGCTCACGCCCGAGCAGTATGCGGTGCTGCGGCAGGCGGCCACGGAGCCGCGCTTCTCCTCTCCGCTGTACGAGGTACGCTGTACGGCGCCGGAGGCCAGGCAGCAGGGGCTGGCGCAGCTCGGCGCGGCGGCCTGAGCGTGCCGCAGGAGGCGCAGTCAATTGGGGAAGCGCTTGGATGCATGCCCTGGCGGTGCTTGGGCGGACGGCGGCGCCAGCGTCGCTGCCCGCGCCGGCGGCAGCCAAGCCCAAGCCCGCCCTCGCCGCCGCCGCCACCACAGGAGCACCGCGCCGGCACGTTTGCGTGCGCGGGCTGCGGCGCGCCGCTCTTCTCCTCGGCCGCCAAGTACAACTCTGGAACGGGGTGGCCGTCTTTCTACGACGCGCTGCCGGGGGCGGTGGACTTCACCGACGACTATTCGATTATCTTCATGGCCCGCACCGAGGTGGGTGCACGCGTGGAAAGTTTGTGGGGTGTTTGTGGGTGCACCGCATTGAAGCCTGCCAGCCAGCTTTTTTTTCAACATACTCTACCCGTGGGTGGGTGGGTGGGTGCACGCGCGGGTGGGTGGGGTTGGACAAGGTGGGTGCAGGCATGGCTTGCAGGCGTGCGCCGTGGACTGCGCTCGGCCGGCGCGGCTATGCTGCCTCGATGCGCAGTACCAGGGAACTGGGCATGTTGCAGACGGCATTCGGCCGAGGGATACGCGTGCGACCGCCGCGCCACCCGCCCCGCCTGCGCAGGTGCGCTGCCACCGGTGCCAGGGCCACCTGGGCCACGTGTTTGACGACGGCCCCAAGCCCTCTGGCAAGCGCTTCTGCATGAATGGTGCAGCGCTCAAGTTTGAGCTGAGCGAGGCCTGATTGGCATGGGCCACATGGCATTTGATTGCAGCGGTTACTGCGAGGTTACTGCGATTGTTTGGCGCGGGGTCCAGATCAGATCAGTTATTTTCGGAGGACTGTAATTCGGGGGACTGGGCAGCTTTAGGCGTGACGGGCGGCAGGCTGCAGGTCAGGCGGCGACAGCCTGTTGCCAGCCGGCAACGGGCACAGGCATACGGGCATGCCTTGCCTTCCCTTTCCACAGCGCTGCGCTTTTCACCTCGATCAGGAACTGCCAGGAATGGCAAATTGCAGCATGTCGCCGATTGGCTTGTTCGAGGCAGCCCAGTCGAGGCACCTCCCGAGCAAAGCGCAACGTCCAACGCATTCCGAGGCCGTTTGGGAGCCGCGCTGGGTCGTTCGCAGAGCCTGTCGCTTGCCTCCAGCCGAGACTGCCTCCCGCCCGGCCCCCCCCCCCACGTACCCACAATGGCTGCCCTGCACGGCAGCAAGGCCAAGCTGCGCCTGTTCACGACGCTTGGAGAGGAGGGGCAGGGAGCCGCATGCGGCAAGCAGGCGCACGGCTGCGTCGTCGAGGCGCCCGCCCGCCTGGCAGCGCCACCCCACCGCCTTTCGCTCGTGCACAGCGCAGCGAGCCGCAGCAACCGGGCAGAAGGTGCGGGGCCAGGGCAGGGCAGGGTTGGGCCAGCAGCTGGGCGTGCAGCAGTTGAAAGCGGCGCGGGGCACGCGGGGCACGCCCCTGCCTCTGCTCGCGCGGCACGGCGCTGACGCTGGCATTGCTTTACTGCTCAGGCGCGCGCGTGTGCGTGATCGCCCCCTCCAAATGTGGCGCAGAGCAGCTCCTGCTGGAGCTGGCGGCGGGGGTGGAGCAGCAGGAGGAACTGTGCCAGCTGCTGACCCCCTGGTTCGGCCTATACGCCTGCTCCTACAAGGCGCGTCCGTCGTTCTCAGCTGTAGTGTTGACGTTTGCTGTGTGCCCTCCCACCCATCCCATCCACGCGCCCGCACATGCCTCTTCGTCCCACCCGTCCCACACCCACTCCCCTGCCCCATGCACACACGCCCTCCCTCGCAGCTGCTGGTCAACTCCCCCTGCTGCGGCGTGCCTGGCCTGCTGGCCTACGTGGCGGCGCGCCACACCTGGACCGAGCGCCAGGTCGCCAGCGCGGTCGCGGCAGACGGCTGCCGGCAACTAGTGATCCTGGGCGGCGGCTTCCGCACCTCCCTCTGGCGCGTGTGCGACACGGGGCACGGCGGCGTGCAGGTGGGCCGCGCACCGAGTGGTGCGGCGGGAGGCGGCACACCCAGCGGCCACGCGCAAGCCCTCCTCCGCATCAGTCTTCTCAGCCCTCTCGCGCGCTTGCAGCACCGGCTATTGACCTGCTGCCCTGGGTGACGCTGCATTTGTTGCTCATCTCCACAGGTGCAGGTGTACGAGGTGGACAGCCGGGAGATTGTGGAGAGGAAGAAAGCGCTGCTCCAAGCACTGTACCCGCCCGGCGGCGCGCCGCCCTCGGGGGCAGCGCACCCGCCGGACGGCCGCCCCGCCGCACCGGGCCCGCGCCCCACCCTGGTGGCTGCCGACTGGCACAACGTTAAGGCGCTGGTGCCGGCACTCGTGGCAACGGGCTTTGACCCCGGCCGCCGCTGCTGCCTGGTGGCGCAGGGGCTGCTGCCCTTCCTGCCGCCGGCACAGGTGGAGGAGCTGCTGTCCGACCTGGCTGCCCTCGCTGCGCCCGGCAGGCGTGTGCCCCGGGCGCTCAGTTCATTTTCAATTCACAGGGGCCGCCCCGCGCGCGCATGCAGCCCGCTGCTGTCGCCACTGCTGCCCACCCCCTCACTGCCCTTCACCCACTGTACATCAGACTCTCACGCCCCCCACCCCCTGCTGTTTGTACTGCCATGCAGCCGTCTTCTATTCGACTTTCTGCATGCCACCGCCCTGGAGGGGCCCGAGCCGCCGCCGGGGTTCGAGCGCTACGCCGCCTCGCTCGCGGCCAAGGGCGCCCCGCTGCTCAGCGGCCTGCGCCCCTCCTACTCAGGCGCGCCTGGGCTGGGCCTAGGATGCATGCCTGCTGACAGCTGGGCGTTGCAGGCCGCACCAGCACGCCACATCAATGGTCCGAGGCACTGCGCGGGAGGGGGAGGGGGACCGTCGTCTTCGGCGGCTCGGGGTGTGCTGGCGGCCGGACCCCGGCCGCCCTCGCTCTCACAAGCCGGCCAGCGTGCTGGTTTGTGCCTGCACCCAGGTCCACCAATGCTCCATCACCTCATGCCTCACACGCTAGCACGGCCCCCCGTTGCGCCCCTGCAGCTGTGGTCAAGGCTCTGCAGCCCCACCACTTTCGGCTGACAGACCTGGTGCCCCCCGCCGAGCTGGCAAAGGCTGCTGGCGCCGGCGCCGCGGCCCCCACACTGCCTTTCTTCAGCCTGGTTGGGGCGGCGCGCATCAGCGACCGGCTGCTGCTGCGCGGCCCCGCGCCGGCTGGCACCGCTGCCGCCTGCGACGAGGTGGGCGCCGCTGGTGGCGGCTGGGCGGCGGCGGTGACCGACGGCCTCGGCGGGCCCAGCTGCTTCCTGGCCAGCGCATGGCGCTCCGCCTGGGCCGCGCTGACCGGCCGGAGTGCCGCTGCTGCGGCCGTGGCCGCATCAGCGCCGGCCGGCCAAGAGGAGGCGCCCACGCGGCCCGGTGGCGCAGCGCCGCAAGGCGCTGCCACGGACCTCCAGGCTCCCGAGCCGCCCGCCTCGCCCGCGCAGGCCGATTCGGGCCCCGCCTCGCCTCAGGGCCCGCGTACAGACGCGGAGCGGCAGCACTCGGTAGAGGGGTGGACGCTCAACACCGCCGTGGGCAGCCCTCGCAAGCAGCCGCGTGCTGCGCGCACTGACAGCGGCGGCAGCGGCAGCAGCACCGGCAGCGCCGGCGGGGGAGCGGGCCGCCCTGCGGCGCCGCTGGACCTCGACAGAGCGACGTCTGTGCTGCCGCGCGGGCCTGCGCCCCCTGCCTGGCCGACGGGCACAAGCGCAGGCGGCAGGGCGGCGGTTGGCGAGGTGGCTTGCGACGCAGCAGATGGGGAGTACGTCGACGGCGAGCTGTGGGCGCGCTACATGCTGTCGTGAGGGGTGGCGCAATGGCGCACGTCGGTCCCGGCTGTTGCTGTTGGCTGCTTGATGGGCGGCCTCGCCCACTCAGTATCCAGTCAGGTGCTTATTAATGTGCTTGAACCAGATTGCACGTCACGGCAAGAGCTCACAGAAGGAAAGTGACCGCCGGATCGCGATCGGGGAGCAGAGCGCCGCTGCGCGTGCGCCTCCACCCATAGGCAGCAGCGGCCTGGTGGCTGCAGCAAGTCGTTTCCCGCCAGGATTGTTCGATTGCAGATTCGGACTTCTGTGAGGCCTCCGTGCGTGCCACGCACTGCAGGCTGCTGGCGCCCCCAGCCAAAAGGTCGCCCCGCCTCCCCACACCCCTGGGGCGCCTGCGGAGAGCTCGCTGAAGCGATCTCAACGCCGAGGCTGACGTCCACGTGGGCCGCCCGCGCGCGCCTCGCCCTGTCAGCACCCCTGCGTTCTAGCGCTCCAATGGCCGCCATCCCTGACGCCCAGTTCCTGGAGCAGTGCTACCGCCGTGCGGCCGCGGCGGTGGCGTCTGGGGAGCCCGTGGCGGCAGAGGTGACAGCGTTTGTGGAGAGCTGGCCGCTTCTCGATTACGTGGCGGATGCACTGCCCATTGACGACGCGGAGTTGGAGCGCATCCTGCGGAGCGGCGGAACCACACACAACGTGCCGCGGCTGCGCCGGCTGCCGCCTGAGCACGCCACCGAGGAGCACGTGAGCACGGGAAGGGCACGCCCCCTGCGCCTCGCACGCGTCTGCCGACGCAGGCCGACAGAGCGCCGCCCTCCCTCCTGCTGCCCCCCAGATGTGTCTCGTGATGCTCAAGGCGCTGCGCGCGCTGTACCTGGCACCGCCCGGCCTAGACCCTGCCCGGCCCTGGGCCCACAGCCGGGCTCCCCACATCAACCTCCGAGCTTTCGCCCAGGCCTGCACAGCGGCGGCAAGCCCGGACCCCCTGCCCATCCCTCAGGACAGCGCCAGCGTGCCGCTGACAGATGCGCAGAAGGCGGCGCTGCTCACGGCCATCGAACAAATACTACAGTCACGTCCGCAGCTGTGGCCGGATGGCAGTCTCTGGCTTCTGCTGCTGGCTGCGGTGCAGGCCGTGCCCACCGTGCAAGTCTCGCTGGAGATCGAAGAACAGATGCGGCTCGGCAGCCTGCGGTCGCTCCTGCAGCAGCTGCCGGACCCCCAGCGCGCCGCCAGCTATCGGTGGCAGATGGAGGCGCTCGCGGCCACGGCGGCGACTGGCGCAGCGGCGCGTGCCGCTGGCGAGCGGCCGGCTGAGGCCGCGCCGCCGCGGCCGCTGCTCACGCTGGGGCAGCTGGAGTACCTCTGCCACAAGTTCAGCTATGATATCGCGATGCGGGCGGCAGATACGGCGTCGCGCGGCGGCCAGCACGCGGCAGCGCTGCGCCTCTGGGACAAGGCCGCCTCCTCCGTGGCCGCCACGCAGGCTCTGCAGCCAGGAAGCTATCGCGCGGAGTTTGTTGCCATGGAGCTGCTCCGGCAAAGGGCGGCAGCCGCAGGGGGCAGGCCACGGGCGTCGTCGTCGCACGACGGGATGGCCGAGGGCACGGTGCGCGCGTTTTGCAGCCGCACAGCGCGCGTTTGCGGCAGCCCAGGAGGCACGGGCAGCCATTGCCATGGCCAGCTCGGCCTCCTCGCTCCTGGTTATGGTCCCTGCCACCGTGGATGCGCAACCCGGCGGCCCGGGTGCGGGTGGCATTTGAGGAGGCGCAGGCGGCATTCAGGCGCTGCAAGGGCATGCTGCCAAGCTGGTGGACGGACGAGGCGGCAACCATGCTGAGCACGTGCGCCAAGCTCTTGCCCAGTCTGCGCCAGCGCATCGCTGCGCTGGAGGGGCTGGCAGCCGCCAAGGCCGGCGCCTCTCCCGCGCAGCGGCGGCGCCAGCTGGAGCGGCAGCAGCTGGAGCTGGATGCGGCGATGGGTGTTGCGGTGCTGGACGCCTTTGCCCGTACAGAGCAGCGCATGGAGCAGCGCGCCACGCGCTGCAACAACTGTGGCACTGCATCCCTCGCTCTCCGCACCTGCTCCCGCTGCCGGGCCACCAAGTATTGCAGGGACTCCTTCTTTGATAGCTGGGGGACTCCCGCGTGCCGCGCGCCACCTTGCTGCCTGCCGCGCGCTTGCGCCAGCAGCGAACATCCTCACCCGCACCGCCTGAATGCGCGGGTCGCTTCTGCTCCCCCCCCTGGCGTGCAGCGTCGAGTGCCAGAAGGAGCACTGGCGCCGCACCCATAAGCACGAGTGCCAGCCGGCGGCTGCGCAGTGAAGAGCGGCCGGCTGCTGGTTTTGCATCTCCCCTGTCTCCTGTGCTGCTGCTTCAGCCCCCGTCGCGGCGGCACCGATGCGACTCGTTACTGCCTGCCAGCGCTGGCTCCGGGCTTGCCAGCAGGCGCAGCCGCCATCGAACCTCTTTTCGCACTCCTGTTTGTTAGCGGGAGCACGATGCCTGACGCTTTACCCCTACTAGCGCCATACCACGTTTTTCCAGGCTATTCACAGACACCAACATGCAATGCTTCCAACAGGCGGCCAGCGCGTCGGAGGCACGCGCGCACAATGGACGCCAGGCGGCCAGGCGGTGGCACTTCATTCCGTGCTTACTGGTGTTTGAGTCAGCTGTTGCAATGTCACAGAAGAGTTCACAGCAGGAAGGTGGCCGCAGGATCAGCAGGCAAGGCACCGCCGCCGAAGCGCCAGCGCGCCACGGCGGCGGCCGACGCCGCAGCGAGCTGCGGCTGGCCCTCCCACTCACGGCCAGATGCCTGCGCCAGCGGCTCTATCAGTGCCAACACTCTTTCCCTGTCAAGGCTCATGCCGGCAGAGCCCGTGGCGCATGGCCGCGCGGGAGCCAGGGCCGCGGGGCAGTGCCCCGCTGCCCACACAGCCAGCCAAGCCTGGCACAGCATGCGGAAGCGCGCTGCACCGCGGCTTCCGCCGCCGCCCACGCCTGCCGGCCGCGCCGCGCCGCCGCTCCCTCTAGCTGCGGCAGGGAGGAGGGTGGCCAGCGCGGCCAGCGCACACCGCAGCCACGCCGCGAGCAGGTCGGCCGCTGCCGGCTGCAGAGCGAGGGCGGCGCCGCCCGTGCTTTGCCCATCGGCGCTGCCAGGCAGCGATGCAAGCATCTTGGCCAGCGCAGCAGCTGCCAGCTGGGACACCATCAGAGGCTCCTGGTGCTGGTTGTCCTCCTCTCTATCAAAAATGCGGCTCGCTCCCACGCCCGCCGCCGCCTCCGCCGCCGCCGCCGCGTCGGCGCCGGCCTGCGCGCCTGCCGCGGCCGGGCAGCACCAGGCGCAGAGGCGCGCGAGCAGCGCGGGGCAGGGCCCAAAGCGGGCGGGCATGAGCTCGAAAGCCAGCGCCCCGGCCGCCTCCCAGCCAAGCTGCTGCTGTTCCTGCTGCTGCGAGGCGGCCGCACATGCCCCGCCCTCCGCGGCCGCTGCTGCGCCCGCCACAGTGGCCGCGGCTGCGTCGCGCACGCCTCCATCATCGTCCTCGAGCAAAGCCACGGCAGCAGCCCAGGCAGCCACCGCCGCCTCGCTCCACTGGTCTTCATCCGCCGCGCTGCCCGACGCCGCCGGCTCCCGCCCCGGCGGCTGCAGGGGCGCCAGGCGCAGCAGGTCGCTCGCGTGCAGGGCGCGCACAGCGGCCAGCCGCAGCTCCGGCAGCTGGTGGGGCTGGCTGGCCTCCCCCACAGCCCCCAGCACCTGCTGCACGGCCTCGAGGGCCGAGGCGCTCGCGGCGGCTCCCTCGCCTGCTCCTGCTAGCAGCGCGCCCAGCTGGGGGCCCAAGCACTCGATGGCATGCCGCCGCGCGGCGGGGTCTGCTGCCGAGTGCGCCCGCCGAAGCAGGTGGGCAAGCAGCCCTGCGCCGCTCGCGGCGGCCGTGCCCGCGGCGGTCGCACCAGCGGCACCGTCCGGCGGCGCGGCCGCCGGCAGCAGCGCCAGCAGTGCCAGCAGGCGCCGCTGCGCCTTGTGGTGTCCCTGCTGCTCCAGCTGCGCATTCAGCAGCTGCCACAGCTCTCCCAAGGTGCCGCCGCTGCCCAGGCCAAGGTCTGCCACCCTCGCCTGCTGCTGCTGCGCGTGTTGCGCCTGCGTCTGCTCCTGCTGCCGTCGACCCTGCCAGTTGCGCACGTGCTTCAGCAGCGCCTTCAGGGCGGCGCCCCGCACCTCATAGCGCCGCGAGCGCAGGGCCACCGCCAGCTGCGAGAGCAGCCGCCGGGCGGGGGCCTCCCCGCCGCCGCCACTGCCGCCGCTGCTGCTGCCGCTCGCGCCAGACTCCTGAGCGTCGCACTGCCGGAGGAGCAGGGAGAAGTGGAGCTGCGCCGCCGCTTTGAACGCGACAGACAGCATGGGGTTGGCGCTGTCGGGCGCAGCCGCCTCCACCGACCTGCGCACCAGGGCGCCGGCACAGGCGGCGGCAGCAGCATGCTGAGAGGCGACGGCGGCAGGGGAGCGAAGGGAGCGTGCGGCGGCGCTGGCACGGCGGTGGAGTCGCCGCCAACAGCGCCGACAAAGCGAGCGCGCGCCTCCCCCACCCCGCGCTCACCCCTCGATCGCCGCCCAGCACCGCTGCTGCACTGCGCCCAGCCAGGCGGCTGCCTCTGGGTGGGCCAGCGCCCCCGGCAGGTCGGCCGCTACAGCCGCCGCCCTCACATACTCAAAGCTCACAGCTGCGCAAGGGTAGCTCTCCAGCTCGCAGGCCCAGGCGGCCTCGTGCAGGGCCGGCGCCACGGCCGCCAGCAGCACACTGCCGCCCGGCCCGCCGCCGGCGCCCGCCACCAGCAGCGCGCGCAGCTGCAGCAGGCGGCCATGCAGCGCGTTGAGCGACGTGCGCGACTCGCCGCCCTGCTGCTGCTGGCCCTGCCGCTGCTGCCGCTGCCGCTTCTGGCACTGCTGGCGGGCCACGGCGGCCGCCACGGCGGCCGCCAGGCCCGCTGCTGCAGCTGCCTGGTCCTCCTGCGGCAGCAGCGGCGGCAGCGCCTCGGCTGCCAGCCGGCGCACAGCGGCGGGCGCCGCAGCGCCGCAGCGCTGGACCAGGGCCGCAAATGCCTCGCGGCTGTTGGCGGAGTCGGCGCCGCCGCTGGCGCCTCCGCTGCCGCTGAGCCGGCTGCGGTGGGAGGGGAAGAGGCGGGACAGCAGCGCGAGCACGGGGAAGAGGCTGGGGTGCACGCGCGCGCCGCCGCCGCCGCCGCGTGCGCCGCCAGACTCCAGCTGCTCGGTTGCTGCGCGGAGCTGCTGCAGGAGGAAGGCGTGGAGCTGAGGGAAGCGGTGGAAAAAGTCTGCTGCGGAGAGGCCCTTGCGCGCGTCCTGCAGTTGAGAGCAAGAGAGAGAAGAGAGGCCAGAGCGTGACAGATGGAGGAAGGGACCAGACAACGGAGGGAACCAGAGTGCAGCGGCGCAGGAGCGCAGCGGCCGGCGCGGGGCGGCGCCGCGCCGCCTCGCCCCCTGCTGAACAGAGACACAAGACAGGCGCAGAAACGCCGCGCCTCCCACCTTCACGTGCGCCAGGTTTCGGAACCCTAGGGTCCGCACGAGCAGCGCTGTGTAGCACAGCATGGCGGCGTTGCGGACCTCCCACTGCGGCGCCGCCAGGCCCAGGATGCAGGCCTCCACTCCTGCAGCAGCGCCGCGGAGCAGGGGCGCGGCGCGGGTCGGGGGGGCTGCAGCAGGGCGGGCTGCTGGGGTGGCAGCGGTCGGCCAGCGACAGAGCTGCTGACCTGGCGCCACGTAGGCACTGACATCCACAGCCAGCACGGCAGACTGGAACGCCATGCGCAGGCAGTTGAAGGCGTGCACGCGCGGCCAGGGGTCGCCGCCCGCTGCGCCGGGTGCGTCGGCCCCAGCCCCATCGCACGGCAGTGCCGCCGCATCACCCGCGTCCGCCGCGCCCCCGCCGCGCGCGACGGCCAGCAGCGCGTGCATGCCAGCGGCCAGCAGCCGCCGGTGGTGCTGCTCCGGCTCCGCCTCGAAGAGCGCGGTCAGCGCATACGGCAGCCCCGCGGAGCGGCGAACAATGTCGCTGCGCCCCTGCCCGGGTCGCGCGAGGAAGGCGAGAGCGGCGGCCAGCCAGGCGCGCGGCATCGCTGCGAGCGCGGGCGGCGGCGCAGCCGCCAGCCGGCCCGCGAGCGCGAGGAGCGCCAGCGCCGCGCGGTCTACCGCGCCATAGTGCTTCATGGCGAGCAGCAGGCGGAGCAGGTGGTCTCCCATCTCCTGGAGCTGCCCCTGGGCCAGCAGCGCGCCCTTGCCTGCAGGGGCAGCAGACTCAGGGGGTGCAGACTGAGGGGACAGAGGACAGATCTACGAGCACACCATCGCCGTGTTGGAGCCGAGGCAGGGCGGCACGCGCGCCGCAGAGTGCGGCAGGCGCGGGGGCGCACAGCCCTCCCCATCTCTGGCACGTCTGGCGCGATGGCTGCGTCGCCCGCGCTCGCCTGTTATCGGCAGCAGCTGCGCCAGTGTGCCCAGCAGCAGGCAGCTCTCGCGCATGCTGATCCAGCAGCCGGTGGAGATGACCTGCGCACGGTGTGCAAGGAGCTCAGGGGTGGAAGGGAGTGCAGGCGAGCGCCGGCGGGGGAGGCGGGCAGAGCGCCCAACAAGCGCGCCGCCGCGGCTGCGCGAGGCACGCGCGCGCGCCTGTGCGCGGGGCCCCAGGTCCTCCGCCCCGTCGCCCTCCTTGTCCTCCGCTATGCCGTCCTCGCCATCGTTGTCGCTGTAAGTGGGCACGTCCTCGGCATCCACCTCCTCCGCCGACACGTTCTCATCCTGCGGAGCGCATGGCACGACAGGCACCAACGACGCGTCAGCGTGGGCGAAAGAGCGGTCGCAGCTGTCGCATCGGTGTGGCTGTTTGTGGGGGAGCACAGCCCCAAGCGCGCTCCCTGACCCAGCGGAGCACGATCGCCGCTAGCGCAGATGCAGCGCAGCGCAGCGCCATGAGAGTGCCACGCAGCGCAGCGGGCAAAGCGCCGCACCTGGGGGCGCGACAGCGTGGGCAGCGCCACCTCGGCCACCTGCCAGCACAGCTCGAGCATGCGGGCCACCAGCGCCCGTGCCTCGGAGGCGGCGGCCGCCGCCTCCTCCCGCTCTGCCGCTGCCGCGCCCGCTGCCGCGCCGGCCCCCAGCCGCCCCCAGGGCACCGCCTCTGCCAGCAGGCGCAGGGCCAGTAGTGGCCCGGCCGCGAGGCCGCGGCGGCAGGCGCCCAGCAGGTCGGCGCGAGCCGCCGCCAGGCGCGCCTCAACCAACTCACAGCCACTGGCCAGCGTGGCCAGCAGCGCGGCGTCGCCCGCGCCCTGGCCTGCCTCCGGCGGCGCTGCGGGCGGCGCGACCGTGCCGTCTGCGAGGCTGAGCTGCCAGCCGGACTGGGCGACGTACTTGCAGGCAAGCAGGTACAGGAGGCGGGCGCCAGCGTCTGCCTCGCGGCACCGGGGCGCGTCCAGCAGGGCCAGGACCCAGGCCATCACCGGCCGCAGCTCAGCAGCGCTCTCCAGCCCTGAAGGAGGGAGGCGGAGCAGCGGAAGGGAGGCTCGCACAGCAACACGTGTGGCACACGCGGCGGCAGGGAGGCCGCGGGCACGCGCGCGCCCCCTGGCGGCACGCCGCACCAGGCAACGGCGACGGCAGGCGCAGGAGCACGGCGGCCGCCGCCTCCCGGAGCTTGTCCCACGAGTCTAGGGCGGCGGCCAGCAGGCAGCGCACGGCGCCGGCACTGGCGAGCAGGGGCGAGAAGGGGTGCAGCGCGCCGGGGGGCATGCGCCCGCTGCCGTCCTTGGCAACGCAGGGCGGCTGGAAAGGGGGGGGGGGGCGCAAGCATGAGCTGTTGTTATGATGGGTTGGGAGTTTGGGCAGGCGCGGAGCAGAGCAGGCGGGCAGCGTTGGCATGGGCCACGGGGGGATGGGGCACGGTCGCATGACTCCCCGCAGTGAGCAAGGAGGCCCACCACCGCTCGCATGCACATGCGATGTGTGCAGTCATGCAGTCATGCACTCATGCACACGCGAGTGTGCATGAGTCATGCAGTCATGCGAGTGTGCATGCGCGCTGCGAGTGCGCATGCGGTGATACACTCACCAGGACGGGGTTGAGACAGTCTCCCCAGGTGTCTAGGAGCAGGTTGAGCAGCTGCGGTGGCAGGCAGGAGAGGAGCAGGCGAGCATAAGGCGCATGGATCGAGGCGGCCGGGTCCCCGCCCTGAAAGGAGCAGCCCAAACGCCAGCAGCGCTGCTGGAACCATACCGCCATGCCTGCCGGCACCATGCCGGTACCACGCCCACCTGGATCGCCATGTATGTGCGCTGGTATGGCGCCCCTGGGTACAGAGACAGCACCAGCCGGCCGCTGAGATCCCGCAGCCACGCCTCGGCCGCCGCCACCTCGGGCGGGAGCGCTGCAGGGCTGCCGCCGCCCGCTGCGCCGGCGGCGGCGCCGCCGCCCGACGCGGGGTTCAGAGCGAGCGCCGCGCCGCCGCGCATGCGCTGCAGCAGGCGGACAAGCGCCTGGGAGGCCTTGCTCCGCAGGCCGCCGCTGCTCGTGCGCAGCGCCAGCGCCAGCGCGCGCGAGGCCACCGAGAGCTCCAGGGCGGTGGGCGGCGCGGTGGAGCGCGGGTGGCAGCAGATCAGCTGCAAGGCGTCGACGCTTTGAGCGAGGGAGAGGGGGGGGGGGGGGGGGGGCAAAAAGAGCCCCTGTGTTGGGGAAAAAACCAAC
>PCFQ01000001.1:320690-349813 GCA_003063905.1 Chlorella sp. A99
GGGGGGGGGGGGGGGGGGGGGGGGGGGGGGGAGGGGGGGGGGGGGGGGGGGGGGGGGGGGGGGGGGGGGGGGGGGGGGGGCAACAGAGAGCCCTGAGTTGCGGAAGCAACGCAGCAAGCCTCCCCTCTTCTTGCGTGCGCAGCTGCCATGTCCCACACAGAGCACGGAAGGGAGGGGGTCCACGCTCGGCGCTTGCCACGACACAGCCCCCACGCATGCCTGCGCCCCCACGCGGGCCTGCGTCCCCCCCACGCTGCGCCGCCGGCATCCCCTGCCCGCCCCTCACCGCAGCGCTTCCGAGGGGTGGGCCGCCGCCTGCCGCAGGAGCGCCTCCAGCTGCGCCGGTGCGATCCCGGCCGGCCCCAAGCTGCCCAGGTCGGTCACCAGGCCCAGCCGCCGCCCCGCCTTGAGCACAGCCAGGCAGCCGACCGCGCCCCGCCCGCCCGCGCCTGCGCCCACGCCCGCGCCCGCGGCGGGCGCGCCCTCGGCGTCGAGCAGCGCGCGCAGCAGGGCAGGCAGCATGGCTGGCTCCTCCTGCAGCAGCGCGGGCAGCAGGTAGGTGGCCGCCCCAAACCGCTGCCGCTCGCTGGGGCTGGCCAGCGCCGCGATCAGCGGCGGCAGGCACCAGGCCCGCCACGCGGCCTCGGCCTCTGCTGCCGCCGCCGCGTCGCCCGCCGCGTCGCCCGCCGCTCCGCCGCTCCGCCGCCCGCGCTCGGCGTGCAGCTCCTCCCGCCGCCGCTGCCACAGCACGGCCACGAGTCCCGAGACGCTGTGGGCCACTGTGGCGTCGGCTGCTGCGGCCACCGCTTCGTGCACCAGCCCCGGCCGCAGCGTCAGGAGGCGCGCGGCGCCCAAGTGCGCCGCCACCGCTGCGAGCGGCGCGTACCGCCCCTTGCGCCCGGGCTCCAGCGCCAGCAGCTGCTTCGCCAGGGACAGGAGGAACTCGCTCTCGCCGCCGGCACCGCTGCCAGCGTCGCCGCTGCTCTCTGCCGCGGCGCGCCCGAGGCACCGCTGCGCCTCCAAACAGTCGAGCAGGGCTGCGAATGCCTCATGCACGCGCTGCACCGTCTGCGCCAGCGGGTCCTCCCAGCCTGGCCACAGCACGCCTAGCAGGAGCTGGCAGTGCGCCGGGCCCAGCGTGGGTGGTGGCAGGCCCGGTGGCCAGCTACTGGAGGCAGTGGCTGCGCGGCCGACCAGCGTCTCGCCCGCCGGCTCCTGGCTCCCATCCTGCTGCTCTAGCAGCTGCTGCTGTGCCTCCCGCGCGCTGTGGGCATAGCGGCCGTTCGCCGCTTGCGGCGCACCCAACGACGCGGCCCCTGCCGCTTGGTGCACCAGCTGTCTGCAGCGGTCGACGCAGACGGCCAGAGCGCTCATGGCGTGGAAGCGGAAGTGGGCGTCCGGTGCGGCCTGCAGGCAGGAGGCCGGGAGGCAGGGCAGCAGGGGTGGGTGGCACAGACTGGGAGGCGCGTCGCGCGAGCAGTGGCGCTCGCGTAGCTCGGTGTCAACGCATGTGTGGTTCACTGACTTGGATCGCAGTGCAAATGGCTGGCAGGGCACCGTCGCGCAGGAGCAGCCACTTTCCGCCGCCGGCGGGTTCGGCACCGACCGCGCCGACCGCGCCTGTTGGCGCCAGCGGCGCGCACAGCACATCAGGTGGAAGCGTGGCGAGGAGGCCGCGCAGCGCGCACACGCGGCTCAGCGCGGGCAGCCGCGCCAGCTCGGCCGCCAAGCTGGAGCCGCGCGCACGCAGGTGTGCGTCCAACACCCCCAGCGGCTGCCCCGAGGCAGCCGCTGTGGGGGCGGCTGCGTCGGTGAGGGCGTTCCCCTGCACCGCCGCGCTGCAAAGACCCAGGCCATGCGCCAGGCAGGCTGCCATCGTGGCGGGCGGGGCGGTGGGCAGCACAGCCGCCGCGTGGAGGGCTACCGCCGCTGAGGAGAGCACTTCTCGAGGCAGCGCGCTGCCCTGCAGTGCAAGCAGCAGCGCAGAGCCGGCTGCAACAACTGCGTCCTGTGCTGCATCCTGTGCCGCGCCGCCGTGCTGCGTGCCGGCGCCCTCACCGACTGGAGGCTGGGGCGAGAGCAGGCTGGGGCCGCAGGTGGAAAGCAAGGTATAGAGCACTGCTACAGCATCTTGAATGCCATCTGCCACGGCTCTGGCCATAGGCACTGCTGCCGCTTCAGCCGGGGTACAGCGGCTGCTGCCGGTGCCGGCCGCGCCGTCGATCGCTGGTGCATCCGGCGCTGCCGCTGCACCAGCTGCAGGCGCCCCTGCTGCGAACGACGCGGCTGCCACGCTGCCCGGAGCTGCCGCCAGCGTTGCCCCTAGGCCCCAGCCCACTGCCGCGACGATCGCGGCAGCGTGCGGCTGCAGCGCCTCTCCCAGCGCCGGCTGAGACAGCGCTGCCTCCACGGCGCTGGCAAGCAGCAGCGCGTCTGCTGCCGCCTGCTGCCGCTGCCGCTGCCGGCCGTCCAGCACCGCGGCTGCGGCTCCCGCCACGCCGTCCGCGACGGCTGCCGGCAGTGTGGGCCCCTCCCTTTGCTCCCCCTGCTGCCGCAGCAGGGGCCGCAGGCATGAGATGAGCTGGCGATGGAAGGGGCGGCTTCCGAGGACGAACATCAGCCCCACCAACAGCTGTAGCGGTCGCCGCAGGCTGTGTTCGCCTCGACGGCCGCCGGCCTGCGCCGTTTCCATGCCCGTTATCGCGTCTGCTGCTGCCGCCAGCCTGACAAAGCCGGTGCACAGGGCCTTGAGCGCATCCACCACTGATGAATAAGAAAACACAGGGAAAGTAGGTAGGGGGTGTACGACAAAGCGGTGTACGACAGCCGCTACTGCATATCCCACTGCTGCATGGGTGCCCACGATGCTGCCATGCCTGCAGCAGCAGTACCCGGATCCTCACCGGCATAGTTGTTGCCTGCCAAGCTGGTGAGCGCGAGCAGCTGGCGCGTCCAGGCGGCCACGGCAGGGCTGTCGCAGGCGGCGGCTGCCGCTAGTTGCTCAACCTGCTCGGCAGCGCCGCATCGCAGCACAAATCGAATCAGAGACAATTTCAAACTGCACAGAAGATGCGCGAGAACGAAATGGCAAGGTTTTGAGGAGGCAAGCATGCCATCTCCTCGCCTGCTTCACATATTCATGGCTGAATATGATGGCCTCCGCGTTCGCCAGGCGCCCCGGCTTTTGCTTGCCCGCCAGAGCAGAACAGGCAGGCGGCATGGCAGTCAGCCGCCTTCGCTGCACCGGCGATCGATGCTGAAGCGGTAGTGAGCAATGCAAAGAATCGATAAGAAAAATAACAATGAGCATTGCTTGCTCGCACGCTGCCTCTGGCTGCCGCCCCCGCCCGCCCACCATTGTGACCACCGCCTGCTAATGCCCGCCTGCTGCTTCTCTGCCAGTTGCCCCTTCGTTCTCCCAGGGTACCCCTGCGGATGTGGCCACGCCTCATGCGCCCTGCAGCTGAGCTGGCAAGCATGACAGTGTAGCGGCTGGCGCGGGCACGTGGTGCCAGCTGGCAGGCAGGCGTGCCGCTCAGGAGCTACTGAAACGTATGTAGCTCGCGCGCCATGACCACCAACAACACTTCCCTCAACAGTCCCTGCACAAGCACCAGGATGTGCGTGAGCAGGCGCGCATTGCCGCAGATGCGCAGCCTCGCCAACGATGGCGTCCAACAAGGAGGGCGGATCGCCGCAGGCCTGACGCGCGCCCAGCCCCAGGTGTCAACAGAGCGCCGTCTGTCGGTGTTGCCTTGTCCGTCTGTCGGTGCTGCCTTGTGCTCTCTGCCCCCTCGACTCCAGCCTCGTGGTTCCTCATCCCTCTGCATCTGCGCCAGGCCCTTGCCAGGCCCCACGCAATCGTGGTGCTATCCATGTAGTCCAGCAGGTCGAGGGCAAAGCTTGCCTCGATGCAGAGGGTGGGGGGCCGCCGGCTGCGTGCGGCGCAGTCGTGGCGGCAGCCCCGTGGCGGGCGGTGCCGATGCTCCTCCGCTCGGGTGGGGTGGCATGCTTACGATGGCTATTGCTTGCGCTGTTTGCAGCTGCTCTTCTGTTCTGGCGGGCATCATGAACTTTGACACAGCTCGAAGCAGCTGGGCTAGGCATCGCGTCTTCGCCCGAATGCAGTGCTGTGTGGACCAGTTCGAGGGCTAGGACCCGAAAACAGCTGCCCGAAAGAAAAGTCCTCTCCACTCGTCCAAAACTCGCTCTCTGCGCTCCCTTCTCAATCACAACGCGTTCTAAAAACCGATCGCTGTACCTCGCGCCTCTCTGAACACCGCCTCTCGCGCCACTCGAGTTTGTTGGCGAGGCCTGGACCCGTCTGTTGCGCCGCGCGGGCCACCATGGACCGCCGCAAGACGCTGGCGGGGCTGTCGCAGCTCTCGCCCGCGCAGCTGAACAGCCGCGCCTCCCTGGCGCCCGGCCGCGTGCTCAAGGGCGAGCCGGGCGGCGCCGCCCGCGCCGGCGCGCCCGGCGCGGGCGCCAAGCTGCCCCTGGACAAGGCGCTGGCCCGCATGTCGCTGGCGGGGCCGGTGCAGCGCCGCTCGAGCGCCTACACCACCAAGGCGCCCGGCGTCAAGAGCGACCCGCGGCCGATTGGGGACAAGCTCTATCAGCAGAACTGCGTGCGCACCGTGATTGCCTACCTGGCCAGCCACGCGTACGAGTACCAGGTCACGCCCAAGGCGAGCGGGCGGTGCGGGCAGGGGGAGGAGTCGAAGAGGGGAGGGAGGAGGGGAGGGAGGGCGGCGGTGGGGGGCCGTCCCCTCGCCGCCCCCGCGCTGGGGCGCCGCCGCCGCCGCCGCCCAACGCCCGCCCCCCCCCCCCCCCCCCCCCCCCCCCCCCCCCCCCCCCCCCCCCCCCCCCCTTGCCGTGCCTCCTCGGCCGGCCCACTCCCTACCAGCCGTGCCTCCTCGTCTGCCCGCCCTCCCCCTCTGAACACAGGTGCTCTCCTCACCCACCACGCGCGATTTTACAAACATCATGATGTTCCTGCTGCGCCAGATCGACCCCAACCTGCTCAAGGCCTTTGGCAAGCTGGAGGAGGAGGTGCCCCAGCTGTACAAGCGGCTCAAGTGAGTCCGGGGGCGGCAGAGGGGCGGCCGGGCGGCGCGGGGGGGTCGGGGGAGCGCAGTCTGAGAGCGGGGGCGGGCGGGGAGCAGGAGGGGCGCGCTGCCCGCGCCGTGCCCTGCCGCGGCCCCGGGGGGCCCCCCGTCCTCGCCCGCCCTCTCTCCCATCCACCCGCCCCCAACCAGCGCTCCCGCCGCCCCCAGAGCCTCGCTGCCCACCTCCCCCTGCCCGCGCAGGTACCCCTTCCAGATCAGCAAATCCAACCTGACGGCGGTGGGCTCCCCCCACACCTGGCCCTCCCTGCTCGCCGCGCTCACCTGGCTCGTGGAGCTGCTCAACTATCAGGAGCGCGCAGAGGCGGCACGGCAGGTGGGTGCACTGTCAGCAGCGCAGTGGGCGCACTGTCGGCAGCGCAGTGCAAAGGTCGGCAGAGGGGTGGCGCAGGTCGGCAGAGGCGCGCACGGGGGACCCTGGTGGCGCGGCAGCGTCAGCCAGCAGTGCAGCGCCGCCAACGAGCAGCGCGAGCAGGCCACCGCCAGCTGTGGACTGCGTGGGAGGGCGCGGCGGGCGTGGCTGGAATGGCGGGGCGGGGCGGGGCTGCGTGCGAGCGGCGGCGGTGCAGCAGGGTGGCGGACGGGGCGGCTCGCTCGGGCGACGCGCGGCGCGCCGCCGCTGCCGCCGCCGCCGCCACTCGCGCGCCGCGTGGAAGACGACGGCAAGCGCTCGCGCTCGCGCTCCCTCCCGCCCCGCTCCCCTTGCCGCGCCAGGACGCGGGCGACGAGCGCGCGCGCGCCGAGGCCGAGTTCTTCGAATACGTCTCCACCTCCTACCGCTACTTCATGGCCCTGGAGGACGCTCTCTGCGAGGAGCTGGACGCCGCCATGGGCGCGGAGGCCGAGGCGCGCGCCGCGGGCGTGCGCGCCGACACCGAGCGGCTCGCGGCGGTGCGCGGGGGCGGCGCGCAAAGGCGGGGCGCGCGCGTGTGGAGACAGGGGGCACCAGCGCGGCTGGCGGGGGGCAGCTGCCCGGTGCAGAGGCGCGGCCAGGGGCGGGGGGCGGGTGCAGCAGCGGCGCGCGGGGGTCGCAGAATCGCCGGCGCGGGGCGCCCGGTCAGCCGGTCCATGCTCGCTTTGCCGCCCCACCAGCCCTCTGCTGCTCGCGGGCTGGGGCCCCACTTTCACCTGCTCTCACCCTTCCCCTCCGCCTCCCCTCCCGTCCCCCCAAACCCCTCCTCCCCCGCCGGCAGGCCAACGAGGCCCTGCGGGGGGAGATCGAGGCGCTGCGCTCGCAGCCCTCCCCCCTGGTTGCGGCGCGGGCCAAGCACGAGGAGACGCTCGCAGACAAGGAGAAGTTCGTGCGGCTGCTCGACAACCTGGGCGCCCACCGCGCCGCGCTGCAGCGCAAGCTGGCCGAGCGGCAGGCCGACGTTGCGGCGCAGGCCGCCGAGCTCGCCGCCGCCGAGCGCGAGAACGAGGGACTGCGCTCGCGCATCGCGGTGCAGACCGTCCACCCGCAGGCACGTTGGAGGGGGGGGAGGGGGGGAGGGGGGGAGGGCCGCGGGAGGTGGTGGGGCGGGTGGATTGGTGGGGGAGGGGGCCGCAGGGGATGGCAGAGCTGGCAGGAGGCGGAGAGAAGGGAGACCGCGCTCACCGCGCGCAGTCAGTGCGCAGTCAGCGCCAACCCATTCCATCCCGTTTCATGCGCTCTGCAATGCCAATGCCGTCCCAGAGCCAGGTGGGGAGCAAGTGGTGCAACGCCTTCCATCCGTTGCGTGTGCTCCGCAGGACGTGATGCGCATGAACCAAGAGAAGACCAAACAGGAGGGCCTGCTGCGCAGCGCGCAGGTGTGCGCGCGCCGCGCGCAGCGGGCGCCGGCCGCGCGGCGGCTGCAGGGGGGGCTGCGCCCCCGCGCCGCTCCCCTGCCCTGCGCATGTGCGCCGCCCGCCTGCACCCTGCCCCCCTCTCCTTGCCCCCGCCCACCGCCACCCTGCGGCCCCTTGCGTTTGCCCCCACCCCGCCCCGCCGCCGAAACGCACGCAGGGCCAGCGCGAGGCGCTGGAGCGGCGCGTGGCGGACCAAGAGGCGGCGGTGGGCGAGCGGCTGGACTGCGTGGAGGCCAGCCTGCAGGGATACCACTCCCGGGCAGACCGCCTGCAGGCGAGGGCGGTGCGGGGCGGGGCGGGGCGGGGGAGCAGGGCACGGCGGCGGCGGGCTGGAGACAGCGAGGGTGCGCGGGCAGGGGCGGGCGCGGCGGCTCGGGCGGCGTCGCCGCGCTGCACGCCCACGGCCTGGCCCCCTTGGGTGCGCGACAGCCG
The DNA here is from genome assembly GCA_003063905.1 of Chlorella sp. A99. NCBI lineage: Eukaryota > Viridiplantae > Chlorophyta > Trebouxiophyceae > Chlorellales > Chlorellaceae > Chlorella > Chlorella sp. A99. The sequence goes on from PCFQ01000001.1 coordinate 328,079, forward strand.
CGCGCGCGCGCGCCCCCCACCCCCCCCGCAGCTCATCCCCGCGAGCGCCAAGCGCGCCGAGGGCGTGAACTTTGAGGTGCGGCTGGACCGGGGGGCGGGCAGCCCCGGCGAGATGATCAACGTGGACCTCAAGGTGGGGTGGAAAGCGCGTGAAGGCATGCGCATGTTGTGCCGTGGCGACGGCATGCGGCGCTGGGTGGTCGGTGGGTGGATGGCGATGGGGCGCGTGGGCCTGGCCCGCGCTGCGCTGCCCGCTGGCATGCCCAAGAAGCTCGACCAGCCGCCGCCTCCGTCGCCGCTGCCGCGCCGCACCCCGCGCCTGCCGCCCTCCTCCACGCGGCGCCCCCCCCACCCCCCCCCCCCCCCCCCCCCGANACCCCACCCCCCAAAACACACGCACGTCACCCGCCCACCATTCTGCAGGGCATCATCAAGCCCGCGCTGCAGCGGCTGCGCGACGCGTACGCGGCGCGGGCGCGGGAGCTGGGCGAGGCGATGCTCGGCCTGCAGGAGAGGCGCGACGCGGGGCGCGAGCTGCTGGGCGAGCGGACCGAGGAGATCCGCGCGGCAGAGGCGCAGGTGGGCACGCGCCGGAGGCAGCCCGGAGGAGCAGGCGGGCGCCGGGGGTGCCGGCGGGCGCGGGGGCTGCCGCACGACGCGCCCCGCCCCCGCCCTCCCCTCCCCCTCCCCGCGCGCACTCGAGTGCCTGCCGCCGCCGCCGCCGCACTGCCTGCCCCTGCGACGCCCCGCCCTTGTGCCCGCCCCCCGCCCGCACTTGCCCACCCGCACCCGCTCCCCCGCGCTCGCCCGCCCAGGTGCGCAAGCTGGAGGGGGACTACCGCGCGGCGCGGGCGGCGCTGGAGGCCGAGGCGGCGGCGGCGGCGGCGCGCATGGACGAGCTGGCGGGCGAGGTGGCGGCGCTGCGCTCCGCCAACTCGGCGGGCGTGGCGGAGAGCGAGGAGCGGCTGCGGGCGCTGCAGGCAGAGTACGAGGACGCGCAGCGGTGAGGGGCGCGACGCGGGCGAATCTTCTCTTCTCAAGAGACATTCTCTTGGGGGGCGGGGGAGGGGGTGCACAGCAGTGGCGGGTGGGGGAGGGCGACGAGGCGCGCGTCCGCCGCGGCCCCGCCGCTCGCACCTGCTGCTGGCCCCCCCGCCCGATGCCGCCGCCCTCCGCCTCCCCCCTCCCCCGCGCGCCGCAGCACGACTGAGCTGGACGCCAATGGTCTGCAGCGCGACCTGGCTGCGGCGCTGGAGCTGGTGCTGAACCACAAGGTCACGCTTTCTTCCAAGGTCAAGGCCGCCCACGGCCGCATGCAGCGTCTGGCGGGCGAGCTGGCCGCGCTGCCGCCCCCGATTGAGGCGGGCGGCGCATCCGGCTGAGGGCGCGCCGCCGGGGCAGGCGGCGCCGCCTCGTGTAGCCCGGGCCGCTCCGGGGGGCGGCAGAGGGCGCGCGCCGATCGCCGGCCGCCAGGCGGCGCTGCCTGGGCGCTGAGACGCGGGCCCGGGTGGCGCCGCGCGGCGCTGCGAGGGCGGCTCTCTGCACCGCTCCCCGTGTACTCTGTTTGACCGACTGTTTGACCTTGCTCCCCTGACCTGACCTCGCTTGTAATAAGTGGCAGCAATGTAGTTGCAGGTCTGGAGCGCAGGCACGCGGGCAGACCTTGGACTGCCCGTGTGCTGCTGCGCGCTTGGCTCGTGCCTTTACAAAGGAACATCATTGCAGCCGCCCAAGCCCAGTCAGGATGCGTCGGGTGTCGGGTGGCACGAGAGGCAGGACCCCCTACCCCGCCGCCGCTGGAGCCTCTGCCGCTGCTCAGATCTGCTTACAAGAGCTCCATTGTGGTCACGCCACCAGTGAAATTGGCGCTTTCTATCAAGCCGCGAACAAAACAGCCAAACCCTAGAGTGTCTGTCTCTCTAATCCACGTCTCGACTTCTGAACCAATGGCCCCCATCAAGCTCGGCATCAACGTGAGTCCGCTTGGGTCGCTCTGAAGGCGCACGCTGCGAAGTGCATCGATGTGGGGCCGCCCAGGCGGCTCCACCCTTGGCCCCCTGCTGCCCACTGACCTCTCTGTGCCTGGATGATTGCGTGCGCATGCAGGGCTTCGGCCGGATCGGCCGCCTTGTGAGTTTGCGGTTTGACGCCTTTTGGCCGCGATCGGCGCAGCGCAATGCGCTGAGGAGTGCCCCCGCGCTGCGTCGGAGGCGACAGGGCTGAGGCAGCGGCTTGGAGCAGGGGTTGGAGTGATGGCGTCGGTAGCTGCGCGGCTACGCTGCCTTGCCCCGATCCCACCTCGCCTTGCTTGTCTGCAGGTCATGCGCGCGGCGCTGGCGCGCCCCGATGAGGTCGAGGTGGTGAGTGGGGCGGGGGTGCGGTGCCCGCGTGGCGGCCGGCGGCCGTGCTGGCGATGGCATCCCCCCCCCCCCCCCGATTTTGCCTCGCCCCTCCATTCCGCACTCTCCCCTCCTGCAGGTGGCTTACAATGACCCCTTCATTGATCCGGTGCGCGGCGGCGGGAGCTCCCTGCACTTGCTGCCCCCTCTGCCACCCCTGCCCTCCCCCCCGCCCTCGTGCCCACTCCCCGCCCTCCCCGCCCACTCCCCCCCCCTTCCCCCCTCCCAGGAGTACGCCGTCTACATGCTCAAGTACGACTCGGTGCACGGGCGGTTCAAGGGCACGGTGGAGCTCAAGGACGGCGCGATGGTGGTCAACGGGAAGAAAGTCGTGGGCTTCACAAGCATGAAGGCCGAGGAGATCCCCTGGGGGGAGGTGCGGGGGCGGGGGAGCAGCGCTCGGCCGAGGCCGAGGGCGCGTTGCGGCGGCGGGGCACGGGGACGGCGCCGCGCCGCGCGCCCTTCTCCCCTTCCGCGCGCAGCGGGGCCGACCTTCTTTGCTCCGAGTCCCTCTCTCCCTCCAGGTCGGCGCCGACATCGTCTGCGAGTCGACCGGCGTGTTCACCGAGGTGGCAAAGGCCTCGGCCCACATCAAGGGCGGCGCCAAGAAGGCGCGCGGCAGCGGCGGCGACCCCCGCGCCCCCTGCTTCGCGCCCCCTGCCGCGCGGCGCGCCGCGCGCGCCGCCCGCCCCTCGCCCGCCCCTCGCCCGCCCCGTTTCCCACCCCCGCCCCACTCCCGACCCCTCCTCCCCTCTCTCCAACCCGCCCCGCCCCAACCCCCGACCATTCCCGACGCCAGGTCATCATCTCCGCGCCCTCCAAGGACGCCCCCATGTTTGTGATGGGCGTCAACCACAAGAAGTACACGCCCGACCTCACGGTTGTCTCCAACGCCTCGTGCACGGTGCGGCAGAGGGGACGGAGTGGAAAGAGCGGAGGGGAGGGATGCGTTGCGCCAGTCGTGCGGGCTCGGCGCGCCGGCGGCCGAGCCGGGCCGCGCGCGGTGGCGGGCGCGCGCGCTGGGGTGGGCCGGCGCGGCCTGGCGCTCGGCGGCGCCGGCGGCGCCGGCGCGGCCAGGCGGGCGGCGGAGGCCGGGCCGTGCGGCCGAGGCCGGGCCGTGCGGCCGCGAGCGCTGCCGGGGGCCAAGCCGCGCGGCGGCGCACCCCCTCCCCCCCACGCTCCCCCCATCTCCCCGCCGACCCTTCACGCCCCTCCCCCCCCCCCCCCCCCCCAATTCCGCAGACCAACTGCCTGGCACCCCTGGCCAAGGTGATCGACGACAACTTCGGCATCAAGGAGGGCCTGATGACCACGGTGGGTGGGGGCGGATTCTGATTAGCAGCCGCTGCTGCTGTGCGGGAGTAGCTGCTGCTGTGCGGGCGGGCGGGGGGAGCGGGTGTGGTGGCAGGGGGGAGGGGACTTGGCGGCCGCAGGCGGGCGGAGTGGGGCGTGCGCTGGGAGCGCGCTGGGTGGCAGGGGCGTGCATTGGAGGCGCCGTTGGGGCTGGGGAGTGGGTTGGGCGAGGGGCGAGGGGCGCGCTGCGCCCCAGACCCCACGCGCCCCATCGTGCCCACCCCTTGCCCCCTCGCCCCCCCCGGGCCCCTCCCCGCCCCCTCGAAAACAGGTCCACGCCACCACCGCCACCCAGAAGACCGTGGACGGGCCTTCCAAGAAGGACTGGCGCGGCGGCCGCGGCGCCGGCGCCAACATCATCCCCTCCTCCACCGGTGCCGCCAAGGCCGTGGGCGTGGTGCGCGGGCGCGGGCGCCGGGCGCTCGGGGCCCGGGCGGGGGCGCGCGGGCGCGCGGCGGCCGGGGCCGGGGCCTCCCGCGCTCGGGAGCGGCGGCCGCGCGCGGCGCGGCCTGTCGACCCGTCTAGCCCTCGCCCCGGACCGCTCGCCCGCCCCACCCCATCCCACCCCACTCACCCCGCGCAGGTGCTGCCCCACCTCAACGGCAAGCTCACGGGCATGGCCTTCCGCGTGCCCACCCTCGACGTCTCGGTCGTCGACCTCACCGTAAACCTCAACAAGCCCGCCTCGGTGGGCGCTCGTTTGTTTGTGTTTTGGCTCGCGAGAATGCGCTCTCTCTAAAAGCGCTTTCAGCAGCTGAGCCTCAACAAGCCCGCCTCGGTGGGCGGGGCATGGGGTTTGGGGTCAAGGCGCTCCTAGACCCGTTTGTTTGCGGTTTGGCGCGTGGGAAAGCGCTTTTAGAGAGAGCACTTTTAGAGAGAGCGCTCTTAGCAACTGAAGCGCTCTTAGCCGCTGAACCGTCGACCTCCGTTGCAACCCTTCGCTGCAACCCTTCGTCGCAATCCTTCGTCGCACCCACTGCCGCAGTATGAGGAGATTCTGGCTGCGCTGAAGAAGGCGTCCGAGGGGGAGCTCAAGGGCATCCTCGGGTGAGCGCCGCGCCGCTCCGCCGCGGCCGAGCGGCCGCGCCGCGCAGCGCCGCTTTTCAAACATCGACTGTCGAACGCTTGGCGCCACCACTGTCGCCCAGAGTCGGCCGGGGGCAGGAGGAGGCCGGCGGCGGCGGCGCCGCCCCGCCCGCCCCCGCCCGGCCGCTGCCGCGGCGGCGCCTGCGCCGCGCCCTGTGGCCGCTTGTTGCTCCTCGTGTTGCACTCGAGCGGCGGGCACCTCGGCGCGAGCGCCGGCCGGGTCCAACAGGAGAAGCAGTAGGCGGCCACAGGACGCGGCGCGCGCGCTGCAGCGGCAGCAGGCGCCCGCCGCCCCCGCCGCGCGCGCGCGCCCGCGCCCCGCGCGAGGCTCCCGCTGCTGCGGCGCGTGCCGCAACGGTCGCGCCCCGTCGAGCAGCTGGCGGCCTCCTCTCCAGCGCGGCCTCGCGCGCGACGGCGGCCGCGCTCGCCCCACTGCGGCGGCCGCCCCCGCGCGCGAGGCGGCCGGGCCCGAAGAGAGGGACGGCCCACGCGCCAGGGCGCGCGCACTGCGCTGCGGCAGCAGCGCTCCCTCGCCCCGCCGCAGCCGTCGCCGCGACCGGCCCTGCTGCTGCTGCTGCTGCGCGCGAGCCTAGTCCCAACCAACCAACCACCTCCCGACCTCCCAATCGCCCAGCCGCCCAACCTCCGAACCGCCAACCCCAACCTCACCATCCCCCTCACCAACCCCTCACCAACCCCCATGCCTCCCAACCCCCCCTCCCGCTCCTCACCAACCCCATGGTCTGTCGTGCGGTCTGTCCTCACCAACCCCCATGTCCCCCCCCCCCCCCCCCCCNNNACCCCCCCCCCCCCCCCCCCCCCCCCCATCACCACCCCAAACAGCTTCACCGACGAGGACGTGGTCTCCTCCGACTTCATCACCGACGACCGCTCCTCCATCGTCGACGCCAAGGCCGGCATCGCGCTCTCGCCCACGTTTGTCAAGCTCGTTTCCTGGTAGTGAGTCGCGTGGGAATCCTGTGGGATTGCAGAGGCGACGGATTGATTGGATGAGAGGGGGGCGCCGCGGGCCCCGAGCCCGGGCCCCCGTGCGCCGCGCCCCCGCCCCGCCCCCGCTCGGCGCGCCGCCCCGCCCCCCCGCGCCCGACCCGCGCGCCTCGCCCCTCCCCGCCCCGCCGCAGCGACAACGAGTGGGGCTACAGCAACCGCCTGGTGGACCTGGCGATCCACATCTCCAAGGCCTGAGGGGGAGCTCCCGCCGCCGGTTGAGGAGCGCTCCGGCGCGGTCCGCGGCACGCGCGCCAACGCCTGCAGCACCTGACCAAACGAACTCGCTTACCTGACAAACGCCTGCGCACTGTTGCGCCGCACCCTCCCTTTGCTGCGTCGGAGAGGGGTGGTAACGAGCTGTTGAGAAAGGAGGGGGGAGGGGGAACAACCGCCGTCGCCAGCTCTGCAGCGGCCGCATGTCTGCCCAGCGCAGGCATCCCCCCTTGCTTTGCTTTGCGTTTTCTCTTTTCTTTGATTCCGTACGTCCAGCTCTGTTCGACATTCGCCAGCACCTCGTCGCAAAAGCTCTCAACCATATGGTGGAGGAAGAGGACTTGGACGCTCTCTGGGGTGCGCGCTGTGCAGCCTGTTGAGCACTGTCGCAGCCCTGATCGCCAAACTCCTGTTGCAGATGCTGCTCCTCGGCGAGTCGTGACCCAGCCCGCGGCGGAGAGCTCTGATGACGACAGCTACTTTGGCAGCGACGAGGAGAAGAGGTGGGGGGCTGGGTGGATCAACATGCGCCGCCCTCTGGCTCCCGCCCGCCTTCGCCCGCGGGCGCCCATGCCCTCCTCCCTTGCTCTCCGCAGTGAGAACAGCGCGGCCTGGCGCGCGCGCGAGGCCGAGGCCCGGCTGCGCGACCTCGGCGGCGACGGCAGCGCGCCGGGCGGCGGCGCGGCGAGCGCCGCGCTGCCCTCTGCGGGCGAAGCGTTCGACGAGGTGGAGGGCCCGCCCGCGTTCCTGGACCCCGAGGCGATGCGGCCGCTGGCGACGGCGGTCCACCGGCCGGCGGGCGGCGCGGGCGGCGGCGACGTCGGCTCGCGCGCGGTGAGCCAGGCGGCCAACAAGCGCGGGCAGGCGGCCGGCGAGTGGGACATCTCAAAGATGGCCCCGCAGCTCAAGGAGGAGGGGTGAGTGTGGTGTGGGTGCATGGCGAGGCGCAGCGACATCGGAGGCCGAGCGAGGGCTGCGAGCGCAGGCCAGCGCGGGGCGCCACGTGGCGATCCGCAGAGGAGCGCAGAGTGGTGCCTATGCAGCTTGCCTTGCCTGCGCTCGGCCCTCCCTGCCCCTGCCCCGGCGGTCCGAGGCCGCCGCCGGCGCGCCTTGCAAGAGCCCCTCGGCCCAGCCCCGCCCACGCCTTCCTCCAGCCAGCCAGCCCCTCTCGACCCCGTCCCTCCAGGCGCGCCGAGCCAGGCGTGATCAAGGGCGCGGCCGTGCGGTACGACGTCTCGGACGACCGCATGCAGCAGCCGGTGTCGGCCGCCGCAATCGCGATGCTGGGCGGCACCGCGGGCGAGGGCCGCGAGGACGGCGGCGCCGCGCCCGCCGGCGGGCCCGGCGCGGCGCGGCCGCCGCCCGGGGGCCCCGGCCAGCAGCACGGGGTCAAGGGTCGGGCAACGCCCGCCATGGCCGTGGACAAGTTCATGGAGAAGGGGGTGGGAGGCGCGCAGCTGCCGCGCAAGAGGTGCGCGCGTCGGCGGCGGCGCGGGCGGGGAGGGGCGGCGGGCGCCGCGGGCGCCTCCCTGGCTGGCTGGCCGGCCGGCCAGCCGCCGGGCCCCTGGCCGAGTGCTGCGCCGCGCCTGCGCTGCGCGCGCGCCGCCTGTGTGCAGGCAGGACCGCAAAGAGAAGGAGAAGGAGAAGCGCATGCGCGGCCAGAGCACCCACGCGGCTTGGAAGTCAGAGGCAGAGATGGTGCTGCGGCAGCAGTACGACTAGCTGGTGCAGCAGTGTGCTGGCTAGTTGTTGCATTTGCGCTGGCAGGAGATGGTGCCGCGGCAGCAGTGCAGGTGTCGCAGGAGAGCGGGAGGCCGGGCATCGGCGGCCGGCTGGCAGGCGCATGGTTCGGCGGCTGCTTGCAACAGCATGGGGGCGGGGCCAGGAACGGCACTTTGGGCCGACCGAGGCGACGCTAGTAGGGCAACATAGACGCTGATAGCAGACGGAGTGACAGTTTCCAACCCAGTTGGAGGCACGGTGCAGGGAAGTTCAAGCAGCACAGAGAGGATAGAAAGAGAGGGTCCGGCATGCCTGAGCAAGGGACACCAGCTGGCGGGCTTCGCGCGCTTAAGCTGCACAACGGTCCGACGCTTTGCACATGTGTTGCGCCCACACCTGGGCGCCGCATGGGGGGAACACCTGCGGGTGCACCGCCCGGCTCAGTTGCGCTCTGGCGCGCCCTCGTGCGCTCTTGCACTCACAGCTGCGGCTGCGCCGCCGCTTGCCGTCACCCGCCGCCGTTGTCGCCGCAACACGGGGGATGCTTTTGCCTCGAGCAGCAGCGACGGCTGCGTGGACCTGGGGCGCTCAGCGGGTGGCAGCATTGTTGGAAGCTTTGCTCGCTCTTCCAACAGCGCGCACCGCACAGCAGCTGCACAGGCCTGCTGGCCGGGCCGGCGGACCCGTCGACCTGCAGCCGCCCACTCCGCTCCAGGTGCCCTCCCGCCTCCGCTAGGCGGCCGCCTTCTCTCAATTCTCTCGGCTTCGCTTCTCTGCTTGCCATTGGACGCTCCACACGCACCCCTGCGATCCCAATTGGCCTCTCCACAGATTGAAAATCAGTTGTTGTTGTGACCCCCCTGCCTCCAGCACCACCAACCAGCTCGATGATCACGCCCAAGTTGGCCGAGCAATGAGAGCTGCCCTGGCGCGCTGCCTGAGGATGACCTCGGTTTCGAGCGGCCGGCAGCTCGCCTGCCAGCGCGGAATGCACCACAGGATCTTCCAGGCACCGCGGTGGCATCAATGCATGCGCTGGGCGCAGCGACAGCTGGCATGCGGCAAGGCGGGGGCGGGGCCGGCTGGGCGGCCCCACCCGACCGTCCGGCTTAGAGCGCTCGGCAGCAGTAGTAGCATCAATGGGCCCGCACGCGCTTTCCCGCCGGCGGCGGCAGCGGTGCAGGGGCAGGCGTCCGGGCCAGGTTTGGTGGGGCCGCCGCAGCCCAACCCGTCGACTGACTATGGCATTGCTCTGGCGCCCAGCGGCCGACGGTGAGGCTGGCGTGGCCGACACGCATGCACGGGGGGCGCAGCAGCGCGTGCCGCTGCAGCACAACGCCTGCGCCTGTCGGAGTGCACACGGCGCACGCACAGCGGCTGCCGGGGTGACGCCAGCGGCCGCGCCCTCGCCTTGCGTGTTTGCCGCCCGCTGCCCCCCAACTGGTCGCATTCTCCCCCTCCCTCCCTCCCCCCTCCCTCCCCGCGCACGCGCCGCGCGCTGCGNCCCTCCCTCCCCCCTCCCTCCCTCCCCCTCTCCCCCTCGTTCTTTCCAGCATGATATTGACCGACGCGATGGCCCTGCTCTACCGCTCCCACTTTGCGTTCGGGGAGGCGCACCGCCTGCGCACGGCGGCGGGGGAGGACACCACCGTGCTCTTTGGCTTCCTCAACACCCTGCTCAACCTGCTGGAGCTGTCGCCCGGTGAGCGAGCTACTGCTACATGCATCAGTGTCAGAGTGAGATTGGTGTGGGAAAGATGTCCTCAACCTGCTGGAGCTGTCGCCGGGTGAGCGAGCTGTCGCTATGCGGTGTTACAGCGGGGTTGGGGTGGGAAAGAGGCCCTCGATCTGCTGGAGCTGTCGCTGGGTGAGCCGTGCGTCAGTGTTGGAGTGAGATCGGTGCGAGCAAGGGTGGAGGGAGCAGGGGCTGGAGCTGTCGCGGGTGAGCGAGCTCCTGCTACATGCATCAGTGTCAGGGTGAGATTGGTGTGGGAAAGAGGGTCAACCTGCTGGAGCTGTCGCCGGTGAGGCACAGGATGCGTCAGTGCTGCGCGGACCAGAGCAGAGCAGCTGGGTCGGCAGGGGCAGCGCAGTGCAGCGCGTCTCCGCTGACCGGGTCTCCAGCCTGCCCGCCTGCCCCGTCGCAGCGCCCACCCACTTTGCCGTGGTGTTCGATGCAGCTGGAAAGAACTTCCGGCATGAGCTGTACAGGTGGGCGGAGGGGAAGAAGGGGGGTGGGGGGTGGGGTGGGGTGGGTCATGGTTGTTGTCATGGAGAGGGAGGGGCCAATGCATGCAGCATGTGTTGAGCCGAGCGCCAGTGAGTCCATGGTCGGCAGGCGGGCGGCTGGCCGGCCGATGCTTCGGGCTCACTGGCGGAGAGCCGTGAATGATGGCGGGCGGCGACCGTGGCCGCCTGTGCTGATCTGCCCCACCCTCGCAGCGGGTACAAGGGGCAGCGGCCGGAGACGCCCGATGCGATCCGGGTGGCCATCCCCCGGCTGCACGACATCTTGCAGGCCATGGCCATACCGCTCATACAGGCAGGGGGTGTGGCTGACGGTGGCGGGTGGATGGGACGGAGGGAGGGGGCCGGCCGGGCGCATCGGCCGCTCGTCGCGTGTCAGCAGCCATGGCACACTGCATGCGTCGGTGCGGCCTTGTCGCACTGTGGGTATGCTGGGAGGACAACGGTTTGAAAGACAGCTTGCATGCTGCGCTGCTGTTAACGCCCATCCGCGCCACACAGGTGCCGGGCGTGGAAGCGGATGATGTGATAGGCACGCTGGCGCTGCGCGGCGTGCAGGCGAGCGAGCGTTGGCGCAGTGGGAAGGAAGTGGGGGGCTGCGCGGCCCCGGGAGGCAGGGGCGGTGTGTGAGGCAGGGAGCATGGCGGTGCCCCCCGACACCCGACGCGCCGGGGGCCGCTGGGCCGTGCCGCGCGTTGCAGGAGGGCATGGCGGTGGCGGTGGCCTCCCCGGACAAGGACTTTATGCAGCTGCTGCGGCCGGGCCTGATCCTGTTGCGGCCGCCCAAGAAGGCGGCGCCCGCGGGCAGCGCGGCGGCGGCGGCGGCGGCGGGTGCGGCGGCGGCGGCGGCCGGATGGGTCGGCCCCGATGGCTCTCGGGTTAGCAAGTTTGCGCTGGTGCCCTTTACAGAGGCCCACTTTAGAGAGGTAGGTGGAAGGTTTTGCATGGAAAGTCTGGGAGGAACGTTTGGGGGGCGCGTGGTGAGTCGGGCAGGTGGCGATGGCATGCGAGCATCGCGCACAGGGGTGCCGGCCCGGGTGCCCGGGGCGGGAGGCGGGCAGCCGGGGCGGCACGACAAGTCTGCTGCCTTCCAGCTGTCGCGCACAGAGCTGCCCCTGCACTGCCTGAGCAGGAATATGTGGGCCTTGAGCCCGCGCAGTTTACAGACCTGTTGGCGCTCGCCGGGGACTCGAGCGACAACGTGCCCGGCGTCGCAGGCGCGCTGCTTGGCCTCTGCGGGGCGCGGCGCCCGGGCCCTGCCATGCCGCGCGGCCGCGCACAGAGCGCCCGCCCGCCGCGGCTCCAGCGCCCGCCGGCTCGCTGCTCCCCTTGCCGGGACGCGCCCTCCTTGACTTTCTACCTTCTCGTGTAGGCGTGGGTCCCAAGACTGCGGCCGCGCTGCTCCGCCAGTTTGGCAGCCTGGAGTCGATACTGGAGCACGCAGGCACGCGCGAGCAGGGCGGGCTGGAGCTGCAGCACGCAGCGCACGTCGAGCGCTACGAGCCTTCTGGCCAGATGCGCCTGCGCCTGCCTGCTTCATCCAGCCGGCGTCCCGTCTGGCCTCTCAAGCGCCTCCCCCGAGCGCGCCGCCCCTCGCCCGCCCACCACCCCTTGCGCGCGCAGCCGAGTGCAAGCCCAGGCGTGCGGCGGAGCAGCTGGGCAGCGAGGCGGGCGCGGCTGCGGCGCGACTCAGCCGGCAGCTGGTGGAGATACGAACCGACCTGGACCTGCCGCCGCTGCGCGCGCCGCTCGACGCGCTGCGCCTGGCGCGGCCGGCCGACGGCGGCGCGGCGGCCGCGCACCAGCTGGAGTCCCTCGAGTTCAAGGTGCACGCGGGCCGCCTGCGCGCATTGTGGGCGGGGCCCGCCTTCCAGGCGGGCTGAGGCGGCGGGCTGAGGCAGCGGGTAGACGGCCGAGCGGCCGGCCAAGAGTGAGAGAGGTGGCTGGGGCGGGGTGCGTCACCCGCCGAGCGAGCATTGTGCTACGCTGCACCTCTGCCTCCTTCTGTCGCACTTGAGTAAAGTGAGAGATCACAGTGTGAGTTGCCACAGTCTCATCATTCGAATAATGGAGAGGAGCAAGCGAAGGCAGCGTGCATGGGAGAGCAGGGAAGAGCAAAGACAGGAGCGGGAGCAGAGGAAAGCAGTGCGCACGTGTACAGAGGGGGACACAAGGGCAATCATTGTACTGGAGCAACTTGGAGCAAGAACACGGCATTGCGCGTGACAACGTGGCAGCAGCGCTGCTGCAGACAGAAGGCAGGGACGCCCTTTCAGGGGTCACAGCGGTGGGAGCGTCAGTCGCGGGGTGGGAACAGGAGCAGTGGCCCCACCGTGCGCACGAAGTACCAGCTCTCTGCCAGAGTCCAGGAGCCGTCGTTGTTCCTCCCAGACCAGCGGTGGCCGTCGGCCGGCCGGAAGCGCGGCAGGCGGCCGCCCGCCACCGCCGCATGCACCGCGGCCAGCAGCGGCTGCATCAGCGCGGCGCCGGCGCAGGCCCGCGGGCCCGCGCCGAAGACCGGCCACGCCACGCCAGGGCTGCCGGCAAAGTCGGCGGTAAACATGATCGCGTGCGTGTCGCCGGGGATGGCCACGCGCCCGTCGCTGGCAAGCACGTCCCGCGCCACGTACCGCTCGAGGATGGGAAACGGGTGCGCCAGCCTCATCGCCGCCTCGGGCGCCAGCTCCGGGTGCGCAGCCATCGCCACGGCAATGTCGCCGATGTTGATGCAGGGCGAGATCAGCAGCGGCTGCAGGACGAGGGAGTAGTGCCGCGGCTGGCGCCACGCATCCCCAAACAGCGCCCACAGCGCGGGGCAGCGCGGGAGCAGGTCGTCGGTCAGGCGCGCGACGGCTGCGGCCTTTACCGCAGGGTCGGCCCTGCCGCGGCACGCAATCTCCTTGCGCCACTCCCAGCTCGCGTCAACAAACACCTGCTGCGCCGTGAGGATGGGAGGGGAGGGGGGCTGTCGGGCACGCCAGGGGGGGCGCGCCACAAGGGGAGGCCGCCCGCCCGCCGGCGCTGAAGGTTGATGGTTGTGCTCCCATCGGTGCTCGCGCATCACGCAGCCGCCCGGCGCGGCTGCCCCTCGCGCATCCCTTTGCCCAGCAGCACAGAATGCTTGCCTGGAACTCTTTGGACCATTCCCGCCCAAACGTGTAGCGTATAAAGCACTCGGCGGCAAAGCGGGCGACCGCGGCCGCGTCCACGTCCCGCCCCGAGGCCGCCAGCGCGCGCAGCGCCGCATCCGCCACGCGCCCCAGCGCGGCGGGCGGAGGCAGCGCGCGCATCACGCGCCCCAGGTCGGCGCGCATCTCCCGCCACAGCTGCCCGTCCACCGACTCTAGGCTCAGCACCGGCGCCCAGGCCGGGCAGGCGATGTAGCGCTCCAGACCCGCGCCCTTGTCCGCCGACTGCAGCAGCACGGCGCGCGCCAGCTCGGGGTCGCGCACGCGCGCGAGCCGCGCGCGCCGCCGCCAAAAGTGCAGGCGGAAGCAGGCCGCCAGCAGCGCACGCGAGACGGCGGTGCTGGCACCGGTGCCGGCGACCGCGGCGCCGGCGCCGCCACCGCCGGCGCCAGCCGCCAGGCACAGCGCATAGTTGGCCAGGCGATAAAACGTGCAGGCCACCAGGTCTATCTGGATGATCAGCAGCTCGTGGGGTGCCAGGCGCGGCAGGAACGCCAGCAGCGCCAGCGTGGCCAGCTCGAACGAGCGGCGGTGCCGGAAGAAGGGCACCGCCTCCCAGCGCGCGTCGCCCCACTCGCACGCCGCCTGCACCGCGGTGAGCGCGGCGAGGACGCGCGCGTGGCGCGCGGCCAGCGCCACGGCGCCGGCGCGGCCCAGCGCCGCCGCCGCGGCCGCCGCGCCCGCCGCCAGGCCCGCCGGCACGACGGCCAGGGCCAGCCTCCACTCGCGCGAATCGAGCTTGCCGGCCAACAAGTCGCCAGCGCAGGTCTTGAGCACATACGCCACAGTCGCCGGGCCGTGGCGCGCCGCGTCCAGCGCCACGAAGGCGGCCGCGCCCAGCAGCAGCGCCACGTTGGCGCGGAAGCCGAGCGCCCGCACGTTGATAGCCGCGCCGATGATGCCCATGTAGGCGTGCGCCGCCCAGCGCCACGAGCGCAGGTACGCGGCCGTCGCGCTGGGCGGCAGGCCGTGCAGTGCTGGCACGGCAAACAGGGAGGCCGCCAGCACGATTGCCAGGCGCAGGGCGCCGCGGCCGTACTTGACGCGGCGGTCGGCGGAGAAGAAGGCAGGGTCGGTCATGCCGCCTCGGAGGGCGGGAGTGGGGGGCGGGGCGCCCAGCGAAAGGCCTCTGCTTCAGCTCAGTCGCTGCTGCCGAATTCCTGCACACCAGTGCGTTGCAGTGTGAGTGTTGCGGACGGCGCCTGCGCCAAAGCAGAGGTCTTCCTCTGCTAGACCTTCCCACTGCGTTTGCATCCCTCACCTTCAATACGTCATATGGGGATGCTCTCACTTCCGCTGATCAAGCTGTAGCAGTCTCATGGCAGGTGCATTTGCTGGCCGACTGCCTTGACAAGCATCAATGCAGGAGAAGCCAACGAGATAAGGTTGATGTCAGTGAATGTGATCAGCGGACTTCCTTCCAGCCCGCCCCCGCCTCTCCCCGCGCGCGTGGCGACGGCACCCCACCAACGTAATGCCCTGCCTGGCGCTGCCTATTACAGTACACATGCTCGCGGGCGGCGATGCACAGGCCATTGCTTCATGCCGCGCTATTTCGTCGCCACCAACACGCCCATCTGGCCAAAGGTGATGGCATAGTGCGCCGCCTTGCGGAACCCTGCTTCGCGCGCCAGCTGCTCCTGCACAGTCGTCAGGGAGCAGCGCCAGGAGGGAGGCGCGGCAGCTCAGTGCGGCGGGCTTCGCGTGGGCCCGCGCGCTGCGCAAGGGGATGCAGGGCCAGAACTCCCCGAGCCCCAGAGAAGAGCGGACCTGCTGGCGGCCCGCGGGGAAGCGCTGGATGGAGGGCCGCAGGTACCTGTGACGACCAGGGCGGCATCAGGCATTAGAGCTCGCACACACGTCAGGCATCAGCCGCCGCACACGCATCAGGCACCAGCCGCCCGCCCGCCCGCACAGGCACAGGCCCTTGCAGCTCACACAGGCGGTGCGACCGCAACGGCGGCGCAGCCCGCGCCGTGCCGCAGCAGCAGGCCGCGGCTCGCACCCAACCCCAACTCCACCGCCTCGGTCAGCCGAGCGCTGCATGGCGGTCAGCCGAGCGCTGCATGGCGGTCAGCCGAGCGCTGCACGGCTCGCACCTGTACTCTTCCTCGAGGCCCTGCGCCGTCGCGGCAGGCACCACGATCGATGACAGGTAGAAAGCCTGGAGAGGCGCGGGCGGGCGCGGCGTGGGCCCGGCCCGGCACGCAGAGGCCGTGCGCTCGGCTCCCGCCTGCTGCTGCACACGAGCCGCCGCGGGGGCCCCGGGCGCGCGCCGTCCCCCCGCGCCGCTCCGCCCTCTCTCGGCCGCTCCTCCGCCCTCTCCTCCTCGCTCGCCTGCAGCTGGTCAGCGAAAAAGTTGTCCCCGGCGTTGTTAAAGTCCAGGATCGCGACGGTGCCCCCAGGCTTGAGCACACGATGCAGCTCCTGCGGCGGGCGGCGGCACGGCAGCGGGGGCGAGCCGGCTGGACCGGCGCGCAGAAGGAACGGCAGCCAGGCGGGGGCGGCAAGGGGTGCGGGCGCTGGGCCGCGCGGGGCGGCAAAGCGCGCGCAGCACGTCCCCGCCGCGGTCTGAGACTGCGGTGCAAGCCACCGCATGCTGAGCTGCTGGCACCACGCCGCGCTGCCGCGCCCCCCCCCACCCGCAGCGCGAGGGGGATGTCGGCGACGTTGCGCAGGCCGTAGCCCATCGTGGCGGCGTCGAAGCTGGCAGGCGCAAATGGCAGGCGCAGCGCGTCGCCCTGCACCCAGCGCAGCGGCGCGCGGCCCGCGCCGCCGCCGCCCGCACCCGCGCGCCGCCGCGCGTCCTCCAGCATCGCGGCGCTGAAATCGAGGCCGGTCACTGCGCCGGCGGGGCCCACCGCCTCAGCCAGCAGCAGCGCCAGGTCGCCCGAGCCGCAGCAGACGTCGAGCGCGGCGTGTCCGGGCGCCGCGCCGCTCCACTGCACCGTCATGCGCTTCCACAGGCGGTGCAGGCCGAGGGAGAGCGAATCGTTGAGCTGGTCGTAGACTGGAGCGATGGAGTCAAACAGCCGCTGCCGCGCCTCGCCCTCCGACCCCGGCGCAAAGAACTCGTCGCGCCGCAGCCCGCTGCCGGCGCGCGGCGCAACGCCGCCGCTGGGCGACGGGCCCGCGCCGCTCGGGCCGGCGGCGCTGGCGTCTGCGCCGCGGACGTCGCTGCTGCTGGCCGCGGCCACGCTCGTGGCGCCGTTGCTGCTCGAGCTGCTGCGGGCCAGGGCGCTGGCCCCGCGGCTGCTGCTCCGTGCTACACCGGGAGGCACCACCAGCGCGAGCGGCTCGAGCGGAGCTGGCCGACGGTGCGGGCGGGAGGCGGGTCCAGCGCGGCCGCCGGCAGCGGCGCATGGACCTGGCGCTGCCCGCCTACACTGCAGGCCAGTCGCCGATGGCGCAGCGCGGCTGCCGGCTGCACAGGCCTCCATGTCGAGGCTAAGTCGGGATAGCCTACACAATCCTGTCGTAACGCGCTCCCAATCAATTGTGCGGAGATCAAGGAATATCAGATCGCAAACAAAAGCGGAAACAAAGCGGTTCAACAGGGAACCTCCGTGTTCATGTGTTGTGGGACCAAGGCAGCCCCGTTTGCCCTCCACTCAACTCCCAATTTGCTGCAGAGTGCACCCCCCCCCCCCCCCCGGCTGCGAGCACTTGATGGAGGATCGCGACTGGGGCGCTGTCGAAGACTTCTACGCGTCTCTGATTGCGGGGCGAGCAGGCCTGGACGCTCTGGGGCTGACTTTGCTCGAGCCGCCGGCGGCGGCTGCCGCCGCCGCCCCCGCCACCTCCTGCGAGCTGGGATGCAATGCTACTACCGGCACTGCTGATGAGCAACAGCTAGCTGCGCCAGAGCCAGAAGTGTGTACGCAGCAGCAGCACCGGCAGCAGCAAGACGCTCCCCAGCAGCAGCAGCGGCAACCGGGCGAGGCGCGCGAGCGTGCTCCGCCTCCCGACGGCCGGCCACGGCACAGGCAGAAGGGCGACCGCGCCAACTTCAAGCTGCTGCTCAGCTACCTCGGCCCCACATTCCACGGCTGGCAGCGCCAGGGCGGCGCCGGCGGCAGCGTGGAGGATGCAGTGCAGGCTGGGCTGGCGGGGGTACCGCGGCTGCCCCCCGTGCTCGCGGCGGTCGCGGCGGCGGCGGGGCGCTGGCAAGGCGTGGTGCTCAAGGTCGCGGGGCGCACCGACCGCGGCGTGAGCGCGTACGCGCAGGTGGGCGGCGGAGGCGTACTCTTGCTCTTGCGTGTTTTGGGGGGTTTGAAAAAAAACGTGCTGCATGTCTGGCACCCACTACCAACATGGCATTGACTGCCCAGCTGGCGGCACGCCGCAGGTCGCGTCCTTCTATACTTGGGACGACAGTGTGACCCCGGCTGTGGTAACGGCAGGCGTCAACTCCGCGACGCCAGCCGCACTGCGCTGCTGGCACGCGGAGCGCGTGCCGCGGTCGTTTCACCCGACGTTCCAGGTGACGGCTTGGGGCCGGCAAGGGGCCCGTGGCAAGCTCACTCAGCAGGCACTGCGCTCACTCTACTGTACTTTGAGCTGGGGCCCCTGCAGGCACACTGGCGCCGCTATCTATACCTCTTCCCTCTCACGCGTGGCTGCGGCGCCAGAGCCAGAGGTGCGGCATGTGATGGCGCTGGCAGTGCTGCCACCGGCGCGGCAGGAGCCGCAGCTGCATGTGCAGAGGTGGACCCTGCTGCGGTACATGCGCTGCTGCAGCCGCTGGTGGGGCGCTCCCTCGACTACTCGGCATTTGCGCGCGACACGCCGCCGGGCAAGGACGGCACGTGCCTCTTGCTGCGCGCGCGCGCCTGGGGCGCGTCTCTGCCACCGCCCAGCCCTGATGCTGGCTGTGGCGTGGCCCCTGCTGCCGCGCCGGCTGCCGGCGCTGGCGAGGCGTGCGGCGCCGCCGTCATGTGTGTCGACCTGATAGCCACGCGCTTCCTGAAGCGCATGGTGCGTGTGCTAGTGGCCAGGAGCGGAGGCCGCGGCGGAGAGGGCCAGGAGCGGAGCAAGACGAGGAGGTCGGGGGGTGGGGGGGAGACGAGGGAGGAGCGGCTGCAGCGAGCTGGTGCTTGTGCTGAGCGCTCACCCCTCGCTGCCCTGCAGGTGCGTGTGCTAGTGGCCACAGCGGTGCGGGAGGCCGTGCCGGGGGCGCCCTGGTCCCTGCAGTGTGGCTCCGGCGGCGACCAGGAGCACCCCACACGGCTGCAGCAGGACGCGCGGCCGGATGTGAGCCCGTCAACTGATGCGCTGCTGGGTCTCGCAGCCACGCTGGATCGGCGGCGCACGGCGCCACCGGCGCCTGCGGTGGGACTATGCTTCCTGGAGGCTGGCTTTGGCGGCGCAGATGTAACAGCGAGCTGACCTGCAGGGCAGAGAGCTGCGTAGGAGAGCCAGTGCAAGTGGGCGGCGCAGGAGGGACTGGCGGGTGCCTACATGCCTGCACGCCTGCCATGCCCTGAACACGCTGATCATGCCTCCTGAGAGTCAGATCGCAGGGATCTTGCGAGTTGGGAGCACTGGCGTTGCTGCACCTTCACCCTTACCCAGGAGAGGGTGAGAGGCTGCTTGCACAGGCGCATTGCCCTTCCTCTCCCTCTTGTGAGCAGCATCGGGTCCCTGCTGAATCGGATCGCTTGACAAATGGCCTCCACGCTGGCTGCCAAGTCCGCTCCGGCCCAGGCCAACCAGGTGGCCACCAGCCGCCGTGCTGCGCGGGTGCAGGCGTTCGCCGCTCCCAGCCAGCGCCTGGCCAAGAAGGAGGCCACCTTCCGCGGGGCCGTGGTTAGCCGTGTGGCCAGCGTGAAGGTGAGACGGCAAATGCGCCTCGCTGGAGCGCGATCAGGCGTGCCTGGCGCCCCCCAGGACCCCCCACACGCCGATCCAGGGCCGCGATGGAGCGATGGTGGCGGAGGCAGCGCCCGCGGCGGGCGCAACCGCCAGCGCACTGACGCACCGTCCGCCGCGCGCGCCACGCAGGCCGCCGGCAGCCGCGTCGTGTGCACCATGGCCAAGAAGTCGGTGGGCGACCTGGGCAAGGCGGACCTGGACGGCAAGGTCGTCTTTGTGCGCGCTGATCTCAACGTGAGATGCGCTGCGGGCGCTGGCGCACAAAGCGCGCGCTGCGGCAGCGGCGCGCCCCCTGCGCGCACCCCCCCTTCTCTCCCTCCCTCCTGTGGCGCGCTCTCCCGGACAGCCTGGCCTCGCCTCCCCTGCTCCCGCGCGCGCCGTGCCCCCGTTCGCCTGCTTCCCGCTCCCGCAGCTCCTTCTACCTCCTGCCTCCGCCCGTGACCACCGACTTTCCTCCTCTTCCTCCCCCCTCCTCTGTGCCACAGGTGCCCCTGGACAAGGACCTCAACATCACCGACGACACTCGCATCCGCGCCGCCGTCCCCACCCTCAAGTACCTTGTCGACAACGGCGCCAAGGTGGGCTTGTTCCGGAGGGGCGCAGCTGTTGGAGGGCGGGGCGCGTGTCCGGCCGGCCCCCCTGGGCGCGGCTGTCGCAGGAGCGAGCGGGGAGGAGGGGCCTGCTTTCGCCTGGCTGCGCTTGCACTTGCCCATCCCGCTGCGCGCCGCGGGGCCCGCCGTATGGTCTGGTCTGGTCTTACAGCTTGGCACCATGAGGCATGCACCGGGGCCCACCGTCTGCGGGCGCGCGCCCTGGCAGCTGCTCTCTGGCGCCCACGAACTCAACTGCTGACACGCCCGCCAACCCCACTGCCCCAGGTGCTGCTCACCTCCCACCTGGGCCGCCCCAAGTCCGGCCCTGAGGACAAGTTCAGCCTCAACCCGGTGCGCCCTGGCTCGCATGATTGCATTTACGTTAACGTTACTGTCCGTCGCTGAACAGTCCCAGCTGGCCAATGGTGAACCTACGGAGCCCAGAGCCAGGGCAACTCGCGCGCCGCTGCGCGGCTCCGCGCGCGCTCGCGCCCTCGCGCGCGCCGCGCCGTGCCCTGCCCCACCCGCGCGCCGCGCCCGCACCCCGCCGCCCGAGCAGGTGCGCCCCCGCCTGGAGCAGCTCCTGGGCTCCACCGTGAAGAAGGTGGACGACTGCATCGGCTCCGCCGTGACCGACGCTCTTGCGGCCGCGAAGAAGGGCGAGGCGAGTCCCTCGCTCGCGCGCCTCGGACCGCGCCTCTTCTGCCTCTGCCGGCTCTGCCGTCCCGACAAGAGTCGTCGGCCTCTCTGCGCCCCAACTTCCCCCGGCCCGGCCGCGCCGCACCCGCCGAGAGACAGGAGGCCGGCCGCCCCGCCCGCCGACCCGCCCCCCTCCCGCGTTCCTCCGCCCCTTGTTCCTCCCCCCGCAGGTCCTGCTGCTGGAGAACGTGCGCTTCTACAAGGAGGAGGAGAAGAACGACCCCGAGTTCGCAAAGAAGCTCGCCGCCCCCGGTGCGAAGAAAGCGCGGCGGGCCGGCGGGGCGGCGCGCTGCGGCCTGCAGACCGACGCGTGCCGCCCTCTGCTTGTGTCATGCGCGCGCGCACGCACACACACACCGCCCCCCTCCCCCGCGCCCCCTCCCCACCCCCCGCAGCCGACCTGTACGTCAACGATGCCTTCGGCACCGCCCACCGCGCGCACGCCTCGACCGAGGGCGTGACCAAGTACCTGTCGCCCTCCGTGGCCGGCTTCCTCCTCCAGAAGGAGCTCGACTACCTGGGTGGGCGGCCGATTGATTCATAAATTCATAAACGCGTTGGTTGGAGAGATGGCCTACCGTTGCATGGGCGCGGCTGCCATCTGACAGGCGAGGCGCTTGCTGTGACGCCAAGGGCAGCGAGGAGGGCGCGCCCCCGCTCCTGCCTCCTGACCCGGCGCGCCGCCCCCGTGCCGCCGCACGCAGATGGCGCCGTCTCCGCCCCCAAGCGCCCCTTCGTGGCCATCGTCGGTGGCTCCAAGGTGGGCGGCGCGTCGGCGTGCTCTTGGCCTGCGCCCGCCGGGCCCCCCCACCCCCACCCCCCACCCCCACCGCTATTCCCTAACTCCCCAGGTCTCCTCCAAGATCGGCGTGATTGAGAGCCTGCTGGACAAGTGCGACAAGATCATCCTCGGTGGCGGCATGATCTTCACTTTCTACAAGGCCAACGGCATCAGGTGGGTGGGGAAGAGTTTTCTATCGATAGAATCGCAGCGTTTGCATCGATAGAGCTGCAACGTTGGAAGGGCATCGAGCGAGACCGCTCCGCGCGCTGCGAGCTTGGTTGCTGCCGGCGCTGCGAGTGCTCGCCCGCTCCCGCCGCACCGTGCACTCTTTCCCCTGGGCGCGGGCGTGCGCGGGCGGCCCGGCGCTCGCCACGCAACCCGTCGTGCTCTGCCCTCCCCCCCCCTCGCCGCCTTGCAGCGTGGGCGCCTCCCTGGTGGAGGAGGACAAGCTGGACCTGGCCAAGGAGCTTGAGGCCAAGGCCAAGGTGGGCGGCCCGCGCGCGCAGGAGCCCTCCCCCCCCTCCCAGCCGCCCCTTGCCCTCTGTCGCCGTCGCTTGGCCCCCCCC
>PCFQ01000001.1:349838-446078 GCA_003063905.1 Chlorella sp. A99
CCCCCCCCAGCCCCGTCGCTGCTCCCCACCCGTCACCCATCCACGCCCACCTGCCCGCCCGCCCACCCACAACACGCGCTTCCCCCCCACGCCCCCGCAGGCCAAGGGCGTGCAGCTCATCCTGCCCACCGACGTGGTGGTGGCCGACAAGTTTGCGCCCGACGCCAACACCCAGGTCGTCGCCGTCAACGCCATCCCCGACGGCTGGCTTGGCCTGGACATCGGCCCCAAGTCGATCGACCTGCTCAACGTGAGGGAGGGAGGGAAGAAAGAACGGAGGGGAGGGCGGCGGCGCGCAGAGGGCGGCGGCGCTGCGCGCGGCAGGCGGTAGGGGGCGGGGGCGCAGGCGCAGGCGCAGGGGGCGGCGAGGGGGCGGCGCGGCGGGCGGCGCGGCGGGCGGGGGAGCAGGGGCGGGGGCGCCGCCGCCGCCGCCCCGGCGCAGTGTCACCGTGCCGCCGCCGCCGCCCATCGGACGCAGGCTGCGCTCGCGGACGCCAAGACCGTGATCTGGAACGGCCCCATGGGCGTGTTTGAGTTTGACAAGTTCGCCAAGGGTGAGTGGTGGACGGGGGCAGGGAGGAGAGGGAGCGGCACGGTGGAGGGGGAAGAGGGCGGCCTCCATACAGCGGAATGCGAGAGCAAGGGAAAGGATGGGCCCTGGGCCCAGCGGCGTGTTGCCTGCGTGCGGCAGCTGCCGCCGGCGTCCCTCGGCCCGCCCAACCCCCTCCCCCGCCGCTCGTTCCGCCCCCTGCCAGGCACCTTTGCCATCGCCGACACCCTGGCCAAGAAGAGCGACGCGATCACCATCATCGGCGGCGGCGACTCGGTGGCGGCGGTGGAGAAGGCGGGCGTGGCGGACAAGATGTCGCACATCTCGACCGGCGGCGGCGCCAGGTGCGCGCCCTGGCTCTGGCCGGCCCGCCGCTGTCGCATGTCTGCGGTGTGCGTGCCGAACCCTCTGGCCGCCGTGCGGGCACTGGATCCCAGGCGCGCCGCTGGGCCGTGGGCATGGATGGGCTGGGCATCTGGTTGCCGACTCGACAGCCACCCTCTCTGCCCTCCCCTCGGCCATGCGACTCGACACCCACCCTCTGCGCCCTCCCCTCGGCCTTTCAATCGTGCTTTGCAGTCTGGAGCTGCTGGAGGGCAAGGTGCTGCCCGGCGTGGCCGCGCTGAACGAGAAGTGAGCAGCGCCGGACCCCGGCCCCTTGCACCCCGCGACGGCGCGCCCCCCGGTGCCGCCGCCGCGCGGCGAGAAGACACGACGCTCAGCTTTCAGCTCAGCAGACGCGCGGCCCAGCGACCCGACCCCCCTCCCGCGCGCTGCATCCGTCCTCCCCTGCTCCGCTCTCGCAGCTCTCTCCCCCCCTTGATTCTGAATTTTGTATTCCCTGTTACTCCTGCCGCCCGGCAGCCCCGGCAGCGATGTCTTGCAGCACAGAGCCGCGCGCAGGGACCAGAAAGCAAGTCCAGGGTCGGGGGTGTGGGGCAGTCACATCGCGGCGCGTGGCTGGCAAGCACAAGCGCAAGCAGAGCTTGGCGCAGGAAAAGGCAGGCGGGCTCGCGCAGAGCAGCGAGGCATGGCAATGGGGAGGGCGCAGCACGCAGCCAGGAAGGATGAGGGCGCGACAGGGAGTGGGCCTTGCCCTTGCAAGGGAGTCACCGACCAGGTCCCCGGGTGCACCCCTCGCTTCAGCTCAGCGGGGGGCGGCAAACT
Source organism: Chlorella sp. A99 (assembly GCA_003063905.1). NCBI lineage: Eukaryota > Viridiplantae > Chlorophyta > Trebouxiophyceae > Chlorellales > Chlorellaceae > Chlorella > Chlorella sp. A99. The sequence continues at coordinate 351,556 of PCFQ01000001.1, forward strand.
CGGAGCCAAAAGCTGCTGCGCTGTCCTCGCGCGGCGCCAGGTCCAGAGAGTCAGAGAGGTTGGGCGCGGAGCTGAAGAGGGAGAAGCGGCGGTGCGGCGGCCGCTGGCGGCCCTGCATCTCCTGCAGCTGCTGCGCGAGCAGCACCTGCTGCTGCGCCGCCGGCGCGCGCAGCGTGGCCGCGGCCCGCGCCGCTGCGCGCGCGCGGCGCGTCTGCCGCTCGTCCTCCACGGTGTGCAGGCGATCGGCTGACAAGTAGTCGCCCGGCTCCCACTGCAGCGCACCAGGGGGCGGGGGAGCAAGCAGGCAAGGCAGGTGTGGGAGGACGGGCGTGGCGGGGGGAGGGACGCGGGCGCCGCACAGGCGGGGCGCTCGGCCTGGCGAGGAGCGTACAGCACCGATCCACACAGCACAGCACGCACAGCACGTGCATGCGGTGCAAACAGAGCGGACGTGCAAACAGAGCGGACGGCGCAGGCATGACGAGGCACACATGCGGCGCGGCAGGCCGAGCCGCCGCGGGTCAGGGGCCACCTGCGCGGCGGGGCAGCCGGCGGCGCTCCCGCAGGGGCCGACCTTGCCCTCGCAATCGTCCAGCTCCAGAGGCAGCTGCGCGCTCAGGTGGGCAGACATGTCCTCGTCCGCGCTCCAGTTGTCCTGCGGCGCAGGGGGGGCGGGGGGTGGGGGTGGGGGGCCGGGGGCGGGGTGGGGGGGCGGCGAGGGAGTGGGCGCGGTTGGTGGGGGCAGCGTCGCTCCGGCGGTCGGTGGAGCGGCGTCGCCCTGCAGTGCCGCGCAGGCTGCGGCGGCGAGCAACAGGCCCTGGGGAGGTCCATTGTCAGCGAGGATGCGCAGCCCACCGGCTCCAGCCAGCAGCAGGGGCAGGAGTTGGAGTGGGTGTGGTGGCCGCTGGGCAGCAGGGGCCGCCGCGCCCCCGCCGGCATGTTAAATGGGTTCACAAGAGACAGCAGCGAGCCCAGGCTGCCGTTTGTGCACAGCGCCGCCCAGCGCTCCTCGCGCTCGCTCTGCACACACGCGCGCGTGTGGCTCGCAGCGTGAGAGCCCCTTGCCTCTGGCACCTGGCCATCCAGCCCGCTGGCAAGCTGCCCCAGGCCCTGGCCACGGGTGAGCGCTCCAGGCGCCACCAGGCACGAGCAACGAGCCAAGGAGGGCGCCCCTGCCGCACCCCTGGCTCCCGCACCCAGGGGGAAGCACAGTCGCACCTTTTTCCCATGGAGCGGCACGGGGCGGCCCTCCTTGTCCACGCTCGTGTCGTATGCTTCCGTCCCTGCAGGCCACAGGCATGTCGCATGTCAACATCGGCGGGCTGGGATCTCCACTCTGGCTGCAGAAGGCGACAGCTCCACAACAAAAGTCACATGCGTTCACGTGTCAGTTGGCCACTGGGTGCAGAGCCTGCAGTTCCGCAACACGAGGCGGCCGGCGCACACACGGCGCAGGCGCTCACGGTGGCAGGTGGGGCAGCGGCAGCTGGGTGGGCACTCGCAGAGGTTGAAGAGGGAGCACGAGGAGTCGTAGCCGCTGCGCAAGGTGGTGGTGATGGGTGGGGTGGGGGTGGGGGGACGGGAGGGTGGCTGGCAGTGCAGGCGGCGGCAGGTGGTGGCGGCGGCCCGCCGGCACTCCGCACGCGATCCCGCAGCCGAATACGGCCAATTCAGCATGGACTCCTGGCAGAACAGGTGTCGGTGGCCAAATGTTGCGGCAAGGCAGGCGCGGGACCGTCCAGCGACGGGCAACCCACCAGCTGCAGCCGCCTTGGCAGGCTGCGCAGCGGTCTGGGTGCGTCGTGACGACACCGCCGCCGATTATCAGGGGCTCGAGTTCTGGCTGCTGCTCCGCCGCCATGTTGGGAGGGTGGGGAGGCGGTGCCGCCGCGTGGAGAGACTGGTGAGCAGACTTCTATAAGAATGGCTGTTGAACAAGCAATAGAGAGGATTGGGAACGACGCCCGGTGGGCGGGGAAATTGGGGCGGCACGCTGACTTGGACGGCGCTCCACGCTGCCGTCGCCGCCACACTGCGGGGTTCTGCTGCTGGTTCTCCCTGCAACTCCTTCCCAGGCAAGCGAGTCCCTCCCGTTTGCCCCGCCAACATGCGTCGCCGCTCCAGCTGCTTGCACACAAGGCGCCTCTGCTCAGCGAATTGGGGGCCCCGCCGCCTGCAGCTGCGCATCGCTGGTGGGGCTGCGCCTGCAGCGCACCCGCCACCTTGATGTTGGCCCTTTGCCCCATGCGTGTCGCCCCGCAGGCCCGCCGCCACAGCGCACGCCAGCATGTCGGGCCGCGGCAAAGGGAAGACGGGCAAGGTCGAGAAGGTCTCCAAGAGCGAGAAGGCCGGGCTGCAGGCGAGGGAGCAAGGGCTGGGCCTGCACCCACCCCCGCCCGCCGCCGCCCGCCGCCGCCCGCCGCCCGCTTTTATAGGTGCGCTGGGTGTGGAGCACTCCAACCACCTGGGCATGCATGGGGGGTGCATGCCGGAGCGCCGCGCAGTCCAGTACAACCCTCCTACCCCCGCCCCGCCACAGTTCCCAGTGGCCCGCATCGCGCGCTACCTGCGCAAGGGGCGGTATGCCGAACGCATCGGCGCGGGTGAGGCTGGCTTCGCGAACTAGAAAGAAAGATAGAAAGAAACCGCTCTTGGGCGGGGATGTTGAGGAAGCCGGCTGGGTGCAGGCCCCAGGGGGGCCGACCCTGCTGACTTCGCAACCACCACTGCAGCCACTTGCGAATGTGCTCTCGGACATTGCACGTCCAGCAGCGTGGTGCCGGGGCGCGCCCAGCTGCGCCGGCGCTCCTGCGCCGCCGACGCGCGCCCTGCCTCCCTGCGCCCCCGTCCCTCCCCTCCTCCCAGGCGCGCCTGTCTACCTGGCCGCCGTGCTCGAGTACCTGTCGGCCGAGGTGCTGGAGCTCGCGGGCAACGCAGCCCGCGACAACAAGAAGACGCGAATCATCCCCCGCCACATCCAGCTGGCCGTGCGCAACGACGAGGAGCTGAGCAAGCTGCTGGCCAACGTGACGCTGCCCGAGGCGGGCGTGATTCCCCAGATCCACGCGGTGCTCCTGCCCAAGAAGAAGAGCAAGAAGGCCGAGGAGGACTGAGCTGCGGGGGCGGCGACAGAGCAGGACGCGTGGCACCCTGCGGGCGGCGGCTCGGCCGGGCGCGCCCGGTCGCCGGGCGAGGGGCTGGGATTGGCGGGCCTCTGGCGTGTGCATCACTCACGCATGACTCGACACAGCGGCACTCACCCACTGCTGACCTTTCACATGCCCATTGATGACTCGATTCATGGACACATCTGGGAAAGAAGGTTGTAAGGCTGCTGGTGTACACCATTAGGGGAGGGGTCAGCAGCAGCCCGCGCGCACCGCCCCAGCCTCTGGAGTGCACCTCACTTGTCCAGCATCATTTACAGAATTGCAAGAAAAGGGATACATGCCAGCAGGGGAGGCAATTAGCTGAGACAATAAACAACAGGAAGGAAGGTCCCTGATAGTGAGGCGTGGCGCCGCGGCGCGCCGCCAGTCATGCAAAGGGAGGGTAGCAGTGCGCGGGGGCCGCCGCCGGCGTCCCAGGCGGCGCCATCGAGGCCCGACCTACCGGGAGTGGGCCCCGCGCGCCTAGCGCGCAGCCGCGGCGCTATGGGAGACGGGGCGTGCCGTCCCGGCTGTCTGCTATATACACCCGGTGCTCTGACGGGTGCTGCGCCGCCGCCGCCGCGTCGGCGGCGCCGCTGCCGCCGCACGCCAGGTGGCTGTGGTGCCGCCGCGTGGGGCTGCGCTGCCGCAGCGAGCGCCGCCCCGTGGGCGTGCCCGTGTCCTCGCCCCGCAGCCGGTGGTCGGGCAGGTGCACCACCACGGGCGGCAGCGCAGGCGCGTCTGCCAAAGCCGCGGCCGCGAGCCCCGCGGCATCCAGCTGCTGTGGGAGGCCAGTGTCTGGGTCTACCAGGCGGTACCGCCCGCCCAGAGCAGGGCAGGAGATTGCCGAGCCCTCTACTGCCCTCCTGCCGCCGCCGCCGGCCGTGCCGCCGCCGCCGCCGCCCGCGTCGCTGCCGGCGGCGCTGCCCTCGGCGCCGCCCTCGGCGCCACCCTTGCCCGGCGCGTCGGGCGCGACGCGCGCCGGCCGCGGCCGGCGGCGCAGGAGGGCCCAGGCCGCGACGGCGAGCGTGGCCGCAAGCAGGCCGCCGGCGGCGGCGCCCGTGATTATGGCAATGGTGGCGGTGCTCGTGACGCCGCCGCCGGCCGCGCAGTCGGTGCAGGGCTGCGTGCCGTTGGGCTTGAGCGCCCCCGCCTCGCAGACGGAGTCCAGCTGGGCGAGGCCGTCGCCGTCGAGGCACGACACCACGCGCGCCTGCACGCAGTCGGGCAGGCAGGGGCCCCAGACGCCGATGGCCCACGCGAGGTTGGTGCCTGGGACGGGCACGACCATGGTGCTGGTGGGGAGCGTGCGATTGATGAACGACGCTGCGGAGGAGAGGGCGGCGGAGGGGGCGGGAGCGCGGGAGGAGGCGCGCGCGTGAGGGGTGGGGGGCGCGCGAGGGGAGAGCGGGGCGCAGGGCGGGCCGGGGATGCCGGGAACCGCGCGCGCTGGCAGGGGCGGCCAGCAGGAGCGGAGCGCCGGCGCATTGCGTCGCGCGGCGTGGGACGCGTGCGCCCGGCCCGCCCGCCCCGGCCCGCCCCGCCCTGCCCGCCACAGCGCTCACCGCTGACTTCGGTGGCGGCGCCGGCGGTGGGGGTCTCCACCGACGGGTGGCCGGTAGTGGAGCCCATGCCCGGCGCGGCGGGGGTGACGCTCAGCGCGCCGCCGCCGCTGCTGACGTTGGCGCCGCCGCTGCCGCCCGCCAGCAGCGACGAGCCCGAGACGTAGAAGGTGGCGGTGGCCATGGAGGAGGGCGGCTGCCCCCCGCGCACGGCGGCGCCCGACCGCGCGGCGAGAGTGATGTTGTAGGGACCAGAGTCGCCGCCGGCGCCGTCGACGACGATGGCATAGCCCACCCCCGCCTGGAGCGCCGCCGTGATCTCGCTCAGCGCACCGCACTTGTCATTGTTGCACGCGGTGGCGGAGACTGCGTGGCGGCGGCGGGGGCCGAGGGGGGCCCAAGGAAGGGGGGGAGACGCGGTGGGTGGGGTGGGGGGGTGGGGGGGGCCGCCGCCGCCCGCGGTCTGCCCATCGCCCGCCCGGCTCGGCGGCGGCGACGCCTCGGCACCCCTGCGCCCCTGCGCCCCGGCCCTCGGCCCACCCTTGCCCCCGCGGTCCACGTCCTCGATCAGATAGAGCCGGCTGTCGAAGGTGTCCTTGAGCGCCGAGGAGCCGCAGAGCGAGGCGACGAGCGTCACGTTGGCCGCCGGCTTGAAATAGTATACGACGTCCTGCGCCAGGGGTGTGGTGTGGTGTGGTGTGGTGTGGTGGTGGGGGGAGGCAGCAGAGAGGGGAGCATTAGGAGTCGGGCAGGGAGGGGGAGGGGGAGGCAGGGAGGGGCCAGGGGCGGCGGGCGGGCGGGGCGGCGCCGCGCGCCGCGGCGCGCGCGCTCGCCTTGCCGCCGCCCGCGTCCTTGTCGCCCGCGCTGCAGACGATGCCGTAGTCGTCGTTGTAGCGCGAGGTGTCGCCGATCTCGGTGAAGGGCAGCGCCGGCACGACCTTGGGGTACTGCAGGGTGTCGCCCTTCATGTCGGGCAGGGAGACGTAGGCCTGCGGGCGGGAGGAGGGGACGGGCGGGGCAGGGTCGTCAGCGGGGGCGGAGGGGAGCGAGCAGCGGGCGAGCCGCAGACGCGCGCCGCCTCCCCCCGTCGCGCGCGCCCCCCGTCGCCCCCAGCACAAGTCCAGCGCGGCTCGTGCGTGGCCGGCCCAGTTTGGCGCGAGCGCCCGCCCTGCCCCCGCCCCGCCGCCCCCGGCGCGCACCCCCATGTTGCCAAACATGACGTCGCTCGAGGTCGTGCGCAGCGCGATGGTGAGCGGGCTGGAGTCGGGCGAGGCGGACGGCGTGAGCGTCAGAGTCAGCGCCTGGGACGTGTCCCAGGTCTCGGGCGTGAACTCCATCGCTGAGGGGGACACGCGCCCCCGCGACGCGTCGTCCACGCTCAGCGCCACCGTCACGCCCGAGGCGGGGACCTGGCCCAGCTGCAGCCTGAAGGGGTAGCTCGTCGTGCTCGCATTGGTGAGGCGCAGCGAGGCGGGCGTGACGACCAGCGGCGCGCGCAGGGTGGTCTGCGCGGGGCCGGGGGCGCGCAAGGGAAGGGGGGGCGGGAGTGAGGCACGGCCCGCACGCCGCAGCCGGCGCGCTCCTTCCCGGCATCGCCCCCCCCCCCCCCCCCCCCCCGCCGCCCGCGCGCCCCCCCCCTGCGCCCGCGCCGGCGCTCGCCTGCAGCAGCAGGTTGGGGCTGGAGGAGTTGCCCAGGGTGGCGTGCCCGGACCCCGGGGGCTCCGCCACCACGCCCTGCACCGCTGACGCCGCCAGCATGCGCTGCAGGTCCGAGGGGCTCGCGCCCGTGAGGTTCTGCGCCATGAGCGCCAGCGCCCCCGCCACAAACGGCACCCCCTGGGAGGTGCCCGTCCGCATCCTGCAGCGGCGGGTGTGGGAGCGCTCGGCGCCGGGAGGCCGCGCCGCCGCCGCGCTCTGCGCCCTCCTCCCTCCCTCCGCGCCCCGTGCCCCGGCGGCGCGGCGCCCCGCGCGGACGCTCACTCCTGCGCGGTGTCTGCGACGTTGGAGGCCGACACAATGTCCTTGCCGGGGGCAAAGATGTCGATGCAGGGGCCGACATTGGAGCCCACCCCCTTCGAGATCCACAGCCGGTGGTCGGACGAGTCGGTGGCGCCCACGGTGACCTGCCACGGCAGCAGGGCGCGGCGGGCGCAGCGCCTTGGCAACCACAGACGCGGCAGAGCGCGCCGGCGTGGGGCGGGCAGCACGGCGGCGAAAAGCAGGAGGCGGCGGCTGGGCTCACCGCCGAGGGCTCGCGCGCGGGCGAGATGTTGCAAGCATTGACATCAGCGTTGCCGGCCGCGACCACGACGCTCACGCCGCTCAGAGCCAGCGCCCGGACCGCCTGGTCCAGCGCGGGCTGCACGTCGCCTGCGGCCGCGGCGCGGCGGGCAGGGGGCGGGAGGGGCGCCGGGCGTCGGCCAGGCGGGAGAGTGGAGCGCGGGCCACAGACGGGAGAGCAGAGGCCCCGCATAGGCACGCAGCGACCGAGGAAAGGAGATGGTGGGCAGCCTACCGCACTGCGCAACAGCAGCAACAGCGCCGGGCCCCGCACAGCCGCACAGCCGTGGCGGCAGCGGCGGCTGCCCACCTCCCAGGCTCATCGTCGCGATGGCGGGGCGCTTGGCGTTGTCGCGCAGCCAGCTGAGTGCCTGGATCACGTCGCTCACCGAGCCATCGCCCTGGCAGTCCAGGATGCGCATCTGCGGGCGCAGACCGAGGCGCGGGAGAAGCGCGGGTGGAGAGGGGCGCCATGGGCGCAGCGGGCCGACGCGCAGGCCCATCGGCCCGGCAGCAGCAAGCAGCAGTGCCACAATCGCAGCAGCAGCACCCGACTGCAGCGGCTTGTGTGCGGCGCCAGCCAGCGCCGCACCGCGTGGAGCGTCACGTTCTTGGCGACGCCAAATGTCAGCCCGCCTACGGCGGCGGCCACGTGCGTGCCGTGGCCCTCGCAGTCCTGGCCCACGGTCTCCTGCAGCAGCAGCAGCAGCAGCAGCACAGCGCATGTTCATCAGCGCCAGCCACTGCCGCGTCGCCATGCGCGCTCCCCGACCACGGCGCGCCCGCCGCACCCGCTGGCGGCACCTCCGCGCTGCGCCGCACGCGCGGGCGGCGCCTGCGGGCGCGAGGCTGGGGCGGCGCGACGCCGCACCTGGTCTCGCGTGGTGTAGGCCTCGCTGGCGCGGCTGCCCAGCCGCCCATCCATGTACCCAAACTCCTGGTGGGTCACCCGGATGCCCTGCTTGGGAGCCGACGCGCGGGGCGTGAGCGGCAGCGCGATGGGGGGGCGCGTGCGCGCAGGCACGCACGCAGCGTCCCCGCGCGCGCCCGAAACCGCATGCGCGCTCCAACCACACGCGCACCGTGTCGACGACATAGACATGCACGCCGGTGCCGGTGTTGAAGAAGTGGTACAGCCCGTCCAGCGGCAGGTCCGACTGATCGACGCGGTCGAGCCCCCACCGCGCGCTCTGCACGCTGGCCGCGCTCACATCGCTGACCTTGCCGACGCCGGCCGCGCCGGCGGCGGCGTAGGGCGCGCCGGCCGAGAGGCCCTGCACGCCGCGCTGCAGCTCGACGCGCACCGCCTCTGTGATCGGGTCGGCCGTGGTGGGCGCCGAGGCGTCGAGCGCGGCGGCGGCCGTGCCGCCCGACGAGACGGCGCCCTCGGCCAACGCGACGGCGGGCGTGGGGCCGCCGCCGACGCCGTAGATGCTGACGCGGCTGTCGCGGCTCAGGCTGGCGATCTGGTCGCCCAAGGCCTCTGCAAAGTTGCGCAGCTGCTCCCGCGAGAACTCGCCGGCAAAGCCGTTGAGAAGGGTGCCATAGCGCCAGATGCAGGAGCCGTTGAAGCGGCCCTCAGCGGGGGCCTCGCCCTCGGCGCACACGCGCGCGCTGAGCCCCGCGCTCGTGTCGCTCGCCCACACCGTGATCCAGCGCTCGGCCAGTGGGCGCGCCAGCGCCGCTCTGCCTGCCGCGGGCACGGGCGTGCTGTCCTCCGCCGACTGGATGTGCACAGTGCCGCCCGAACCTCCCGACAGGCTGGGGCTGCAGCAAGTTTGGAGACAGAGGAAGGGGGGGACCTCAGCTGCAGTTGTGGCCAGCAAGGAGCAGGCCAACAACCTCAAGCTCTCTGCTCTCAGCAGCTTCCAAACCAACTGCCTCGAGGTGGACCGCTTGCGAGCAGGCTGTCGCAGGCCCCCGTAGGGCCAGCGCACCACCAGGGCACCCAGCCCGCACCTGCCCCACTGGCGCACACCAGCAGCGCGCGCAGCTGGCGCAGGGCGCAGCAGGGCCGCAAGCGGAACTTCCCAGCACGTGACACCCCGCCTTGCCTGCACCAGCCGTGGATCTTGAAGCTGTGCTTCAGGCCCTTGAGCTGGCTGATCTCTTTGCAAGGTACCAGGCCATCTTCCCGTGCCGCTGTGCTGCTGCTGCTGCTGCTGCTGGTTGCTGCGCCATCCGCCGCCGCCGCGCCTGCCGCCGCCAAGGCGAGCAGGGCACACAGAACCGCCGCATGCGGGGCAGCCCTCACTGATTTCATGCTCGCTCCGCACGAGTGCTGCAACTGCCTAGCAGCGGGATGGGCTGCAGCACGCGGCTGGTCCACCAACAACCGCAGGCACAGATGCCATGTGCCCGAGTGCTCCCGTTCCAGCCCCTCGCCTTGCCTCAGCCCCTGTGCCACCGCTGAAGCGCAGCAGGGTCAAGGAAGCGTGCAGCTCGCAGCTCCCCTCCGGAGCGTGACAAGCAAGCAGAGGCCCAATCAGTCTTGCAGCGCTGCAATGCACAGTAGTAACAGCTCCAGCAACGGCACGAAGAAGAATGACGCGTGTTCGTGCGAGCAGGTGCTACTTCCCCCCGCCTTACGCCCCGGCGCACCGAGCGGCATGGCGCGTGGTTGTGCATGTGCCTGGCGTGGCTGCCAGCAGCTGCACCACTCACACGGTGCACAGGTGGTTGCAATGCCTAGACTTGCGTCCTTCCGACTTCCCTCCACCTGCTACCCTCCTCCGCGGCTCGCGCCTGCCTCAAGCAGCACGCCTGGTGCCACAGATTACAACCGCTGGACTGGACGCAGCAGCCAAGCTCAGACTTCAAAAGTAGCGCTGCCGCTTGCCCCTGCCGCCTCCGCCCTTGCCACCGCCGCCCCTGCCGCCCCCCCCCCACTCGCGCTGCTGCTGGTGTCGCTGATCCCCATGTCCGCTACCCTTTCTGCGCTTCTTGTCCCCTCCCGATCCCCCTCCCCCTCCGCTCCACTGCTGCTGCTGCTCTGGCTGCTGCCTCTTCGGGGCCAGGCGCGCCGCCATGTCTGCATCTGACACCACCTTTCCAGCCGTGCCAGCCGCCTCTGCCGCCGCTTCCGCCGCCGCTTGCGCTGCCGCCTTACTGCCAGCCGCGAGCACCTCGGTGGCGGGGTTGAACCCTCGGAAGCTCAGCCTGCCGGCCGCTGCGCCAGAGCCTGCGCCCGCACTGCTAGAGCTGGGCAGCGGGTCTGCCTCATGCAGCACCACGCACTGCGCCTGCGCGCCCTCCACCACCCAGCGCGCCTGCGGTGTGGCGGCGGAGCAGGGAGGTGAGGCATGATGGAGAGCAGGCACGGGAGCGGGCACGTTTCAGCCCCATCACTGTCTGCAGGCTGGGCACCCGCCTAGGAAGCGAAGCTCGCAAGCTGCCGCCCCGCTGCCGCCCGCCGCGCCCGCACCACACCTCCACGTTGCGCTCCTCGGCCTTTTGCGCTGCCTCTTTCACCGCCTTCTTCTCCAGCGCTCGTTGCATGAATCTGAGGCCGAGAACCTTGCTGCTTAGCCCTGTAGCTGGCTTGGCCGGCTCAACCCCCCCTTGCGACGCCATGGCGAGTTATTAAGAACAACGGATTAATATGCATGCAATACAGCTTCTGCAAAAGCAGCTTGTCCCCCCGGGGCAGGAACCCCGGCCTTGTTTGCAAACAGAAGTCCCCTTTCCACTTGCAGCACGACCCCAGCACTAGAGAGGCCCGCACGACCGTCACTGACAATGGGGGCCGACCTGCACTGAGCCTGTCGCGCTTGGAGCGCCATGCACGGCACCAGGCGCAGCGCCCGGGCGGCCAGCCGCTTCGATGGTGGTGAGCCGGCTGCATCCCTCCGGAATAGCGGCGCTGTTTGCCGCGATCCTCCCACGGGAGTTTTGCCGCTGCAGACGGACCCTGCACGAGGCGCGCGATCGAGGCCAACCCTCCCGCCGCCTGCCTCCCGCCCACCCCGCTCCCACTCGCTCGCCGTGCGTGTGCAGACGGCGAGCCGCTGCTGCCGCGGCACCAACCCAAGGTGAAGTACGTCTACCGCCTGCTGCGCAAGGCCGATGTCTCTGATGCGCTGCTGCTCAAGACGGTGTACGTGCTCTGGCCCGACGACGGCACTTGGTACAGGGCCAAGGTGCAGGAGTGCGACCAAGGCGAGCTTGGCGCTTGGCGCGCCATGGCGGGGCGCGGGCCGCGTGGGCAGGAGAGGTCGCCACGAGGGAATGAAAGGTGCCGGCGGGGCGCCGGCAGCAGCCGCCGCGCCACCCGCCGCGCGCTCGCGACGCTCCCCCTGCCCCGCCCCCTGCCCCCCCGCGGCCCCCCGGACCTGAGCAGAGGCCAGCACCGCGACGCTCTTCTATACCAGCACGAACGAGGAGGAGAAGGGTGCCGACCTGGCAGAGCTGATCAAAGATGGCCAGATCGCAGTCAGTGAGTCCCTGCAGAAGCGAGCGCTCTCTGGCCCACCTGCCCCGCCCTCTGGAGGCCCAGCGACGGCCGCGCCGGCAGGTGGGGCGCCGTGCCGCTCGCCGCACGTGTCGTGCGGCCTGGACTGTTTCTGCCACTGACGCTGTGTCTGCCGCCGCCGCGTCGCGCCCGCGCTGCTGCAGTCGAGCCGCGGCGCCTGGACCACGTGTGCAGCGCGGGGGAGGCGGAGGTGGACGCGGAGCGGGCGGCGGCGGCGGCGGCCGCGGCCGCGCGGGGCAGCAGCATCGAGGAGTGGGAGGAGGAGGACGACGAGGGCGGCGGCGGCGGCGGCGACGACGACGACGCGTCGGTCAGCTCGGGCGACCTGGCGGCCGAGGCAGAGGCGGGGGGCAGTGGAGCCAGGAAGCGGCGGCGCTTAGAGGACAGCGACGAGGAGGTGGAGCTGGAGGAGTTCGAGAAGCGGGAGCTGCTCAGGGTGTGTGGGCTGGGGGGCTGCTCAGGGGGTGTGCCGGGGGCAGGTGTGGGCTGGGAGCTGGGGCGGGGGGCTGAGTGGTGCTGGGCGGGGCGGCTGTGTTGTTGGGCGTGGGGTAGATGGTTGGCCGGCGGGCCGGCGTCGGGCAGGGGCGCTCTGGGGTGCCGTGGGGAGGGCAGGGGCCTGGTGCAGTGCCAGCGCTGCTGGTGCTGCCCATGGGTGGAGCTTGCAGGCAGGGTGGGGTCACCCAACCGTGATTTCCTGGGACCCGGGGAGCCACTTGGGGGCAGGCGTCATTGGTGCCACACCCGTGCAACAGTGGCAGTGCCGCAGTACATGAGAGCAGGCTTAGACTTGGCTAGCATGGTTGCAGTGGGCAGTGCTGTGACAACAGCGGCAGCGGCAGCGATGTGCACCAGCAGCAGAGTATGGGGGGGAAGGTGCCGGTGGGAGGCAGAAGGCGGCGCGGTGATCAGCAGCAAGCGAGCGAGCAGGGGTGCCATGTGGCTGCAGGAGCAGAAAGGCGTTGTGCAGTTGGGTGCTGCAAACACAGGGGGTGTCGGTGTGTAGGTGGGGTGGTGGACGCTGGTCTGAACTGGCAGTGCACCTCCCTCCACTGCCGTGCCATGGGCGCAGGCTGCAGCACGGGAGAGCACCCCACCCCAGTCCCGCCCTGCCCTGCGTTCTCGCTGCTGGCTGACCTGCCTGCACTCTTCTCTCCCCCCTGTCCTCCCCCCGCCTCCCTGCAGGACGCTAGCGATGACGAAAAGCCGCTGGGCTATCGACAGACCCAGCTGGAGCGGCAGCAGCAGCGGCAGAGGAAGAAAGCGGCCGCCGCCTCCCCTGGCGGCGGCGCCGCCGCGCCGGGCGCCGCGCCCTCCCCGCGCGGCACCGCGCCGGGCGCCGCGGGCGGCTCGCGGCGCCGCGCCGCCTCGGCCGGCGTGGCCGCGGCCACCGCTGCCGTCAGGGCGGTCGGCGGCGGCGCCAAGCCTGCCGCAGCCAGGGAGATGGACGAGGAGGAGCTGGCAGAGGCGGCTTCCCAGGAGCTGCTGGCGCAGGCCAGGGGCCTGGACGCGCAGAAGCAAGGCTCTTTCTACGGCGGCGGGCGCCAGGGCAGCGGCAAGATAGACCGCCGGCTCAGTGGCGGCGGCGGCGGCGAGGAGGCACTACGGGAGAAGGTGGGTGGAGGGCGGATCGCCCGTGGCGGTGCAGGGCCGTGAGATGGCGCTGCGCGGCGGTGCAGATGCGCGGAGCGCAGGCGCGGTCGGAACGTGCCGCCGCCCGCCAGGCGCGCCTCGGCCCCGGGCTGCATGGCCTGCCGAGCCTTCCCGCGCTCCCCTCGCCCCTCTCTCCCCTGCAGGTGCGCGGCGGCTTCAAGCAGGCGCTCGAGCTGGTGGCGTCCGAAGCGGGCGGCGGCGCCACCGCCGGCGTGCCGCCCGACCCAACTGAGGTGGCGGCGGCCGTGGAGGCGGCGCTGCACGGGCTGTGCGGGGGCGCGACCAAGGAATACAAGAAGAGGTTCCTGACCCTGCAGGTGCGTTTTGCTGACCTTGTTCGATGCGCCGAGCTCGCAATCGAGGGCTCGCGACTGAACGGAGCTCGGGGGCGTGCGGGGGGCCCGCGACGGCGCGCGCGCCCGCGCGCCCCAGCGCCCCCGCGCAGACTCTAAGCCACCGTCAGGCTCTGGCCATGCAACCTAATGTACAGTATCATATTTTTGCATCCGCAGTTCAACCTGAAGGACCCCCACAACCCAGACCTCCGTGCCGCCGTGCTGCGCGGCGACATCGCGCCGCCCGCCTTTGTGCGCATGACCGCCACCGAGCTGGCCAACAAGGTAATCGTTTCTTACATCGTGCCGGCTGTCGAGGGCGGGCCGGGGCGGCCGTGCCGCCCGCATGGCTGGGACGCCTGCTGCCCTGCCCGGCGCGGTGCCTTCCGCTCTTTTGCACACGTCGTGTGCCCAGCTGCCTCCCGTGTGCCATCTCGCTCATCCATCACGCCTGCGCCTGCTGTGCTCACCCATCCATCCACACTCCCTGCCCATGCCATTCCCAGGAGCTGGCCGAGTACCGCAAGCGCAAGGAGGAGGAGGCCCTGAAGATGAGCGTGCTCGACGCAGAGGCGGCCGCGCGCTTCTCCACCGCCGCAGGTGAGCCGTTGCACCCAGTCCGGTGTGCTGAAGAAAGAAATGTGTTGAAGTGTGCTCTGAAGTGTGTTGAAGAAAGAAGTGTGTTGAAGGAGGAAGTGTGTTTCCGGCTGTGGCGGCTGTGGCGCTAGTCTATTCTGGCTATGCAGCGTGCCTTCGATGCGTGCGCAGCGCAGCAGGCGACCGCGATCCCGCTGCACCGGCGGCGAGGGGCAGCAAGGCTGCCTTGGCAGCTGATGGTCGGGGCAGGGTGGGCTGAGGTGCTCCTGCGGAGCGCCCGACTCGACGGGCCTCTGCCGCCCTCCCTGTTCCCGCTGCAGCGCTGGAGGCGCGTGACAAGCTGGCAGTGCCGGCCTCCGTGGCGGGGGAGAAACTCTTGGCAGCGCGCAGCGCCAGCCCCGAGCGGCTGCCACGCGGCGGCGGTGGCGCCGCCGCCGCCACCGCCACCACCGTCGGCAGCCCCACGCTCGAGCCCGCCTCCCGGCTGGACACTCAGGCCAGCGAGGGCCGGCTGCCCAGCGCCGCCGAGGTCGGCGGCGCTGGCAGCGGGCTGCTGCTGCCCGGCGCCGGCGGCAGCGAGGCCACCGAGGCCAGCGTCGGCGGCGCCGCCGCGCTGCCCTCGCCGCGCGACGGCGCGGGCGCCATCGACTGGGCGAGCATAAAGGCGGCCGCGGCCGAGGAGGCGGCGGCCGCCGCCGCGGCGCCGGCCCCCCTCCTCCCCGGCTTCGAGTCTTTCGACCACTTTGCAGCGCAGATGGGGGGGCAGGGAGCAGGCGCCGCACCGGCTGACGAGTACGATCCCTCCGCTCCAGCTCTGGGCCTGGCGCCGGTGGGGCCGGAGGGGGCTGCTGCGGACGCCGTGGCCGAGGCGGCTGCCGAGGTGCTGCGCCACCTGTTCAGCATCCCATCCGACCCTGCAGGCGAGCACCCTGTGTTGTTTCTTCGTGCCGCACCCGCAGCATGCATGCACCAGGCTTGACTGAAACGCGTTGCCTGCCGCTCTCGCCCCCGTCGCAGCCATGTTTGGGCGCGGCGTGTGGGAGGGGCAGTGGGAGGTGCCCGGCGCCGGCGCCTTTCTGGCGGCGGTGGACGCGGTGGCGGGGGCGGCTGACATGGCGGCGCTGCTGGGGGAGCGCGAGGTGAGTGCACGATGCTTCTTCTTGCCCTGCGACTGGCTCTGGGTGGATGTGCGCCGTGCGCCGTCTGTGGGATTGCCTCGTTCCCCCGGCAGCAGCTGCCCTCCTAACTCGCCTACTGCACTGTTGTCTGTGAGTGCAGCCCGTGATCCGCGGCCGGCTGGCGCTGCCAAAGCTCGAGAGGTTCTTGCAGGTCAGCATGCGCATGCCTCGGGACGGCGGGAGGACAGGAAGCGCTCGGGTGCCGCCCCGCGCGCCAGTGTGCGTGTGCTTCTGTCACGCCGCGTCGCCGCCTTCCCACCTGCTACCACACCGTGTCGCTGCCTTCACTACCCGACCCTCTGCACTCCCCACTGAAGGACCTGCGCCACTCACGGTCGCGGGCGGTGACTGTTGGGGTGCTGCGCCCCGCGGAGGGCGCAACGGAGGCAGAGCGCGGCGCGCTGCGCGAGGTGCGCTTGCGGCATGCAGGGCGGGGGCAGGGAGGGCGGGCACGCTTCGCCTCTGCAGCTGCCACTGTGCCTGCGCCTGTGCCCGCGCCCGCGCCGCGCACCCCGCCGCTGCCTCCACCCCTGCGCTCCTGCCTGTACCTTCCTTCTCCTGCCAGACTACACCACAACGCTTCCTTCCCCTGCGATTCGCCTCGCTGCAGTTGGTCAAGCAGTATGCGGAGCGGGACCGCACCGGGGTCGCAGAGCCGGCGCCCGGAGTCGAGGCCTACCTGCTGCCGCCCGCCGCGCCCCTGGTGCCCGCTGTGCTGCGCGCTGCGCGGGCGGCGGCCCCCCTGCAGGTGCGCACGGCACCTGCCGCCTGTTTCGAACGCCAGCGCCTGCGTCCTTGCTCCTGCAGTGCCTGCCTTGCTTGCTGCGCGCATGGTCCTGCGTGCCGCGCCGTGCACGCGGCCGCCTCCCGCTGCGCCCGCCTCACCAGCCTGCCTGCCCTGGGCCGCTGTCGCAGGTGGACTCGGTGCTCCCCGGTGGCGTGGGCAGCATCAACCCTGAGGAACAGATGCTGGTGGTGGCTATCCACAAGCGGGTGAGATGGGAGAAGGGAGGCGGTGCAAGGAGAGTTGGGTGGAGAGACGGTGCTTTGAGAGAGCTGGGGGGAGAGCGTGGAGGGGTTGCTGGGGGTGGCGTGGATGGAGGGCTGCTGTGGATGGCATGGCAGGGCAGGCTGCGGGGTGGCCGCTGGCCGGGCGGTCGGTCGCATGCAGAGGGGGTTGAGCGCCTGCAAAACCCCTCTGCGCGACGCAGGACTGGCGGCCGCCTCCTGGCTTCTCGCACCCTGTCAAGCGCCCGCGCCCGGGCGAGGCACCTGCCCCGCCAGCTCCACCAGCGTCCGGCGAGCCCGCCGGCGCTGCTCCGCCTGCGCCCGAGGCCGCCGCGGGCGCTGCGGCAGCGGCCCCCGTCGGCCTGTCCGCCGTGAACATAGACTGGGCCTCCCTGGCGTCCGCGCTGCAGACGGTGGCGCAGCCTGATGCAGCTCCAGCGCCAGCGGCGGCAGCGCCAGCTGCCGCTGGCGGGCCGGCCCCGGCCGCGCCGCCGCAGGCGAGCGGCAGCACCCCGCCGCCAGACACGAGCTACCCTCCCTCCACGCCTCCGCCTGTTGCGCCGGCGCCGGACGCTTTAGCTGCCCCGCTCGTGCTCCCCGACCTATCTGGATTGATGGCCCTGCTGCCAAAGGCGCCGCCAGCAGGCGCACCGAGCGAGGCACCCGCGCCCGTGGCGCCATCGCCACAGGCGCAAGCGCCGCAGTCGCAGCCGGCGCCGCCGCCCTCCCTGGCGCCGGCGGTGCCAGTGCAGCTCCCAGATCTGTCTGGGTTGATGGAGTTCCTGCAGTCACAGCCGCAGCCGACGACGGCAGCGGCAGCAGCGGCAGCGCCAGCGGGGCAGCAGCAGGAGCCGCCAGCGCCGCCGGCGGGCGCCTCAGCGCCAGATGGGCAGCAGCAGGTGGCGGCGGCAAAGCGCAAGCGCAAGTCGCGGTGGAGCGACAACTTCGAGGGGGAGGGCAGCGAACCGCAGCCGCCGCCACAGCAGCGGAGTGCAGAGGGGGTGGCTGCAGCAACAGCTGCGGCCGCAGGGCCTCTGCCGCCAGGGGGAGGGCCGCCCGCCCCGGCCGGGCCCATGGGCCGCATGCAGCGCGCGGTCCCGCCGCCGCCTCAGCCGCCACAGCAGCAGGAGCCGCCGCAGGCGCAGCAGCAGCAGGGGCCGCCCCAGCCCTACGGCCCGGGGCCCTTGCACTCCGTTGGCGGGGCCCCGGTGGTGCCGCCGCATGGCACGATGGGCATGGGCCTCCCACCGCCCTATGGCGGCATGGGCGCCCCTCCGCCGGCCCACATGGGCGGCCCGGCGCACCTGCAAGGCTTCCCCCCCAACCACCTTCCCGGCGGCCCTCAGCCGTGGGGCGACATGGCCGGCGGGCCGGCCGGCGCGTACCCAATGCACCAGGCGTCGGGGTGGCAGCAGCCGGCGCCACCGCAGCCCAGCTTCCCCCCGCAGCCGCCCGGGGGCCCCCCGCCCGGTGTGCATGGAGCGCCAGGCCAGCAGCAGCAGGACAGAGCGGCTCTGCCCTACTATGATAGGTTCAGCGGCGGCGGCGGCGGCGGCCGCAGGGGTGGCGGCCGCCGCGGCGGGCGTGGCGAGCGCCGGCGGTTCACAGAAGGCTGATGCGCTGGATGCGTAGGGGGGGTTGCGTGGGGCGCAGGCGGGGTTGTGTGTGCAATGCACTGCTGCAAAGGCGAGGCCAAGCTCCTGCCACACGACGCATGCGAGCGGGTTACATAATGCAGCGAGCAGCGGAGTGGAGGCAGGTGTGCAGTGCGTGGCAGGGGGCAGGGGGCAGGGGGAAGTGCGAAAACTGACTGGCGCGCGCCGCCCAGGCGGGCGCGCCGTGCGGCAGATGACATGCAACAAGCATCAACGAGCAGACAACAGCAACAGATGGAACAAACAGACGCGGCGGTCACGAGGGGCGCCGCAGCAGGCTTGCAGCAGCTGGGGAGGCGGCCGCCGCCTGCGCCCCTTCAGCCGCGCTCGGCACAGCCAGCGGGCACGCCGAGGGGGCGGGCGCCAAGCTGCGCCCCACTCCCCGGCAGCGCGCGAGCGGCGGGAGCGAGCCCCTCCCCTCCTCACAGCCGTCCGCTCTCGGCGCCGCGCACCCCTCCTGACAGCGGCCCCCGCGGGGCGCCGAGGAGTCGCCTCCCCTCTTCTCCAAGAGCCGGAGGTCCCTCGTCTCCAGGCGCCGCCCCCGCCGCTCCTCTCCGGAGCCGCAGCTCCCTCCCTCACTGGCCGGCGCACTCCTTGTACAGCTGCTCGATGCGCTCCACCTCCAGCCGCGAACCCAGGTAGATTGGGCTGCACAGGCACGCCAGGGGGGGTATTTTGGGGAGCCGGGCGGGGCGCGTGGGGGCGGGGACAGGCACGGCGGGGCCGAGAGGCGGGGCGGCGGGAGGGGGAGGCCGCGGCGCGCCTGCGGTCGTGGATGCCCGTGGGAAGCAAGTCCATCATGTCCTGGCCGGGGCCGGCAATCGCCTTGCCGTTGGCCTGCTCCATTAGGAAGGCCATGGGGTAGCACTCGTACAGCATGCGCAGCTTGCCCTGCGAGGGGGAGGGGTGGGCGCGGCGGGAGGGAGTGACGCGACGCGCGCGGCCTGGAGGGGGCGGGCACGCGGCGGCCGGGGGGCGCGGCGAGCGCCACGAGGCGCGGCGGGCAGCACTCCCACGCCGCCACGCCGCGCCAACCAGGCTGCACAATCCGATTCGATCAAAATGCAGCATCAACAGTGGGCCTGCCTTGGGACTCTTATTTTCTGAAAAAAAAACACAATTGCGATTGCAAAGATCGAAATGTGAACAAAGACAAAACATCAACAGAGGGCCTTCTTGCCTTGGGGCTCTTCTTGTCGGCGGGGTACATGAAGATCCCTCCATAGAGCAGCGTGCGGTGCACGTCGGCGACCATGGAGCCGACGTAGCGCAGGGAGTAGCCCTTCTCCTTGCACTCCGTCACGTACCTGGGTCGAGGGGGGGGGGGGCAGGGCAGGCGGGCGGTGTGCGGCGGGGCGGGCGGGGCGGCGGAGGGCGGGGGCGACGGGCTGGGGACGCAGGCGTGCGGCCCCCGCTGCCCTTGATGCCCTCCTCTCCGCGTGCTGGCGCGGCTCCCCCTCACTTCTTGGTGGCCAGGTCCCAGTTGTTGGAGTTGCCCTCGTTGATCGAGTAGATCTTGCCCTTCTCAGGGACCTGTGGAATAAGTATGGATCAAGAAGAAAGCGAGGGAGTGGGGTGAGGAGGGTCGCGCGGGCCGCGAGGCAGGCAGAGGGCGGGGGCGCGCGGCCAGCGGCGGCGCCGGGGGGCGGCGCTGTGCGCGACATGCGCTGGACGGATGCACGCGGCGGCCCGCACCTGCACTTTGGGGTGCGTGATCACGTACTCGCCTGCAGCGGGGGCAGGGACAGAAGGGCAGGGATAGGCAGGTGGAAACAAGGGGCGCGGACGGCGCAGCCTCGCTCTGCGGCCCCGGCTGGCCCCCCACATCACCCCCCGAGCGCTCCCCCGCCCACCAACACCCGCGCCATGCCCCGCCCACAGACAGACACCAACACCCGCGCCGCCCACCGAGCGCGGGGTCGAGCGTGAATCCCGAGGTGCCGTTGCCAAGGGTGATCATCATGTAGGACATGGAGCCGTACATGCAGTAGCCGGCGGCCTGCGGCACGGGGAGGGCGGCATGGAGAGGAGCACGCGATCGCCGCACACAACTTGTGGAGCAGCACGTGATCCGTGCGTGGGACCCGCCCATCCCTCCACGCCGACTGCCTCCTGCCCTCCCAGTTTGCACCGGCTGGGCCTTCTCGCGCCGACTGGGCCTTCTCTCGCCCTCGCCCTCGCCCTCTCTCCGGAGCGAGTGCCACGCCCCCCGCCCCTCGGCGCCGCCCGCCCCCCCGGCCGCTCACCACCATCTCCTTGCCCGCGCGCATCACGTCATCCAGGGAGCCGGTGGAGTCGGGATACACGCGGTAGATGCCAAAGATGGTGCCCACTGTTGAGGTGGAGTGTGCGGGCAGGCGGGCGCGGCAGGGTCAAGACAGGGCGGCGGAGTGCATGAGCGGCCACGCACGCGCACACACAATGCCATGCACGCGGCGCTGGGCGTGGGAGTGCGACGCTGGGCGTGGGAGCGGCGCGGCGCGCGCGCCGCACCCGACACGCCGCAGTCGATGTTGGAGGAGCCGTCGAGGGGGTCGAAGACCACAACGTAGTCGCCGCGGAACCCCTCCTCGATGAAGATGGGGTCGTCCTCCTCCTCGGTGACCTGGGCGCGGCGTTGGAGTTGTTGGAATTGTTGTTGGGGTTGTTAGTTGTTTTTGGAGTTTTTGGTGTTGTTGGTGGAGTTGTTGGAGGATGTCACGGCCGGCCGCATGGGACAAGGCGAGGGCCGCCGAGGGGAGCGGGGCACGAGCCGGCCCGGCCGCGCGGCGCCTCCCGCCGCGCAGCGTGGCCCGCGCACCAGCACGCAGCACTGGCCCGAGCGCTTGAGCACGTTTTTGAAGACCTCGTTGGCAATGATGTCCAGCTTCTTCTGGTCCTCGCCCTGCGTTGCGTGCATTGGAGTGGAATGACAGTCGAGGAACGGTACGGCTGCCGTGTTGCACACCAAGCGCCCGCCTGCGCCCCATGCGGTGCAGGCCAGTGCCATGCTGCGTCGAGAACCACGCAGCGCCTGGCGCACCTGCACGTTGCTGCTGCCCGCCATGCCCATCATGCCAGCCAGGCCGGCCTGCACAAGTTGGGGAGGTGCCCAGCGGGTGCACAAGCAAGCTGAGAGTTGAGGTGTTGCGTGGCCCCCTGCCAGGCGTCGCCAGCTCGGGAGCTACTGTAAAGGGGGAGCCCGCCTGAGCCTGCCAGCGCTGGCTCTGTGCCGCAAACCTCGCCTCCTCCGCTTGGACAGGCACCAGCAGCGCGGCTGGACCCAAGCGGCAGCACGGCGTTGGAGCGCGCACCTTGCGCACGGAGTTTGCCACAAACTTGCAGCCCACGGCGATGGAGTTGATCAGCATGGTGAGGCGGCCGCGCGCGGGGCGCGTGCGGGGCTGGGCGTGCTGCTGGGCGAGCACCCAGGCGCTGAGCGTCAGGGGGTCGGTCTGGCGGGCGA
This sequence comes from Chlorella sp. A99, assembly GCA_003063905.1. Classification (NCBI taxonomy): domain Eukaryota; kingdom Viridiplantae; phylum Chlorophyta; class Trebouxiophyceae; order Chlorellales; family Chlorellaceae; genus Chlorella; species Chlorella sp. A99. The sequence goes on from PCFQ01000001.1 coordinate 372,886, forward strand.
AGCGGGTGGGGGCGGGAGGCGGGAGTGGTTGAGCATTGCGACAGGGTTCAGTGTCGGCGCGTGCTCAGCAGCAGGGGCGAGGGCTGGGACAGTGCGGATGGCGTGGGTAAGTGGGGCCCGGTGCAGGCACTACCACCACCCCACCTTGAGAGCCTCATGATCCACGGCAGCCTGCTGGTTCGACATTGCGCTGGTGGCGTCTAGAGGCGTGCAGAGCTGCTCAATGCGTGCAACGCAGTTTGCACCAAGTCTGCAGGCTAACCCGGCGCCAAGGCACCAACAATCAGGGATCAGGGACACCAGAACTTTCACTGAAGCTTAGCAAACTGCGTTTTGCTTGTCAGAGGTCAACCACTTCCTTTCCCACAAGCATCGCTGCTGCTGTTGGTACAATTCCCGTTGCACTGCTGCTGCCTCACTCGAGAGCGATCGACAGGGGCTTGGGCGAGGGAGCCCAAAAGGCGATGCTCAACTTGCCCAAAGCGCCACCCCCAGCCTTCCCAGGCGAAGACCTGATCCCCGCGAGTGCAGCGGCTGAGGCCATCGGCGGACGTGGGATCGACACATCCTGCGCCCGCCTGTCGCAACCGCAGCTGCCCGCCGCCCCCGCTCGTACTCCGCTCTCCACCAGCACCAGTGGAGCGTCGATCCCTGCAACGTCCTTGGAGGCGCAGCAGTCTGGCGCCACACGAAAGTCTCCGTCTTTCGCGCGAGCAGGTGGGGCAGCCACATGCATACAGATACCCGCACTGACAGCTCGCGCCAGGCTGGCCACCCACCATGCACGGCGTCCCCACGCACACCCCACTGCATGCACGTGCCAGACGTCGTGTACAAGCCGCACATGGGCGCCGAGCGGCTGGCAGGCAGCGTGGCTCAGCAGCCCCTCGACCTCTTTTGTGGGGCATGCGGCTACAGGGGACCCAGCAACGTGACGTGAGTCTGGTCTGGTCTTACAGCTTGGCACCATGAGGTATGCACCGTGCAACATGACGTGAGCGTCTCCCAGCATGGCGGCGCAGCAGGCGGGCGCCAAGCGCCGCCAGCCTGGTGCCATGCGGCTGCGACCGTGCGCTCCTGCCCTGGCCATGCTCCTGTGCAGGGTGCAGAAAGGCCCTGCGCACGTGCTCTGGCTGGTGGCCACGTTAGGCCTGGGCATGGCGTGCCGAGGAGTGGGCACAACAGTTGAGCATTACTGCCCACGCTGCGGAGAGCTCGTTGGCCGCGCAGGCTGCCTGCCCTGCTAGTGGTACCCATCGAGGGGCCCTCCAGACAGCTGTTCACAGCACGAGCCAACCGGCAATGTACAAGCAGTGAGCTATTTCCCTGCAGCGCCATTTTCAAGCCCGGTGCATGAGAGAACGTCTCCCCCCTTTCAGCTCTGATTCAGCATGCTCCCACTTTGTCTTGCCCATGTCTGCCGCGTGTCATCGTCGGCTCTTTCCATGATCCCTGCCGCGGCGCTTTAATTCCCATTTCTTGCTGTCCCCGCTGTCGCATCCAGCAGCCATGCCCGCAACAGCCGCCCACCTGTTCCTGCCCAGCAGCTGCAGCTGAGTGGCAGTGACAGCTGACAATGGCGGGTGCAGCGCCCGCGGAAGCGGACGCCTCACTGAACCACGGGCGCGCCCATGTCGGCGGCAGCCGCCTGCTCCTGAGCCATGCTGGCGGCCGCCGCCTCCCCTCCCTCCAGCTCACGCGCCGAGTCCTCTGCAGCCAGCGTGCCGCCGCCTGCCGGCGCCGCGCCCTTGAGCTTGGTTCCAGCGGCCTCCACGGCCTCCCCCGCAGCGAGGAGCGCCTTCTGCGGCAGTGTGATGCAGGGGGCAGCCCCCAGGTGAACTGGGCTGCAGACACTGCAATGGGCTGCGCACGAGCAGGCCTGCATGCCGCCATCCACCGTGCAGCCGCACAGCCCCTGAGGTCAGGTCGCACACGCAGGCACTCCTTTGAGCCACACCTGCGTGGCCTTGTTGGCGGCCTTAGTGGCTGCCTCTCGGGCGGCCGCCACCGCCGCCCCGGCGCCCTCCGCCGCCGCTGTACCCGCCTGCCTCAGCTGCTGCCCTGCCGCTGCAGCCGTTGAGGCAGCCGCTTCCTTGGCCTGAGCGCCGAGGTCCGCCGCTGTCGCAGCAGCCTTGTCCTTGGCCTGAGTGGCGAGGTCTGCAGCCTTGCTCCCCGCCTGCGATGCCAGCTCCCCGGCCTGCGCCGGAATACAGCAGGGGTCAGGACGACCTCCTTGACAGAGCTCCGTGCAAAGCGGGGATGCAGAGTCACAGGCAGGCATCATCTGGCCAGGCGCATTTTCGGACGCCCTGGGCACCTGCTGGCCGGCAGCCTCCGCGGCAGCAGCCGCCTGCTCCCCCGCTGCCGCGGCTGCGGTGCTGGCCTTCTCCTGGGCGGCGGCCGCCAGCTCTGCGGCCTTCTCCTGGGCGGCGGCCGCTAGCTCTGCGGCCTTCTCCTGGGCGGCGGCCGCCAGATCCCCGGCCTTGTTCTGAGCCGCCGCTGCCAGCTCGGCAGCCTGCAGCGGGGGCGAGTGGTGTCAGAGGCCTTTTGTACATACGTCGGGACAAGAAAGAGGTAATAGGCACTGCTCCGCACCTGTGCGGCTACGGCGTCATTGGCAGCCGTCACCAGCTCAGCAGCCTTGCCGGCCGCCGCCGAGCCAACGTCTGCTGCCTTGCTGGCCGCCACCGAGCCAACGTCTGCTGCCTTGCTGGCCGCCGCTGAGGCCAGCGGGGCGGCTACGTCGGCAGTAGCCGCCGCCATGCGTGTGGCGACGTCAGCGGTGGCCGCCGCGGCCGCCTTGACTCCGGTCGCTTCTGCCAGCTCATCTGCTGTGATGGCAACAGCCTTGGCAGCATCGACTGCAGGGGGACAGGGCGCGTTTGGGGAAGGGTGATGGTGTGTAATCAGCGCAGCGAAGGCCAGCGAGGAGCACCTGCCCTGCAGGCCACCTGCCCTGCAGGCCATGCGGATGCAAACAGGCTCTTGGCCTGCCTGGCCCCTGGCGCTCTCTCACCTGGCACCTCACCTGCCTTGGCGGCGGCAGTGCCCACAGCGTCGACAGTCGCGCCCGCCGTTTCAGCAACCCCGTGCCCCATCTTGCCCACCCCTCCCGCTGCAATCTTGACGCCCGCCGCCACGTCGCCCGCGCCCTCCACGGCTGCAGGCATGCCTGGCACCGCCATGGCCACGTCCGCCACAGCGCCGGCCGCCGCGCTCACGGCGACCGCCACGGCGGCGCCGGCAGCAGCCGCAATCTCGCTGGCTCCTTCTGCCAGCTTCTGCGCTCCTGAGGCTGCAGACGGGCCGCCCTCCTGCACCAGTGGTCAGGCAGGAGCGGTCATGTAGAAGCAGAGCTCTGAGCCCCTTGGTTGAGGCGGGCAGTGCCACGGCGCTGTATTGCGTGAAGGGAGAACAGAAGGGCAGGGGCAGGCCTCCCTCCGCACACTGCCCCCTGCGCCTGCGCTGTCTCCATCTGCGCCTCTTCCTCTGTAGACGCCCGGCCCGCGGCCGCGCCCGCCACCACCCCTCCCAGCTCTGGCGCCGCAATCGGCACGGGCCAGCCGCTCGGGGCCCCCTCCCCGCCCTCGCTGCCGCGGGCGCGCTTTGCGTCGGGCTTGGACGCTGCATCAAAGATGCCTGCGCCTGCCGGCTCCCGCTTGTCTCCCGCCCTGCGCACGGGACCCAGTCAATTGACTTGCAAGGGCGGGTTGGCCGCTGCCAATGAGGCAGAGAGCGTTAGCAATGCAGGCAGGTGCGGTCGTGCCGCCGCGAAAGCTGCTCTTGCCTGGGAGTGCCGCCCTCGGCCGTCGCCACGTCGTTCGCCTTGGGCGACCTCATGCCGGTGTTGGGGTCCACGCCTTCAGCCACCGGCTCGCCCTCTCGCGCGAGCTGCTTAAGCAGGTCGCCAATGCCAGTGGCCACTGCGGGCGGGAGGGGGCGACAGGCAGGGGCCAGCGACGCGCAGTCAGCACGCGCACACCGCAGCTGTGCAGCTAGGAGGCGCAGAGGCCGTGGGGGAGCAGGCACGGTCCGAGGCAAGGCGAAGGGCGCGGCGCACTTCGGGGATGATGAGCACGAGCACCCTGTGTGCCTTCTGAGAAATCAGGTGCAGCAAAAGCTACAGGTTCTTAGAGTGCAAGAGGATGGAAGCTGGCGGGCGGGCGGCAGGAAAGCTCGCGGGCGGATGGAGTGTGACAGGCGCCAATGCTTCAGCTTCCAGGCCCCTTTTGTCTCCAGCTTCCTGTACGTAGCAGCTGTGGGACACCCTCAACTCGCCCCGAGGCCTCACGCAATGGCGGAAGCCAACAAGCCCGCCTCGGACCTGGCTTGGGATCAGGCGACCGCCCCCACGACGCAAGGCCCCACCGCCAAGCAGGCGTGCTGGCCGCCTGCCGCCTTCCGCCTGTCGTGCCCGACGCCGCCTTCAGTCCAGCTTCTCGGCTCAAGGCCGCAGGCCTGCTGTTGGTGACGCAGCACATGCGGCCTGCGCTTGCTGCAGGTGAAGGCCAAAGAACCGGGCATCGCGGGCGGCACGGGCAAGCGCGAGTTTGATCGCCACTCGGCCGGCCTGCCGTGAGCGGCCGCCGCTGTGCAGGGCTGGCATGGGGGCAGGCGTCGCGTCTCTGGGGCTTAACTAGACGATGAAGGTGGCCTGTGTTTCTGCCGCAGGCACGAGCAGGAGAAGCGCGGGGGGCAGGGGAAGGGGAACTGGGGAACCGAGCTCGACGGCCAGCAGGAGTGAGAGTGTGCATCAGTGCGAGCGCAACTTGCACTCGCGCGTGAAGTGGCTGCCGCCCGAGCTGTGCCTCCGGTAGCTGCTCCACCCACATGTCAAGTCCGACGTCATTCTCCTGTCTGTCTCCCGTCAAGGGACGCCACTCTCCTCTCCTTTCCCCCTCCTGCAGGGATTTGGACCTGTCCGTGCAAGCCTCGTTGGCCCGTGAGGCTGAGGTCGACGCAGTCAACCCAGCCATCGTGTCAGAGGCAAGCAAGCCAGACAGACACGGCACCGCCTGCTGCCGCCCTGCCCGCACCGCCTTGGGTGGGCGCCCTGTCCGCAAGGCCTTGGGCGCTGACGCTGCCAACAAGTCTCAGCGGCTTGAGGGTCACATGGACAGTGTCGCCGAGGGGGTGCTGTAGCGGTGCCCGCCCGCACACGCTAACAAGTTTTACTGCCTGCCTTGCTCAGGCGGATGCGCCGGGGGAGGAGGGCGGCATGACGCTGGACGAGTATGAGGCCAAGACGGGGCGCCGTGTGTGAAGTAAATGGTGGTTCGGCGGCTGTTGCTGGCGAAATGGCCAGCGCATGCAGCAGCGGTGTGGCAAGTGCAATCATCTTCCTGATTAGCCATCACTGTAATGGTGCAAGAAAGGCAGAGGAGAGGTGTGGTGTGGCAGGGGGCTGCCACAGTGGCGGCGGGCGGCGGGGAAGGCTGATCCACTCTGTTGCACAGAGTGTTGCGCGCCTGTGTTGATCTCTCGTGTAGCTCTCGCACGTTCGTTCTGCTAGCTGCAGCTATCGGTTGCCTTCCAGCCTGTGTGGCAGTCGCTTCTGACGGCCAGTGCCTCTCGGCAGGTCGCAGCAGTGTGCTTTGGCCGCATCAGCACGAAAGGAGCAGCAGACGGCCGCGCCAACCAAGTTTGTGCCGTCGCCTCTCAAATCGGCCGCCCAGACTTGTGACTTGCGCCAGGCAGCAGCTTGGACCGTCGCAAGGCTGCCGCACTGCGTTCAGCTGGTGGCGCGCTCGCCGCCCCGCTCGGCGCGCGCTCTGCTCGCTGCTGTCGCCACCCCAGCCGCGCCGCAATGACCAGATTCGTTGGCGATTCGGTGTCGGCGCGGAGGAAGGCCAAGGGCTACAGCACCAAGGACAGGGAGCGGGTGAGAGGGGGCTTAGGCCCGCCGCCGCTGCACTGCCACCCATGCGGGGGCGGCAGCCGCACACCCATTGCGCACCGTCCCTCCGGCCCCAATTGCCGGCCTCTCGCTGCTGCCCTGGCCCCTCCGCAGGACTTGGAGCGCTTCAAAGAGACGGGCTACCACGCAGAGGCGGAGCGGATACGCGCCGCCTCGGGCGCGGCGACCATATTGCCGCTGCCCGAGCCCAGCACCGCCCGCCAGTACGCCTTTCTCGACCTGGAGCTCGGCGGCAAGCCCCTGGGTGAGTAGGCGGGCAGGGCAGCCCCCGGGGGTGAGCACGCCAGCGCCGCCAGCGGCGCAGCGGCGGGGCCATAGCGCGCAGGCTGGGGGTGGATCCGCAGCGCGCGGCGGTGCAGGCGGTGCTGGCGACCGCTCCGGGACGCCGCCCTGCCTGCCGCCCGCCTCGACGCCTCGGCGCGCACACCTCGCGCCTCGCCCGCCTCACCAAAATTCTTCCCCTCGGCGACACCTCCCCTGCCAGGCCGCCTCGTGATCGAGCTGTTTGACGACGTGGTGCCGGTGGCCGTGGCCGCCTTCCGCAACCGCTGCAGCGAGGGCGCGAGCGACTCGTTCCGCGGCACCGCCCTGCACAGGCTGATCGCCGACCAGGCGGTCTGGGGAGGCCTCACCTCCAAGTGAGGGGGACGCGCGGCGCGCGCCGCGACTGCCTGCTCCCGCGCCGCTCGAGCGCTGGGAGCCTCGCGCCTGCGCCGCGCGCGCAGCCAGAGCACGGCGGTAGCTCAGCTCCCCGTGGCCTTCGTGTCACTGGCTGCAGTCCGCCTGGTTCTCTCATGTTGACCCATCACATCTGCCCTTCACTCGCTCAAACCCCTCTCCACCGGGGCTCTCCCTCCCCCTTGCCAAACAGGTACCGGGAGGCGCTGCAGGTCAAGCGCTACCCAGACCTGCGCCACTGCGAGCGCGGCTGCGTGGGCGTGAGCCTGTCGGGCGCCGAGTTCTGCGTGACCCTGGAGCGCGCGCTCCAGCTGGACGAGGGCCACCAGGTGGGCAGGCGGCAGGGGTGGGGTGGGGTGGGGGGGCCGTGTCTGGCGAGGGGTCGGCGGCGCGCGCGCAGGGCTGCGTGAACACAAGGCCACGCTCCGCCGCGCCTCACCCCCGACTGAGCCGTGCGCCATTACACTCGTGAGTGCAGGTGGTGGGCCGCGTGTCCAAGGGGGGGGAGCTGCTGGCGAAGATCAACGGTCTGCCGACCGACCCCCAGGACTGCCCTGTGCAGCGGGTGGGTCTGCAGAGGCCGTTTGGGGCCGATCATCCGAAGGGCCCCAGCCGCTCTGGGGGGACTCTTAGCCGGGGACGACTGCTAGCTGCGTGCTGGGCTCGCCCATCACCATCGCTGGCTGGCTGGCCGGCTGGCCGCTTGCGCCCTGCCGCGCGGCCCTGCCTGCAACCCTGCCCCCATTGCCCCTCCCCTCACTTTCCTGCTCGCGCGCAGCTCGCGGTGGCGCGGTGTGGGCTGACGAACGCGCAGGGCACGTACGAGGACTATGGAGAAACTACGGGCACTGCAGGGTGGGTGCCGAGTGGGCAGTGGGATGGGTGCGCAGATGCAGGTGCCAGGTCGCGAGTCCAGGGCTGGCCTGCCTGCCAGCGTCCTGCACCCCGGAGCTCCATGCGCCGTCGCCAGCACTGCGATATCGCTGTGTGGTTGCTTGCAGGCGGGGCAAAGAGACGGCCGAGGAGGCGGCCGCCCGGTTGCAGTGCGAGGCGGCAGAGGCGCGGGACTCGGTCAAGTGAGCCCTCGCACCCGCTTTCTCCAGCTTTTGCTGAGATGCATGCCCAGCCGCACGTGCTGACGGGCACAGGCGCTCCCGCCTGACGCATCGCGCGCCTGGCCGCCGTCCCTGCACAGGGAGGCGCTGCAAACGGGGATGGGCCAGAAGCGCAAGCGCCCAGACCAGGCCGCAGCGGCAGGCGGCGACGGGCGGCCGGGAGCGGCGGGGCGGCGGGGCATGCTGGACAGCGTGCTCGGAGATATCAGCAGCGGGTCGGAGGACGAGGAGGGCGAGGAAGGGGAGGGATGAGGAGGCTTGCTGGCTTGTGTTTGCTGCTGCTGCTCCGCTCCGCTCCGCTCCCCATGTCGCGGCCGCCCTGTCTGCAAGCATTCAGATGTCCAATTTATCGGTGGGATCGCGATCGGCAGCAAGTGATCGGAAGCCTGCATATATGGTCCAGGCAGGCTATCAGGTTCATGGACATGCATTCAAACGGACAGGCGGACGGGACTCCCGCCGGGATTGGGTAATGTGCGCTGCCGCCGTGCGCGCACGCTAGTCGCCCACGCTTGCCCTCTCTCTGCCTGCTCGCGCGCCGCAGGCCTCCCAATTCTGGCATCACCGTGACTGGCGCGCTGCCCCAGCCTGTGGGCAGCGTCCTGGCCAAGAGCTATGGCACATGCGCCGCCGCTTTTGCCGCCCGGCGGGCCTGGCGGGCCCGGCGGGCGGGGGCAGCTGTGGCGATGCGACCGTCGCTTTCAAAGCACACACAGAAGCCTCTTCCTCCTGCTACCTCGCCACTGTGACCACCACAACCGGCCAGTACAAGTGGCACTTGGGCAGGCGGGGGTGTGGGGGCCAGGGGATCGGCAACCGTCTTTGGTTCTGAGAGTCCGGCAGGGGCCTGCCGCCGCCCCGCGATCCAGGCGAGCGGCTTGCTCAGCGAGCCCCGCACCTCGCTTTTAACATCTCATCCTCCCGATGGCGAGCGCCCCAGGAGAGCCCGCGCCAGCGGGCGCCGCCCTCGGACCGGCGCCCGCCGCGGGGCCGTCCGAGGAAGACGCACCCTACACTCTCGTCGACTATGAAGCACAGCAGGCAAGGTGCCGGTGGGGCCGCGCAGGCAACGAGGCGGCGAGACAGGTTTGCTGGCGAGCATGGGTGCTGGCGCGCTGGCGCGCTGACGAGGCTCGCTGCCGCCCCCACCTCTCCCTCGCCAGGCAAGCCCCCGCTCCTCGGCCGGCAGCGAGGGCCTGCCCAGCAAGAGCCCCCACCTCAGCTCAAAGCTCAAGGCGTCCACGCGCAAGCTGGCGCATCGCCTGGGCATCGGCCGCCACCGCAGCCACCACGACCGGGGCGGCGGCGACGAGCCTGCTGCGGCCCCTGCCACGCCTGGCCCGCCCACCTCGCTGGCCGCCATCAGCCCGGGCGAAGGCGCCATGTCTGCCATCTCCAGCCTCAACAGCAGCACGGCCAGCCAGATCGGCGGAGGCATCGCGGGAGGCGGCGGCGGCGCTGCCGCGCTCGCCGACACCGCCGCCTCGGCCCCCGGCGCCGCCCCGTTTCAGCCAGCAGCGCTGCGCGTCAGCAGGCCGGTGCACACGCAGAGCCCGCAGCCCAGCTCCCCGCCCTCCTCCCCCGTCACGGAGGAGAGCGTGGCGGCGGCACGCGAGCGGCTGGCCCGCATGCGCCAGGCCATCCAGCAGCGCATGGGCGAGGCGCCGCATGGCGGCCGCGCTAGGGAGGAGGAGCGCGAGGAGGCAGGCCTCACGGTGGGGTCTGCGGGCCAGGAGCGGGTGCTGTCCTGCATCCCAACTGATCCCTACCTGCCTTTGCACTATCTTCCTTGATGAGCCCCTCTATGTGGGTGAGTGACTGCCCCAGCCCTGCTCATCCTCTCGTGCAGGCCACCGAGCCGCGCCTCCGCCTGTACCAGCAGCCCGTCACGGCCGCGGGAGAGGACGCGGAGCGGATGGCGGCGGCAGTGTTGGCGCCCCGCGGCCCGGCAGTCACCGCGGCCCAGCATCGGCAGGGGCAGCAGCAGCAGGGGCAGCAGCAGCACGCTGCCACCGCTGTTGCACCCATCGGCGTGCAGGTGTGGAAGGCCACGCCACCCACCCAAGGCTTGAAGTCAGAGCAGAGTGCCGGTACGAGCGCGCGCTGACTGGTCTGCTGCATGCGCGCACCACAACTGCCACAGCTTGCCTGCCAGCATCCTCTGGTAACTGTGTACTGCGCGCCTGCCACCCAATCCGCGCATCTCCCGGCCTCTGCTCTTGCTGCTGCAGCTGTGGGCCCTGCAGCATCATTTGCTGGAGAGCTTCGCCTGGCGGAGCGGCTGCACGAGGCGAGGCCTTTGGCCCCCGGCGCGGCAGCGGAGCCTGCGGCGAGAGACGCCGCGAGTACAGAGCGTGCAGAGCGTGCAGAGCAAGGAGAGCTGGTCCCGGCGGGCACTTCGACCGCAGGAGCCACAGTGCCCCACCAGCGGCCTCAGGAGCAGCCACCGGCTGGGGCTGCTGGCCCTGGCAGCCAGGCTAGAACTGTGAGTGCCGAGCGGCTCGGCGCCCCGGCAGAGCGGGGCGCACGGCCTGCGCCGGCGGCCGGCGCCGTCGAGGGGCCGCCCGCGCCGGCAGAGCCCACACGCGCCGGCGGGGGCGGCGCCGGCGGGCCAGCGGCAGCAGCCGAGGGGCTGGCACCCAAGCTGTCGGTTGGCCCGTTTGGGGCGGCGCAGGATGAGAGCGTCTTCTCACCCAGGGATGCAACCTACTACGAGCTTCGAGACAGGGAGCTGCCCCAGGTCTGTGGAGGGCGGGGCACCTGGTGCAGCAGGCGTGGAAGGCCAGGCCTAGCCTCAGGGGAAGTGGGGATGGGGATGGAGGGGGCAGCTGTAGAAATGTCCCGGAAGAGCACCAGGTGGGTCGGTACTGATGCCCTTTGCCCAAACGCAGGCGCTGGAGGTGCTGCCACCGGGGCCGCGCGCGACGCTGGTCGCCGCCACGCCGGAGGAGTTCGCCCTGGCCCCGGCCGCGGCGGGCGCCGCGCCTGCGCTGCTGCCCGCAGGTGCGCAGCGCTCCAGTGCTGGATGGAGGTCGCTCTATGGACCATTGGCTGCGGTGCAGCGCAGTGGCTGGCCGGCGTCCTGCTGACTTGATCGCACCGCTCCATCTCTCGCTTGCGCAGGGCCCTTTGCGGCGCACCAGGATACAAGCCTCTTTGTCCCAAGGGATCCTGCTGTCCAAGCCCCCGCGCAGGCGAGCCCCCCTCCCCTGCCCCGTTCCTCGATCCTACCATGCTGGCGTCTGCTGTGTGGCAGCCCTCGCGTCCAGCTCACCCACCCCTGCTGTCGCCTCTGCTCTTGCCAGCGCCCCATCAGCCTGGACCGCCGCACGGAGAGCCAGGCTGTGGACGTTGAGCGGCTGCAGGAGGAGCTGCAGGCGCGTCCAGCTGGCGCCCGTGGGCGTCCCGCCTGGCGCCTCCAGCTGCCCCCACACTTTGCGGCCCCACCCGTCCATTTTGCATATTCAAAGTCAATCACTTGCATATTTCGAGCTGTCTGCTCCATATCATGCCCTGCATGCAGGCCACCGGCTCACTGCCCAGGGAGGAGCGGAGTCCCGCCACCCCCGACCGGCGCCCCCTGCCTCTGGCTCCTGTCGCCAGCCCCGGCTCCAGCTCTGGCACAGCCCCTTGCACCGAGCCCCAGCAGCACCCCGCAGGAGAGCAGGGAACAGCGGCGCGGGCGCAGCAGCAGCTGCAGCATGAGGCACGCGCAGAGGCGGCCGCGGGCCACGTCGATGAGCGCGCTGGCGTCATCGTGCCTGCGGGCGGCGGCGCGAGCCAGGCGCTGCCACCAGCCCCTGCACCAGCCCCCGTCGCAGCAAAAGCGCCGGAGTGGGAGCGGGAGGTGTGGGTGGAGAGGAAGGCCGCAGCGCAGGAAGCGGCCGCAGGCGCAAAAGAGGAGGAGGATCTGGAGCGCAGCGACGGGCGCCCGATGCCGCAGCCCACCCCTGAGGGGCGCCAGCTCGATGCGCTAGCGGAAGCAGCAGGAGCCGCACCGGCAGAGGCCGCCCCAGGGGCAGCAGGCGCCAACGCAGGGCTGGCAGGGCCGGCACCTTACCGCGAGCCAGCGGTAGCGCTGGCAGCAGAGGAGGGGCCCGCTCAGGAGGAGTTTGCTGTGGAGCGCTCTGGCCCGGCCGTCACCAGCGCCAGTCCTGGAGCGTGGCAGCTGGCTCCCACGGCTGCCCCCGCCGAGCAGGCACCGGGCAGGGCAGGCGAACAGCCAGAGCGTGGCACAGCGCCGCACGAGCCTGCGCCGCCGGCCCAGGAGCAGCCCGGGCTCCTGGCGTCGCCAGCAGCCACAGAGGTGCCGGCTGCAGCGACTGGGGAGGAGGCATGGGCGCCAGGGGTGGTGGAGGCGCAGGAGCGGCTGCAGGAGCCGGCCCCTGAGCTGCAGGAGTCGGAGCAGGAGCCGCACGCCAGGCGGTTCTTGGAGAAGCGCCGCGAGGAGCGGGCGGCCGAAGGTGTGGTCACGGCCCAGCCGCAGAGCCTCAAGGTGCGCAGGATGCATGTGGGGAGCCTCTGTGAAGCAGTCGGATGCAGTCAGTGTTGACAGTCGGATGCAGTCAGTGCTGACACTTACAAGGGCGTGAAGCTGTGCCACTGAATTGCAGGAGGCGCTGGAGCATGGCCCTGGTGTGGAAGCCAGCCTGGCGGCGGAGCAAGAGGCAGCCGGCACCGAGGGGCCATCGCTGCTGGAGCCGCCGTCACACCTGCCTCTCTCTGCTGCCGCGGGCGGCGGGAGCGGTGACGTGGCGGTGACGCCGGCCGACCAGCGGTCGCTCCACGCCGCAGTGCAGTGCTCCGATGTGGCTGCCAGCCTGGCAGCAGAGCAAGAGGACCTGGCAGGTGCGAGCGATCGTTGCGGTCCATTGTTTCAGGCTCGCCTACTCATGATGATTGGAGGGTGTGAGATGGAGTCCATGCCCCTGCTCCCACCGCGCAGGTGCTGCGGCGGCTGCCACGGGCGCCGGCGCCATGCCCGACACTCCTGCGCCACTCGCGCATGTCCACGTGCGCAAGGCGGCGGTGACATCTGATGCTGAGGCGGCTGCACTCCTGCTGCCGGGGGCAGCAGCCAGCGCAGCGGCGGCAGAGGGAGGCGAGCCAATCTCCCCTGGGGCTGCGGCTCAGGTGTGGCCTGGTTGCCTTCCATCCTCCCAGCTGCACCCATCGCGTGTGTGTCTGCACAGATGCCAACAATGTGCATGCATTTGGGCTGCTCGTCGCAATAGTGTGCTTGCTCAACGTGCATCCGCCCCCAACTGTCGCAGCCCGAGTCGATGGACGCGCCAGCTGCCTACCTGCGCAGGGCGCAGGACCTGCGCCACGTCAGCCAGGTGCGACCTCTACGCAGTCCTGCCCTGCCTCTGAAAGCGCATACAGGCGCTGCCACCGGGGCTTGATTTCGAGGGGGCGCTACAGCGCTGGCCTACACTTGCTTCATGGCTGCCGCCTGCTGCAGGACGCTGCAGCCCAAGAGCCGGCTGTGCAAGGCCCAGCGGCTGGGCCTGCCGAGGAGCAGGCGCGCCGCGGCCAGGCTGGCGCGGCCGAGCGGACGGGCGGGCAGCTGGGCACGATGACAGGGGCTGCCGCCGGGGAGCGTGGCGGTGGAGCTGCAGACACCAGCGACGTGCTGCAAACAGCGCCAAGCACGGGCGGCCTGCGGGAGCCGCCGCCCACGCCCAGCTCTCCCGGCGCGCGCTCGCCAGACCGGGGCGCGGGCGCCCGCTCGCCAGAGGCAGGAGGCGCGCCGGCCGAGGGAGAGGGGTCATCCAGCCTGCAGCCCGCCCAGCCTGCCGAGCCGGTCCTTACAGAGGGCCAGGAGGAGGAGGGCGGAGGCGAGGACATGGAAGGCGAGGAGGAGGAAGGGGAGGAGCACCGCCTGCCGCCCTACATCAAGCTCGAGTCTGGGATTCAGGTGGGCGCAGACACGGGGCACCGACACGAAGTCGGGTGGAGGTTGGGATGAGGGGTGGGTGAGGTTCTTCAGGTCGCCGGCTGGGACTGCTCGCGCGCGTCTTGATGCCCTGCCAGGCCGACATCCCTGCACTGGAACGTTCCGGCCGTTCTGGCTGGCACCGTGCGGTGACCGCACACGCAGGAGGAGGGTGGCCGCAGGCTGGGGACCTGGCAGCGGCCCGACGTGCTGGCCAGGGCCCTGGACTGGGCGTGGGCCCACCCGCTGTGGGCGCTGGGGCTGGCTGTGCCCCTGGTCGCGGCGCTGCCTCTGCTGAGCTGGGCGGCAGGCCTGGGTGAGAGGTGCATGCTGAGCTGTGCTTTTGCAGCGCCTGCGGGGCGTGGTGTGCGCGGCTGCATGCTGCTCCTGCGATAACGAACCAGCATTCCTCCTCATCTTCCCTCCAATCCTTCTGTCACTCTGCCCTGCCATGCCCCACTCGTGCACGCAGTCTTTGGAGAGCTGATGCCAGCAGTGGTGGTGTCTGGGATGCTCACAGTCCTCACCTCCCTGCTGAGCTGGATCGTTGGCAGGGGGATGGGAGGTGAGTAGGGCAAGGGCTGCATGCGGTGGCCACCAGGAGCTGCAGCCACCAGTCCTGATTCCCAGTGCTCGCTGCATTCCGCCAGTGGCTTTGCGCCATGCCAGCCTTTACAGCCTGCATCTTGGAGTGCTGCGACGCAGGCGGGCCACCGCCGCTCCCAGTTGCCGAGAGCGAGATGGATCTGCTGGCTGAGCAGACGGAGCAGGAGGTGGAGGCGGGCGCGGGCGATGCCGCCCATGCAGAAGAGGCAGGGACGCAGGACAGTGCCCAGGGTGGGAGCGGGAGGGACAGGTTGGCTGTTTAAGCACCCACCACCAAGCGCCTGGCAAAGCTGGCTGACTGCCAAGTTGCGTCAGAGGCCGCCAGCCTCAGCCACCGCCTGCGTGCTTCCGCTGCGCAGGCGGGAGCGGGCCGCTGCCCCAGCCTGCCGAGCCGGTCAGCGAGGCGAGCACCGAGGACCTGAGGCAGGGCTCGTGGCAGGAGGCGCCCGAGGGCGGCGGCGGCCTACTGCAGGTGGGCTCCCGAGGCGCGCTCAGGGGCTGGTTCTGCGGCGCGTGCATGCGTTCCGAGTCGACTCGACCCGGGGACCCCGGGACCCGGCCGGCGACCCATTGTGGCATGCGTCTGCTCCCCACGATGTTTCGCAGGGTGCCAAGGACACCATCAGCGGCGTGGTGGAGTCGGCAATGGAAGCGTTAGAGCCAGGCAGGGAGCAAGTCGGAGAGGTGGGCTGAGGGCGGGTTGCCGTGCAGCTGTCACAACCTCTGGGCAGGGGACTCTTCAAGACGCCATCAGACTGCGCGGGCGGCGCGCTGGCAGGCCGCCGCAGCCCAGCTGCACACTGCCGTGCTGCTGGCGATCTTCTGGGCCGCTGCAGGTGGTGCAGGAGACGGACTCGGGCGGGGAGGAGGTGGTGCCTGGCACCGAGGGGCCAGTGGGCAGGGTGGCGCACGCCGCAGCAGGCATGGCGCAGGTGATTGCCGACCACGGATGCATGCGCTGCGGGGCGTGGGGCGAGGCTTGCTCCAGTGGCGCTGCCCACCCAAACAGATGTCACATAACTGCAGTGCATCAACCCTCATGAGTGCAGGCGGTTGGGCATGCTGTGGAGCACGTGGTGGAGGCTGCTGTGCACGCTGTGGGCGGCGCCAGCGAGGCAGTGGCCGACACCGTGGCCGCCGAGGCGGGCGGCACTGCCGGCATGCTCCCACCAGAGGCGGTCCCACCAGAGGAGGGGCGCGCCGGCCCCTGCGAGGGCCACTCCCCGGAGGAGCAGGAGCAGGAGCAGGAGCAGGGCCTGGGCCGCGCGTCGGTGGAGGTGGTCAAGGTGAGCTGTGCAATGTGCAGAAGCACCTCTCCCTCTTCCCAATGACATGCCTGCTGGGGGCGAGCTGCCATGCCTGCATGCACTCCTGGAGCTCTGCACGGCTGCCCACGTCCTGGCTGCTCCTCTCCCCGCTCCCTGGCGTTGCCCCGACCAGAGCGTGGGCAGTCTGGCAGAGAGGGCGGTCGACTGGCTGGCCCACCGCCTGCCGCAGGAGGTGCCTGGTGGCGACATCGACACGACGGGGGCGGCGGTGAAGGACCTGAAACAGGGTGAGCTGAAACAGGGCGCAGAGGCAGGCAAACACGTGGGGGAGGCAGGGCGAAGAGGGGTGTGCAAGGCCGGCCGGCCGGCTGGCCTGCAAGGCTGGTCCGTGTCAGCTTGTGCAGTCAGCAGACTGATGTTATGTTATGTGCTTGCACTCTGCAGCTGCGATCGAGGTGGCCCAGGAGGCGGCGGGCGAACCTGGCCGCGGCGCGCCAGTGCCTGCTGGCCCAGCTCTGCCCCACGCAGCGCCCAAGCCAAGCTCTTCCGAGTCCACTCGCGTGCCCCTCTCCTCCATCGCCCCGCACGCGTTTGGTGCCCACTCCAGCGGCGAGGTCGCGGCGGGCGCCAGCCGCCCCGCGGCCCACCACCAGCCCCATGCCCACGCACGCCACCGAGCGGCAGAGGGCACAGAGGGCGAGTGCGGCTCAGGATACACCTCTGATTCGGACCAGCCGGGGCCCGTGCTGAAGGGTGTGCACCGCCAGCACGGAGACGAAGGTGCCCAGCTGGCGGCCATGAGCGAGGAAGCCGGGGGCGAGCACCGCGGCGGGGCAGGCGGCAGCGGCGGGGCCGGGCGGACTGCTGCGGGCGACCGCAGCGCGGCTGTGGATGTGGCACGGGCCGCTGCCTGCCACAGGCCTGCAGAGGAGGAGGGAGCCAAGGAGGCCGGGCAGCACGAGGGCAGCGGCGGCATGCTCTGGAGGGCATCTGAGCTTGCCGCTGATGTGGCTGCGTCAGCCAGGCAGCACATCAAGCATGGCATCGAGCTGGCCACAGGTGAGGCAGGCACACTCTCTGCAGACCAGCCGATTAAAGCCAATGACGAGGCGTTTTGCTCCTGCTGATCGCCGCACAGTGCGCCGCCTCACAAAGCTCGCTCCCCACCAACCTGCCACTCTGTTGCCCTGCAGGGACGGCCGAGGAGCAGCGCCCGCCCCCCGAGCGCCTGGCGGACCTGGGGGAGAGCATTGCGCAGATGGAGAGCGAGAGGGCGGCGGGCGTGAAGAGGGAGGAGGAGCGGCTGGGGAGCTGAGGGGGACTCAGGGGACTGGGTGGGCAGCTTGGGAGCTGAATTTGACTCGGAGGAGATCCGGCTGGCCTGTGCTATCGCCAAACAAGACAAGGATGCGAACGCTGGGTGTTTATGCTTGGCCTGCTTGCAACGGTTGCCACTGAAGAGATGCATGTCGGAGGGACTATAAGAGTTGTGCTTTGGTGTGACAGCAGGCGGGCTTTAGGCTGGTGGCCGCCGGCACGGCTGGCGGTGGCCTATACCCAACTGGCATCCCTCCGCACCGCTTTGCCACCCCCCCTTCCGCACCCACTTATCACCAGAACGGGTGCAGAGACAAGCTAAGCACCACAGGGTGTGGCTCACTGCTCCCCACCCCACTCCCCCGACCGATCTGGCGGCGCACACACATCGCCCGCCTGTCCCCCACGTTGCCATCGCCTGTCCGCCTCTTCTCTCGAGATCGCCATCACTCGCCACAGTGTCTACAAACCTCTGCAGCACGCACCAGCGATATTTGGTGACCTGCGAGCCTGTGGTGTTGTTCTCCGCGCTCCCTCACCCCAGCGGCGGTCGCAGCGAGCCGAGAGCGATTGAGCCGGCCAGGAATTGATCCGAGCGGGACGCCTGGGCACACCACTGCACCCGCCGCCCGCCACCGCTCGCGATGACGTCGCTCGCGGCCCTGCCGCCAGAGGTGCAGACGCACATAGCTGCCTGCCTCTGCGACCTTTCCGGCGGCAGCATGGTCAGAACCATGGCCCATGCGGCAGGTGAGCAGCTGATTGTGCGCACCCCGTCTGCCGTCAGAGCAGAGCTTGGATTGCTCCGCTCTCGCGCTTCCGCTTGCAGGTCGAGGGCTGTGCGATCTCCTACTTTCGCGACATGGTCTGCAAGCCCGAGCTGGAGTGGCTGTTGCGCCTGCGCTTCCTGGTGTTTTTGGAGTCTGAGGCCGCCAGCGAGTTTGAGCTGCTGGCCTACCTCCACCCTGAGTTGGAGGAGAAGCTGGAAGGAGCGCGCCTGTATGCGTGCTTGCCAAGCAGTGCGCGGCAGGGGTTTGTGCCGCCCGAGGGCGTGCGCCTGGCCCACCTGACGGCGGTGATAGGGGCTGGTGATGATGGCTATTCTCGGGCCAGGCAGCTGCAGAGCGTGGGCCTGGAGGCGCTTCTGATGCACTCATCCAGGCTGGTGCTCCAGCTGCGCACCCCGGCCGTGCTGTTGCTCTCGCAGCCAGACGGGTGGGCGCCTGCGAGCGGCGGGACGCTCCCAAACGCACAGCGCATGATCCTGCGGCGGCTGGAGCAGCTGGGCGCTTGGGGAGGCGAGTCGGGGACTGGACGTGTTGGCGGGCCTGCTGCAGACGTCATGCCCAGTGCATGTGCCTACTGTGGCAAGCTCAACATGTGTTGCGTGCCCCACAGGTGATCCTTGATGTGGAACCCGTGGTGGCGCATCGCCAGATCGTGTTTTTGCTTCGCCCGGCACACGGGGCAGAGGGCAGCAAAGCCATGGAGGTCAGTCCTGGATGTCAGCCACGTGTGCCTGTTGGCGTCACCGGCGTCGCGGGTCAGGCAGCTGCAGCTGCAGTGCAGGGGTGTTATTAGCCTGCAGACGGCGGTGCCGACGTGCAACCTGCACTGCGAAATGTTCCTGCATCACAGCCAGAGGCGGGAGGTGACGGTGGTTCAGCTGCCGCACGCAAGCGTGGAGGAGTGGGGCACTGTGCTTCGTGCCTTCCACACTGGCCGGCAGCCCAGGATGGAAGGCCTTCATGGAGTGGCGCTTTTGTCATACGCGGCTGCAGTTTGTGACAACAGATGGAGCAGCGATGCTATGCGAGGTGAGCAGATGCTCTGGTAAAGGGGCAGTGCTTATGCACTGAAGTGCCGACGCCTGCCTCTGCCGCCGCAGGAGCTGCCGGCGCTGCTCAATGGCGCGCCACAGCTGTGCTGCACGCTCGACCTGGCAGCCAAGCCACGCTCGGTGACGATTGAGTGGTTGGAGGGAAACACACTGGATGGCGATGGTGCTGAGGCGTGTTTTCCTTCAACATTTGAGAGTGTGGGCCTGGTTCATGTCTGCTGCCTGCCTCCGTGTGTCACAATTTCTCCATGTACTGCTGTCTGCCACTGCGAGCGTTTCCTGCTGTCTGTCAGTGTGTCGGTTTGGTGTGCCTGCTGCCTCTCAGCATATTGTCTGAGCCGCCAGCAGTGCAACTACTAATGCAACCCTGCTGCAGCAACAAATGCATTGCAACGGCCATGCAAATAATGCTCCAGCTTGGAAGCCCTGCTCATATGAGTGCTCGGTCGCTGTCTCGATGCGCCGCCCCGCAAGCTGTATAGGCCGCCCTGGCGGCACCGCATGGTATGGGCTGCCGCTGCGCCCAGTGCAGTGCCTTTCATCCATGTGGACCAGCACAGCAGCGGCCAGCGTGGGTGCTCACAGGACGCCAAGCACATGCAGATCACCTGGCTGCTGATGGGCCCTATTGGCTGCGTACGCTGTCACCATCCAGAGCTGGCAGCTCGCCACCACCATGGTGGAGAGGGTGCAGCTGGCCAGCTGCACCCTCTCCTCATGCGGGAGCAGAGACAAGGCATCAACTTGGATCAAAGAGACTGGACTTTGCGGCGGAAGACTGTCCGCCCGCACACCCAGCCGCCACGTGACCCCGGAGATGCCGCCACCTTCTTAGGCGCCGCCGTGGCGCCTCGTCACTATTCTGCCGCCTCATATAGCTTACTACGGTCAAGCATGGCGGAGCAGAGCGTGGTGCGCCCCAAGGCGAGGCGCTAGGAACGACGTGGTAGTTGTCGAGGTGGCTGAGGCCGGCGGGGCAAGCACGTATGGATCACCCGGCCGCTGCCTCCGCTGGTGAGCCTCCCGTTCCTGCAGCGGGGCCTGGAAGCTGCCAGCGGGGCCCCCACCAGCTCCAAGCGTGTCCACGCCCGGAGCGAGGCGTTCCAAGTGATTGTGAGCGAGGGCCAACGAGGCCTGGGAGGGCGCGGATGAGCCTTGGACGCTGGAATGCGCGAGTTCCTGCGACGCTGGGTGGACGCTGACGCACCGCCCGCCCCCGCAGGCCGCGCTCAAGAAGGTGACCAAGCTGGCTGGCGTCGGCGAGCTCGAGCCCGCCACTGCCGAGGAGCGCGCCGAGTCCTGGACGGACGCGCTACACACTCTGCGCGCCCACGCGCCCGAGATGCTGGTCGAGGACCGGTGAGCTGTGGGCGGGGGCGCGGCCGGCCGGCCGGCCAGGTAGAGACGCCGCCAGCCCAGGTGTCTCTGTGGGATTTGCAGGTCGCCTGCGATGTGCCCGCAATCAATTGCCCTGCTGGCACATGGCTGCCGGGCCGACGCCCTCCCCCGCCGAGCTCTTGCGTTGCAGGGCGCAGCTATACAGCGCCCTTCCGAGACTGCTTGCGCCGCCGCTGGTGCCTGAGGGCAAGCCGCTGCTGCCGCCGGAGGGGGAGCAGCGTGAGCTGTACCAGGTGGGTGCCAGGCGCGGACGCAGCATGCCGCTCCTTTGTGCATCAGAGCTCGGCTTGAGCCCTGCCCATTCTCCACCCTGCCCCACAGCTCGCACACCCACGGTCTGCATCCCTCCCCTCCCCGCGCCGTGCTGCAGGAGAGCCTGCGCCTGATGCGGGAGGTGCCGGTAGACCTGGCCACGCAGGCGGTGCACTTGCTGGACGCGCTGGGCGCGCTGCACGCCCACTGCGCCGCCGCGGGGGACAACGCCCTGCGGCAGGAGGCGGACTCTGCTATCCAGGTGGGCGGATGGGGCAGCGCCTGTTCGCGCGCGCGCTTGACGAGTTTGAGCAGGTGGGCCAGGCGATGCGGGCAGGGGGTGCGCGCGTGCGCGCAGGGGGGGCGGGGCGGGAAGGGGCTGGCCGGGCAACCGGTGCAGGCCGAGTGTCAGCGGGTTGCCTGATGCGCGACAGGCATGGCTCGACTCGCGAGAGCCTGTTGCCGTGCAGCCCACTGCGTCCGCGTGCAAGAGCGCGCCGCTGCGGTCGCTCCCTCCCGCCCGCAGGGCCGCTTTGCGCGCGCGCACCTGGGCAACAGGGGCATGCGGGCAGCACTGTGCGCGCACGACTGCCTCGCAGGTGTCAGCCTCGAGGGTCTGCTGCCTGCGCTGCGCCCCGGCTCGCTGGTGGGTGCCGTGCGCCGCATTGTCGAGGTCCGTGGGGCGAGTTGTGGGCGGGTGCAAGCGCAGCGTGCCAGCCAGGGAATTGTGCGGCGCTCGTTTGCCACCGTGACTGCCTGTTTGTATGTCCGGCGGCAGCGTGGCAGCCCCATGCCTGCTGCTCCTGTTGGCAGAGCCTGCTGCCGAGGTGGCCCCCGCTGCCGTTTGCCTGCTGCAGAGCCTTGGGCGGCTCCTGGGACGCCAGCGCCCGGCGCTTCGTGGGCAGTGACATGGCCGCTGTTTACGCTTGCGAGGCAAGCCCCAACACTGCACCTTGCGAGGGCCATGCCTGCTAGTCGGTCGGTTGCATACTGCCGGCTGCTGGCTTTGAGGCAGGCACGCTCGGCGGCGCCAGCACTGCTCGCTAGCAGCCAACGGCATCTACCTTCTGCTCCCAAGTTCATCCAACCTCCTGCCCACTCCTGCGCAGACCGTCTGCGACACGCTGAGCGAGCCGCTTCAGACTCTGAAGGAGCTGAAACATGTGGGTGCATGCGTGATGCTCCTGTGGCAGTGGTGCCCAGCCACACTGCCTGCATTCGGTCGCGTCTAGCCTGTCCAGGGCATGGCGCCATATGGCGCCATCTACCACTGCTGTGCAGCTGCGCTGCTGCGCCACCTGTGAACCTCCCGCCACCCCCACGCCTGCAGAACCCCACGAGGAGCGAGGCGGAGAAGGAGGCAGCACTCGAGGTGGGTGATTGGGGCAGGTCCGCCTTCTGCCTCCGTGTTGCTGGCTGCACGAAAACTACACATGAACACCCCACCAATCCCCCCCAGGAAGTGGGCTACCAACTCTGGGGGGCAGTGGCCAGCCTACAGCCGTGCATCAAGAATGCGCAGCAGGTTGTGGTGGCCGCAGCCGAAATCGCGTCTGACGCCCAGCACCCGCAGCTCGAGGGCCTCGTGCCCGATGCGCTGCTGACTTATGCCTGCCTGGAGGACATCCTCAAGGTGAGTGCATGGCGGGTGCGGCGCTCGTGAGCGCGCGTGTCGGGGAGGCGCTGTTCCCCCAGTCAGGCCCAGCGCTGCTTGGGGGCGCCACCTCGTGCGGGCCGCTGCGTGCGTGCCACCAGTGACTCCCACCTGCACCCCGCCTCGCCGCCCTGGCAGGGCCTCGTCAACCCCAAGAGGCTGGTTCTGGAGGTCATCGCACTCAAGGTTGGTGTGCTGGCCTCCGTCGCCCCCGAGCTCGAGCACAAGGCGAGCCGGAGCTGGCACCTCTTGGCCCCAGGGGCAGATTGGGGCGGGGCCATGGCGGCCGGGCGCAAGCGCCGCAAGCAAGCCTGATGGCCCGCATGTGCCAACGCGCCCACACCTTGCAACCGCTGCAGGCCCAGGAACTCATGGCCTGCCTGGTCAGCGTGCAGGAGGCGCTGAAGCGCGGCATCCCGCTGCCTGACGCCGCCGTGGACGAGATGCGCCGCAGCGACGCTGGCGTGGCCATGCGTGCACCGCAGCTCATGCTGGCGGGCGAGCCTGCAGAGCTGTGGGTGAGGCAGCTGGAGCGAGCGCATGCGCCGGCGTGTCTGCAGCGCTGACAGAAGGCGCTTTGCCGTGTCGCTGGGGGCTTGGGAGCCTTGGGGGACCTGCGTGGGGGGCGCCAGCGGCTGACGACAGACGTCCTGACTGCCGCTGCCTCCCAGTCCCCCACCCCTGGTCCCCCGCCCCAGCTGCGAGACAAGGTGGTAGCGCTGCTGCTGGGATCGGCAGCGTTCCGCGCCGCGGGGCAGGCCGGCCGGAAGCTGGCTACGATGGTGAAGGGTGAGTTGCGTGACACATGCCGGCCCACACAAAAGGGCAGTCACCGCCTCCGAAATCACTCCACCCCGCCCGCCGCTGCGTCCTGCAGGCATGGACAAGCCCGACAGCATAGACGTGCTCGCCTTCTCGCTGGCTGCTGACCCAGACGAGGCCGCTGTGGCGGACTTTGGCGCCACCGTGGTCAGCAGCGAATGCCTGCATGACATGCAGGAGAAGCTGCATGGCCAGGTGCGTCTGGGTGGAGCGGGCAGGGGGCCGGGGCCGCTGCGGGTTTCTGCTCGGAGCACGGTGCTCAACGAGGGGGGCCGCGGCGCTGGGGCATGCCTCGCTGCGCTGGGCCTCTGCTGTGGCGGCCTGTGCCTGCTTGCCCCTGCCCCCCGGGTGCCGACCCATCCCCGCGTGCTGAGTCCTGCATGGCTCCCGGATGCCGCCGCTGGCATGCAGGACGTGCAGGGCCCGGTGAGCCGCATCGCCGCCAAGATTGTGACGCTGGAGACGGGCGAAGAGCTGGTCGCCGTGCTAATCACAGGTTGGACTGGCTGCACGGGTCTGCCTGCCTGCCTGCCTGGCTGCCTGCCGCATGCAGGGCGCACTGGGCTCCGCCTGGGGGACAGAGGCACCGCAACAGCCAGTGCCCGGTCTGCCGGGCCACGCCGGCGGGGCTGCGGCTGGTCACGCGCCGCCGCCTGCTGTTGTGAGGCCTACTCAAGACCCCCGCCTCCTTCCACTCACGTGCAGCTGACGGCTCGGAGCTGTTGGCGCTCCGCAAGGCCCTGCTGGATGCGCGGGCCTTCTACATCACCTCTTTCATGGAGGCAGTGGGCGTGACACTGCAGTCCCAGGTGGGGCGCCGGCCAGCGGGCGGGTGCGCAGGACTGAGCCATTGAACAGTGTGGCCTGAAACTGCACACTGTTACGCTGCTGCATTGCCGGGCCTGGTCTACCGTCCCAGCACCTGCACGGCTGGGTGGTTGGCCGCTGACGCGAGGCGCTGATGCAGAGGTCTTTGCTGCCATGCCCGTGCAGGACCTAGAGGTGATGGCCGAGGCGGTGGCCAGCTCCGTTGGGCAGGGTGAAGGCGGTGGCACTCCTGGGCAACGCGGCGGCAGAGGGGGTCAAGCGGACCTCGGACCCCGCGCTGTCTGACCGCGTGCTGGCACTGGTGCAGGGTGAGTGGAGGCGCAGGGAAGGGCGGGCGCGCGCCTGGGAGCAGATAGATAGATTACAGTAATGTCTGTTTATAGCCAGTCACTGAACTGCCACAGACGGTGAGGGTGGCGTGAAGGTGAGGGGTGGGACAGGGGGGATGCAGAATGTCTGCTGTGCCAGCGCCTGGCGGCCGGCCGCCGGCGCTGGTCTCCCCGCGCTGCGCTGGCTCGCTGCCCCTGCCGCAGATGCAATGCTGCCTGCGTTAGACGCGCTGAACCACAGCGTGGTCAACAGCGGGCTGCTGCCCAACCAGTCTGTGCTGGTGGGCGCCGAGCTTGCACAGACGTGCGGCAAGCTGAGCAGCGCGCTCGCGCTGGCACGGGCTGAGGTTGGCAGGGCCGACACGGTGACCTGGCTGGTCACGCGGGAGCTTACTACGGTGCTCGCCAGGATGGCGCACGGGGGCTTGATCCCTGAGCAGGAGCCGGAGCTGGCACTGGTGGAGGCGGATGTGCAGGTGCGGTGGAGTGGCGGGGGGGCGGCATCGGGCGGCGAGAGCATGGTGCGGCACAGCGCAGTCGGCTGGCTGGCACATGTGCCTGGTAGGTTTGCTGCGCTCCCCCGATACCACGCCCCTGGCGCTCGCTTCCGGCCCTCTTCCCCCACCCCCACCTCCATGTGCAGGAAGCCGAGGCCGCCCCCTACACGCTGACCGCCGCGGCCGCCTCGCCCGCCCCGCAGATGGGCGGTCAGGCGGGCGGGGCGGTGCTCAGCGTGCACGACGCGCTGGATGCGCTGGGGCGGGAGGGGTTGCCTCTCATCGACCAGCTGGCGCAGGCGCGCATCGTGGTGCAGGGCGCCAAGCGCGGCGAACCCGGAGCGGCCGCGCACATTGTGAGCATGGCTGGGCTGAACCCCCAGGCCATGCCCTTCACGCCAGCAACGCGCCGGCACGGTGCGTAGGCGCCCATGCTGCCGAGCGTTCTGCGGGCCATGGGCTGCACCGCCTGTAAGCCGCACATGGCGCAGTAGAGACATGAGTCGGGGAAGGGTCTTGGTCTGAGGGCAGGGTGCCCGCTGCTAGAAAGTCGCGCGGGCCAGGGACACGTCGGTTGACGGTGGTCGGGTGGCACTCTTCCGCTCGCGGCTCTCATTCTCTGTCGTTTCCGATTCGTGGTGTCAGCTTCGTGGGTGTGACAGCCATGGATTTGACGGGGCCATTGCACCCCAGGTTGTGTAACGGCCTGGAAGTCAAGCCCTCCTGGAGCTCGTGCTCGACGTGCTCGTGCGGCCGCCCCCCCCCCCCCCCCCCCCACCCCCCCCCCCCCCCCCGCCCCCCCCCCCCCCCCCCCCCCCCCCCCCCCCCCCCCCCCCCCCCNGCGGGCCCCCCCCCCCCCCCCCCCCCGAGAACCCCCCTTCTCATGCACGCGTGCACACCCGCCGCACTCCAACCCTCTCTATAAGCGATGCGGGGCTTGGTGGTGGGGCCCTGATGCACGATAAGGGGGGGTCTCCGCCCTGCGCCCAAGCGTCCGAGGCGGCGGCGCTCAGGCGCTCGTTTTTCCACCTCAACCACCTGCTTCTTCAAGTTATTTTTATGATGAACGCGTCGCCCGATTGATTTGCACCGTGTCTTGCAGTTTCGCGACCCATTTCGCCCCCTGGCTTTAGCCTCGAGAATGGCCACGCTCGTGGGTCTCGGGCGCTTCCTCTCCGCAGAAGCAGAGCACTCCGTGACCTCGACGGCCAAAAAGAAGAGCAAGCGGCCCTTGGTGGTCGCTCCGCCCTCGGTGTCGCCGGTCACTGCCTCGGCGCCGGCCACCGCCACCTCGGGCACCCCGCCCGCGCTGCAGGTGCTAGAGAAGCCGCGCTCGCGCTGTGCGCAGCCGGGACACCGCAAGGCGCAGCGCGAGGGCAACGACCGCCTGCTTACCAAGCTGGGAGAGCGTGAGTGCCCGCCGTGGCTCAACCGCCTGCCAACCGCCTCCCACCGTTTCTGCTCCCTGCCTCACCCCCAGAGGCCTCCATTTTCAGGACTCCTCCTGCCGCCCCGCAGGTCTGGGAGCCGGTGCTTCAAGCGCAGTGGCGCCACCGCCCCGTGCCAGCGCATTTGCGGCTGCAGCCAACAGTGACTACTTTCTGTTCTTCCTAGAGGTCGACCCAGACGAACAGGTGGGTGCTGACATGAGCACAGCTGGTGGGGCTGCCAGCCTTCGTCCGCCCTCGTGAGGGTGGCGGCATGGGTAGGCTCAAGTGCTGGCTGCACCAGCTCTCACCCACCTGGCTCACCGTGCACTCCTGGCAGGAGGCCGTGCTGGTGAAGATGAAGCAGCACAACAAAGAGCTGCGACACTCCGCGCGCGGCACTGCCGGCGGCAAGGGGACCCGCTGAGCGCGGCGGCGGTCCGACATGATGATGACGTGTGACAGTGTGCCGCATGGTGTGGGGAGTGGCTTGCAGCGGACAAGGCCAGCGATGTAACCGAGCAACTGGGATATCGTTACAGGGGATGCGTATCGTAGCGGTCTCAGTTCTGGAGGCACATGCGCATGATAAGCAACACTCTGCAGGACATGTCGATGCGATAAAACAAACAAAAGGTGCACAGCCATGATGAAGTGCTGGGGGTGAAAAGAGATAGACAGTTCACACTGTCACTCCCTGCGGCTGCTGGATACCTACACGGCAGAGCGGTGCTGTACGCCCCGACACCCGTGTCCTCGGCCTGGCTGCCTACTTCTGTCCGTTGGCCTTCTTCTGCTGCTCATACTCGTCGATCGTCATCACCTTATCATCATCCACCAGGTCCCCAGGGGAGAAGCGGTCGGGGCCGGGGTCGGCTTCGGTCTCCTCGGCGCGCTGCACCGCCCTGGGGGGGTGGGGAATACCAATGGGAGGAGGGTAGAGCGCAGTGCGCGGGGTCAGATGGGGCCCTTCGGTGGAACCCCAAGCGCAAACCGGCATGCGCATGCGGCGTGCGGCGCAACAGGAGAGCGCTGAGCACTGCGCCTAATGCGAGATGCGAGCACGCGCAGGCGCGCCGCCCTGATCAGCACAGCAGGTCACAATGCCAGCGTCAGCCCCTCCATTCCAGTTCTATTTTTCCCAGTTCCATGCCCCCCCCACCTCACCCGTCAAGGTCCTGGTCCTCGGGGTCACCCCAGTTTGCCTTGCCCTTGCCGCCGCGCTTCTCGGTCTCATGCCTGCAACCAGGGAGCGGGGTCAGCAGGAGCGCTTTTCGCTGTGTGTCTGTGTGCTAGGTACATGATCAGCCTGCGACGCGTGGGGGTGGAGGGCTCCATGCGGAGGAGCCTCACCCTCGCCCGCTGCCGTCCTGCCTCTCCATGCGCAGCCCGCGCGTCGCCTCGTTGTGGTGCCGGGCGGTGTCGAAGTGGCGGGAGCCGTCCTTGCTGCCGTGGTGCGCCTGCGGCGTCATGTGCGCCGGATGCGAGGTGGACGGCGGAAGAGGTGGCGGGCGGGGGCTAGACGCGGGCGCCCTCATCCTCCCAGAGACCTGCTTACCGGTGCCTTGCTGCCCTGAACTGCCTGGAGTGCCTCAGCCCGATCGAATGTCTCGTCCGCCATGCTGGAGCTGGAGCAGCTGGGCAAGCTGATTAGTGCTCACAGTAACGATATAGGTTGTTAAATGGGTGTCGGGTGTCACTCCCCGAGCTCCGCAGGCCTGGGTTTGGGCCTCTCGGGCACTGGCCCCAGGAGCTTGTGCAAAGTGTTTGGATTGAGGGCCTCCTCGCTCCCCTTTCGCACGATCGTTCGCATCCAGCCCTAGCCAGAGCATGGAGACGTCGAGAGAGTTTTTCAATGCCAAGGTACAGTCGGGTGGCCAAAGTGCATGTCGGACCCTCCTGGCTGGCGCGATCGAGGCCCCTGGGCTCGCAGAGTCCAGCCAGAGCTTCGGGGCTGCGGGGTTGATTGAGAGCTTGACGCCCGCCGGGCGCCGCCGCCAGCGGCAGACGCGAGCAGATATTTGCAGCGCTGTTTCGCCGATTTTCCGCCGCACCTGCCGCAGAACCTGCTGGAGCGCATGCCGCTGGCGCAGTTCCTCCAGGAGCTGCATGGCCTGCAAGGCCCGCTGGCAGGGCCTGCCAAGCCGGTGCGTGCCTGCCTTTTCCGATGCCTTTGTCACATGCTGCCACCCGTTCTGCCTCTGCTCGCTGTGACCCATCTCTCCGGTGTACTGTCGGTGTCGTCGCAGCCTGAGCTGATCAAGTTCAACACCAGCCAGACGATCGGCGAGGCGCTCAAGGTGCGGGCGCGCAGCATCAGCATCCAACCCGACACGCCTGCTGCCACAGCGGTGACCTTCCCATCCCTCATTCCCATATGCACCCTTGTAATTCCTCCCCCAGACGCTTGCCGCCTACAACATCCTGTCTGCCCCGGTCAGCGATGCGCTGACGGGCGAGTACACAGGCATGGTCGATGCACCGAGCATCCTGCGCTCTCTGCTCAAAGGTGAGGCATGGCTCTCGTGTGCGCGCATCGGCCGCAGAGGCGGGCGCCGCGGTTGCTGGGTGCTGGTGCTGCCGCCGCGGTCTGCATGCAGCGGTGGTGCAGTGAATGCAGTGGCGCAATACCCCTCGGCTGTGCATCCTGCCCATCTTCCTGTCTCGGGCAGCAGGCGTGTACGCAGAACTGTTGGAGAAGGATTTTGTGGCCTCGCACCAGCGGCTGTCCATCAGCGAGCTGCAATCAGGCGAGGGTGGCAAGCGCGCTGCGACCTATCGGCTGGCTGCTCTGTTGAGATGGAGGAGTTTGATCAGGTCACGAGCTTGTGTTGCCATGTCATCCCGCCCCTTCTTGCAGTTGGGGTGGAGTTCTGCAGCAGGCGGCTGAGCAGTGTGCTGCACGGAGGCGACCTTTGGTACAAGGGGGACGCAGGTGGGGTTGGAGCGTGGGTGGGCAGAGGACGGGCACACCTCACAGGGAGTTGAATAGATGATGCTCTGGCGACGCAGCAGTGAAGGGCACAGTCCGGCACACCGGCAGATGTGGTGCCAAAGTGCTAATCGTCGTCGCAGCTGATCACATGCGCCTGTTCATGCAGAGAGCAACCTGCTAGAAATAGTGGAGAGCGGGTTCCGAGTGAGCCCCATTCGCAAGGTGAGAAGCATCTTCAGGGAGGGGCGTGGGTAAGCACTGCCAGTGCTGCGCACCCTCCCTAATCTTCACACCTTGCCCACCTGAGCTTGCTGCGCCTCCAAACCCTCCTCCCCTCTGACGCGCAGACGCAGACACCAAGCCAGCACCTGCGAGTGCACCACCGCGTCGCAGTGTTTGACATCCTGCCGGGGGAGCAGACCCCAGATGGGCCAGTGCCCGAATGGCGCATCACCGACATTGTCAGGCGAGCCAACGCGAACTCATATTCAGGCGCTGCCTGCCATGGCTCCAAAGGCGCCCACGTTGCGCCCCTTCGCCCAGTTGACAACCCCTTCGCCAACCCTGTGCTGCGCTGCCTTCCCTGCTGCAGCCAGACGGACGTGATCCGCTTCTTGGCTGCCCACGTTGACAGGCTTGACCGCGCGTTTGACAAGAGCGGTGTGTGCGCACGCGCACACAGGCTGCACAGGAGGGGGGGATGCGAGGGAGTGGGGCAGCAGCCCGCTACAGTGGCAGAGCACTTGTGCGCTGCAGCCCAAGCAGTGTTATAGAGTGCGCCTGTGCGCTGTTCCCACCTACGCTGCTCCTGCCCTGTGCTGCAGTATCAGAGCTAGGGATGGTTCAGGGAGCGGCCGAGGTTGCCACCGTCAGTGCAGGCACGCCCGTGCTGGCGGCATTTGCGCTGATGCAGCGGCGCGGGCTGAGTGGCGTGGGCGTGACGGCAGCGGAGGGCGGCCCGCTGATCAGCAACCTGAGCTCTTCAGACATGCGCGGGCTCACGGGCGACAGGTGAGTGGGACCGGGCTGGGTGTCCTGTGCTCAGAGGGCGTGGCGGCCTGCATCCGCCGTGCCTATCGCTCTTTGGCCACTGCGTCTGGCCCGCGCGCTGTCTCGTGCTGCAGGTTTGGGGCGCTGGCGCTGCCGGTGGGGTCCTACCTCTGCCTGATGCGGCTGGGCGGGCTTAGCTGGGACAGCGTGATCACGGAGCAGACACCCTCGGCGATCAAGGCGCGCATGCGTTGTTGTTGCGCCTGCGTGCAGGCTGGTGCCTGCGCGGCCACGATGCCGAGTTCAACGTGCCTGGCCATAGGTTTTGCTGACCGTGCATTCCACTCGCCTGCCCCCCGCACTCTCTGCACTGCGTGCAGGAGGGGCGGTGGGCTGAGGTACTGCAGCCGCTGCCGGTGCTGAGCTGCCGGCCGAGCTCCACGCTGAAGGAGGTGCGGACACTCGGGCATGCTGATTGCGTGTTTCCGGCGCTGAAACATGCAGTTGCTGATGCAGTCCTATGAAGGACGTGGCATGACCGTCCTTTGTGGCTGTGCACAGGTCATTCGGCAGCTCGTCGACCACAACAGGCATCGCGTTTACGTCGTGGATGACAGCGATCGGGCAGTGGGCGTCGTGACGCCCACCGACGTGCTGCGCCTGATCACCTCCTGAGCCTTGGGGATTCGTCGCCTCTTCGCCTTGCTTCCGTTGCCCTCCAAGTGTACGGTCTCCTACGCCTGCTGCACTGCCACCGCTCTGTAATTACCAGTGTGCCATTGTAGCTCCCGGCCGTCGACGCACAGCTTGCAGCATAGGCATGGGAGCGGGCGGCGCTGTGGTGGCCCCAGGCGCCAGGCGGGCGTCCGCAAGAAGAAGGCCCAGTTGGTACTAACCGCCACCTGTTTTCTCGTTCTCAGACACTCCTCGCCTGTCTGCAGTGCAGCAACAGGGCGGGAGGCTGCCTGAGTGCTGCCTGCAGCTGACAAGCCGAGCGCAGCGCATCGAGACTGGGGTTGTCGAGAGTCTCCTGCCTCCGCAGCAACTGCATCGACATGGGGAAGCATCGGAGCAAGCTCGCAAGCTCCCGGTGAGCTGTGCTCGCCCCTCGTCGCTGCGCGGCTCTACAGCCTAACTGCGGCTCCAGCGAAGGCAGGGCTAGGCGCGGGTGGGCCGGCGCCTGGGCACCGCTCTGACTGTTCGCCTCCCCGCCCGCTCAGGCCGCTCCTCCCCGGTGCTGGTGATTTGTTGGGCAGCAGCTCTGCCTCCGTCTCTGTCGGTGTGCTGGGCAGCAGCCCTGTTTCCGTCTCTGCTAGCGTGGAGGAGGTGCTCGAGTCGTACCGCGCGGGTGGTGTGCTGGCTCGCCTCCGGGAGGATGGCTACAGCAACCGCGTTGCGCAGCGTGCCTGCCTCGAAGTGCTTCACGCTAGCACACAGCTCGAGATCAGCTATGAGGCAGCGGTGGAGTGGATCCAACGCCAGCGCACCTTGGCCATTGACAGGTGGGTGTCGTGGACCGCGCAGGCTGCCAGGGCTGCGCCACCAGCAACCGCCCTCTCTCACGTGGCTCTCTGTCACCACAGGCCGCTGCATCCACTGGAGCTGCTGGGATTTCTGAGCGACATAGTTCGTGCCACAGTGGAGAAGGTGCTGGACAGCGAGGGTGGCGCGGCAACGCAAGACTGCGCGGGCCCCGAAGGCGTCCCAGGCGATGCAACGGCGGGCGAGGCGGCGGCAGCTGCGAGCTTTGCATCCAGCTGCAGCAATAGCAGCAGCAGCGGCAATACTGGCGGCTACGCCACATACAGCAGCCTCGCCAAGCGCCTCGGCCAGCAGGTGGCAGGCCTGCAGGCGCAGATGAGCAGAGCGATGGCGAGCCTGAGGCAGCCAAGCCCCTCAGCTGAACTCAGCACCTCGCTCTCGGCGCCCCTGCCTCCTTCTGAGCCTGCACCTGAGACGGCAGTAGCTCCGACTGCGGTGCAGACAGCCTCCAGCTCTGCAGCACCAGTGCAGTGCAAGCTGCCGCATGCACAGGCAGGCACCAGGGGCACCTCACGAGGCTACGCGCGGGCCCTGCAGCGAGCATGTGCAGAGCACACCTCGGTTGACACCGACGCCATCGGTGCAGCAGCCAGTCAGCTTCAACTCCTGAGTATGCTGCTATTTCCAGGTGCTGCTAGTGGTTGAGGAGCTTGTGGCGTGCACGTGGTGACTAGCTCCTGGCTCCTTGTGCACTGCCGCATGATTTGAGGGTCGTCGTCATGCAGGCTGCGATGCATCGGGCCCGCTGGACCACGAGAGCCAGTGCCCTGCTCCTGTGGCGATGCTGGCCGAGGGTGCAGCGGGCAGCGCGAGCGTTACTGGGGGCAGCGCCGGTGCAGAGGGCAGCGTGGCAGGAGCTGCAGAGGCGGCTGTGACAGCAGCCCCAGGCGTGCCACTGCCGCCCGAGTGGCAGGCGGAGTGGCAGCGAGTGAAGGATGAGGCGGCGTCGCTGCGCCAGCACCGTGACTGGGCCCAACACAGACTTACACAGCTGATCAAGCGGGCCAGGTGAGGGGAGCGGGGCGCTCGGGCCCTGCCAAGCAGGCAGAGCGCGCAGGCAGGGGCCGTGTTGCGAGCTTGCTTTTGCTCACTGCTGTGTTCACCTCCAACTGCTGGGTTGTGCCTGTGCAGCGCGGCGGAGACGCCTGCACGGCAGGAGGCGGCCAGGCTGGCAACGGAGGTCAAGATGCTGCGGGTGCGCGGGCGTGCCGTTGCATGCACATTCCCCTGCCAAAACCATGAGCTGCAGCGTTCAACCGGATTCTCTACGCGCCATACTTGTTGTTGCCCTTGCCTCTAACACAGGCGGAGCGGGGGACCACGGCCGGCAAGCTGCAAGGCCTGGAGCGCTCGATCGATGAACTGAAGGAGAGCATGCGACCCGCAGAGATGCAGAAGCAGTGAGTGATGGGGCGCCTGCGAGGCGGTGCCAGATGCGCTGCCTGTGTCTGGAGTCCCGCTGCAGTCTCTCAGCAAGCGTATAAGTTTACCCTCACGCGTGCCGATTGCCTTTTTTGCCATGAGGTACAGGGATGCTGAGAGCCGGGCTGCTGCTGCAGAGGCCGAGCTGCGCGGCGCTGCCCTGCGCGAGCAAGAGCTCCAACAGCAGCTTGCGACAGTGCAAAAGGCGCTGACACAGGAGCGCAAGCGGCGCGAGGCGACGGAGCAGAGGGCGCGCACGGCCATGGCAGAGGCGGAGGAAGCGGCAGCCGCCGCCGCGGTCGCTGCCTCGGCTGAGATAGCCAGCCTACGGTCTGCGGCTCATGTCGCGCACGCCGAGGCGAGCTCGCATGGACGCGCTGCTGCGCTCGCGGAGCAAGAGGCAGCGGCGGCGGCCTCACGCGCCGCGGCGGCAGAGGAGCGGGCCGAGGTGGCCCTGCAGGAGAAGGACAGCCTCGCCACAGAGCTGATGTCGCTGCAGGAGCTGCTGTGCAAGCGCGGCGCCGAGCACGATGCTCAGCTCGCGGCCCTGCAGCAGCAGGTGGCGGCGGCCACCTGC
This sequence comes from Chlorella sp. A99, assembly GCA_003063905.1. Lineage (NCBI taxonomy): Eukaryota > Viridiplantae > Chlorophyta > Trebouxiophyceae > Chlorellales > Chlorellaceae > Chlorella > Chlorella sp. A99. Next base: position 406,238 of record PCFQ01000001.1, read on the forward strand.
GAGGCGGTGGCAGCGTGCGAGGCAGCGACGGCGGCGGATCGTGCGGCCAGTTTGGCTTCTGCAGCTGCGGCCGCGGCACAGGAGGAGCTGCTGCAGTACAAGATGCAGCAGCAGCAGCAGCAGGCCTCCACCCACCAGCAGCTTGGTGTGGGCGTGGCCAGTTTGGGCCCGATGCACATGGGCTCTGCGCCGCCCGCGGCGCCGCCTCATGCATCGCTGTGGGGCTCGGAAGCCCCACTGTTCAATGGGAGCCGCCTGGGCACGATGGTGCCTCCCCACCCCACCGCCGCCGCGGGGCTGCCCCTCTTCTCTTTGGGTGGCAGCGGCAACTGCAGTCCCTATTCCAGCGGGACGGCTGACCTGACACACTCTGGGAGCGGCACGCCGCGCACCTACTACAGCAGCAGCTTGATGGGCAGCCCGGTGAGGGGCCTGGCCCTGGCACCCAGCGCACCGCCGCCCTTCCCCGGCAGCAGCGGGCTGGGCCTGGCTGACCTCCTGGGAGCTCGCCTGCTGCCTGACTCTGGCAGCATCTGGTGCTGAGCGCCGCTTGGCGGCCAGACATGGGCAGTGCAACAGCGAGACCTTCCTGGTAGCCATGGAGTAGCAGAGGGAGAGGAGCGACAGAAGTGATACCCGAGTCGAGCCCTGTGCTTGCGATGTGTGAGACGTGTTAGGAAAATGTTCTAGGAAGGCATTCGCAGTTACACGAGCAGAGGCTCAAGCAGGTCAAAGTTGGGGTGAGGGTAGCTTGACCTCAGTCAGAGGCATTGCGCGAATAGGGCCTGGGGGCCAATGAAAGGAGCCGGGGCAGGGCGGTGCGCCCGAAAATCCCGGCGGATGGGAATAAAATGGCACTGAGCTCACAGACAATTATTTTCTTGGGGGGGAGCCAACACGGGGATTAGGTGGCAGACCAGGCCGAGGGGCTCGCCGGCAGCCAGAGCCGAGGGGCTGGCGGGGGGCTGGACTGGTGTGTGGCAGCCATGGTCGTGCCCATCACACGGCCACAGGGCTGGCCAGGGGCGTGGCCAGGTCCTCTAGGGACAGGGCGTCGAATGCGATGGAGATGACCACCTGGGAGTGGCACTGCCCGGGCTGCGGAGCCGCCGGGGCCGCCATTGCCACAGGGTGCGGCACGGCGGAGTGCACGGTCGCCGTAGGGCAGGCGGCAGGGAAAGCGGCGGGGTGTGCTGTGGCAGCGCGGCTGGCGCCGGCCTCTGCAGAGCAGCTGACGGTCGTGGGCCGCCCGGCGTTGGGGTGCACGGCGGCGGGCACGGCCGCGGGCGCGACCGAGGGCGGCGGGGTCTCCGCGGGCTCGTGTTCTGCCACAAACTGGAGGGGCCAGCACCAGGAGGCGGTGACAAACTCGAGCACCTCGTGCTCCTGGTCGGCTGCATCGTGCCTCATCGAGTCTGCACGCGATGGGCAGGGCGGGGTCGGGGCGGAGGGCAGGCGCAGATGCGTCAGGCAATGCTGCGTGCAAACCGCTCGAGACCGCCAGCATCCCTTGCCCAGCCGCTCTGAACCCGACGCGGCGTGTCGAGCGCCGAAATGTGCAGGCGAGGCCCATGCCCATCTTGCTGCTGAGCGATACCGAGCGCCGGCTCACCAGTGCAGGCGTAGAAGCTGTCGGCCCTGGAGGTGGCGGTGCCCATGGTGTGTACGCGGGGTGGAGCTCGAGAGTGGCTGGGGCGCGATAGGGGATACAACGGGGGCGCGGGAGGCGTGAGGAGAGTGATGGGAGGCGGCCTATGGTGCTGGAAGTCGACCCCCCTGGCGGGCTCCTTTGCGCGACCCTGGGCAGCCCGGCTCGTGGCTCACAGGCCCCCACACATTTACAGATTTGGTTATCGCACTGCATCTGGAAGCACTTTGGGCAAGCCACACATGCACGACACTGCTTGCTCCAGCGCTGCCCCCCGCTTGGTGGCCGCTACTCCTCGGCCTGGTCGGCGGCACGGGGCCCCGCTGCCAGCGCCGCGGCCACCAGCGGGGGGAGGCGCACCGCGCCGCCCGCCGCTGCCAGCGCCTCGTTCAGCCCCCGCAGCTGCTGCTCCAGCAGGGCTATGCGCTGCTGCAGGGGCGGGCTGGACGTGCCGCTGCCAGCAGCAAGTTGTTCGCCAGCATCCGATGCTAGTGCTGCGGATGGCGCCGCCGCTGGCACAGGTGCCGAGGGAGAAGACCGACCAGGAAGAGAGGAGAGGAGATCGACCATACGCTCCTGCACCCCCGCTCGGAGCCTGCGGTAGCCATCGCTGCCCAGCGTTCCGGCCCGCGCGAGCGCTGCTGCAGCCGCAGCGACCGCAGGCGACGGCAGCGCGCGCGGTGGGGCCCGCGAGGCTGACCATGCTCCATTCTCCATGCTACTGCTGCTGCTGGCGCTGCCCGCATCGCTGCCTGGGCCAGGCGCTGGCGCTGCCTCTGTCGCGGCGGCGGCCGCCTCTGCTGCTGCCTCTGCGGCGGCCTCTGCTGCCTCGACCTCGGCCGCCACCCGCGCTGCTTCCGCCGAAACCGCAGCTGCTTCAGCAGCCTCCTCCTCGGCCACCACGCGGTTGGCTTCCCACTCCTCTGGGAAGCGCCGCGCGGCAGCTGCCCCCAGGCTGTGCGCCAGCAACACGGCGCCGCCCTGCCGCGTCTGGTCGGCCAGCGCGCGCCACCCAAGCGCGTCGGACGGCACGGGGAGCAACTGCTGTAGCACCCTGCACACGGCGGTCTGGTCGACTGAGGCGCCGCCCATGGCTGCCGTGCGTGGCGCAGATGGCGCGGCAGCCGTCGGTGGAGCCGCGGCTGCGCGCGCTGCTGCGGGCGTGCTGGCGACGGGAGGCCGCTCATCACCGCCATATCCCTCATCCGTGCTGCTAGAATAGTAGGAGCCGTCGTCGTCGCTCTCTTCTGAGCTCGGCTCATCGCTGTCTCCCTCGCCGGCGGAGCCGATCAGCGCCGGCGGCGGCGCGTTGCGGAAGAAGGAGGACACAGGCAGCTGGCTGCGCGAGCCGTGCTGCTGCGGCTCCGCCTCCGCCTCGTCGCCACTGCTTTCCAGTAGCGGCAGTGGCAGCGAGTCCAAGGCAGGGTCCAGTGCTGCCGCGGCTCTTGCCGGGCTTGCCGTTGCCTGCAGCGTGGGGGGCTGCGCACTGCGGGCGCCGCGTACCACTCTCAGATGGCGCCTGCCTTGCCCCGCCGCTGCCACGTCTACTGCGCCCGCAGGGCCAGCGCCGCCCTGCTGCCTGCTGGCTGCAGCCGCCGAGATGGGGTGCAGCTGCATGCCCATCGGCACTGCCTCTCCATCCTCCTCCTCCCAGCCCTCCTCATCAGTCTCTAGTCCAGGGGGCCCCATCGCCTCCTCCTCTTGACGCTGCGCCTGCCAATCGCCTGCCCTGCTGCTGGCGCTAGCGCCCAGGGCATGTATGCGCGGGTCCAGGCCTGGCAGCGCGCCGAAGATGGCGTTGCGCCTCGGGCGGCGGCGCGGCGGCGAGGTGGAGGCCGTGCGGCCTGCGGCCGGCTCGCCCTCCCTCTCCTGCGCCGGCGCCGCGTCTCGCGCCTGCGTGCGCGGACCGCGATAGAAAATATCGCTCTCGCTGTCCACCAGCTGGGGCATGTCGTCGCGCTCGTCGCCATCGCTGCCCCAGTCCAGCGACCCCTGCTCCTCGCCGTCGCTGACGCCCAGGCGTGAGGCGTGCGCCGCCTCTGAGCGGCCGTGGCCCTGCGATGCCACCGAGTCGCCGCGCTGCAAGCCACCCGCACTATCGCTGCGCAGCAGCCGAGCCGGGCCCAGCGGCCGGTACGGCGCCTGGCGCCGGCGCTCGGCCGCGTCCGTGGCCAGGTGCCGCTCCTGCTGCTCCCGCTGCCGGCGCTCGGCCTCCTCCGCGGCGCGGCCGCCGGCGGGAGGCCAGCCCTCGGCCGCCAGCGCGGTTTCCCGGCCAGGGTCCACCGCTGTTGGGAACCCCTGCCTCAGCATGCGCAGCGTGTGAGGGTCTCCGCCGGGCACGGCGCCAAGCAGCACTCCCAGCCGCCCAAACAGGCTGCCGGGACCAAACAGCCCACGAGCCTGTGGAAGCGCACAAGAGCAAGAGCGAGCGGGACGGCCAGGGGTGAGAGAGGAGAGGGATAGCTTGCACTCATGGTCACATGCTTGCAGGACCTGCTAGTGCTGGTGCACAACGACTTTGCGTGCAGGAGCCAGGCAAGCACCCCCGCCCATCAACCATGCACACCTGCGGATCGCCGCCGCCTGGAAGGCCACCAAACAGCGCGCGCGTGCCCTGCAGCCCCCTCAGCAGCTCCTGCAAGTGCAGCGACAGCAAGGCGGGCTCAGCAGGGCCGGCACCAGCAAACGGCGCGCCGAGGCGCCGGGCTGCATGCCCCTCACAGCATCTGCAGCGCCTGCGGACGCGCCTGCAGCGAGAGGTCTTGGGTGAAAGCGGCCTGGTCCAGCAGGTCGGAGAGCTCTGCATCATCCTCGTCATCCTCGTCACCACTGACAAGACTGCCCAGCACGGGAGGGGAATCGGGCAGCCCACATTCCATGTTCAGCGGAAACAGCACGCGCACGGCTGCACGCAGCGGCTACTGCGGCAGGTGCCCACACAACACAACATCGGTCGTTGGCACCCGCAGATGCGGCCGCACCTTGGCATCTCTCCCAGGGGCCCCATGCGCGCGCCCGGTATGAGGTGCTGCTGCTGCTGGCCGGTGCGGTGCTCTCTCCCAAAGAACCCCGTCTGCGGTGGCAAGCAATGGCACCCGTCGTCAGCGCCGGGTGAGCAACAGGCGCTAAAAAAAGAACACGGGGAAGGACAGGCAACGCTCAGCGACTCACCCGGAAGCCCTGGCCCCCTAGGAAATCGCCGTCGCCTCTGCTGGCTGGCTGCAACCTGCGGGTCGGCCGTGAGTCTGCACACAGGGGGGCACAGGTGGAAGGTTGTGTGGCGCGCCCAGTCTGCCGCCCCGCCCGCCCGCCCGCCCGCCCGCTCGCACCCGTCCCGCCACCTGCTGCGCTCGCCTGCCTCACTGCCCCTGCCGCTCGCACCTTCCTCTGAGTCGTCAGAGTCGAGCCCAGGTTGGCTCTCGCTGGCTTCGCTCGCATCGCTCAGCAGCTCGGGCATCTCATATTCTGACGCTTGTGCCGGCATGCTAAGTTGCGCGCGCTGGAGCAGGGGCACCGGTGCCCAAAAAAGACAAAGACCAGAGCTCTGCGCCCCGCCGGACGGCCCAATCAAACCAAACAACAGAAACAGGGATGGATCGAGACTAGCTTGCTGTGTTTTCGTCGGCACCCCAATGGGACGCCTCCCTGCCCCTGCCCGGCGAGCCGCCTTCCAGCTCCAGGAGCGTTTGAGTTTGCAAACCAACGTGATTGAAACCGATAAATGACAGTGTGAGGAGGGAGTAGTATGTGGTTGGGGTCGGCGGTGGCGGCGGCGCTCGGGCAGGGCGGTGCTGCCCCTGCCTTGCCCAGCGTGCTCGAGTGCAGAATACTAGATCACTTCCGCCCACGCGTCATACAGCACATGCCATGGAAATCCTTCCTCTTGTCGGCCAGGAGCCTTCAGCATGCCTGCCCGACAGAACACCGCCGCTGCTCGATCGAGCTGCATTGCCGCATGATGCGCACGATGGCCAGCACAGGATGCGCAATGTCTGTCAAGCAATTGACGGACAGAAGCAGGTCGGTCTGGACGCTGCTTAAGCGCCGCCGTCTGGGCGGGACGGCTGCATCAGGCTGGAGGCACTGGTCGACCACGGTGCTAGGTGCTCATCTGCCCAATCGATCGTGTCCCGTCGCAGATAACTGCAGGCCATCGAGGCCATCGAGACTACCGTACAGGCATAAACGATTCGGGGGAAAATAACTCGATTTGGGGGTCCCACGAATGCACCAGAAACTCGATTTGAGGCTCCCTGAACCGTGTCAGGCAAACTCTTGGGAGGCTGGCTGCCGGCTCCCTGCTGCCCAGGCATGCCTGAGTGCCAGTGCAATGCAGCAGAAGGCAGAATTGTTCAGGGGAGGGCAGTAGGCAGCAGGGAGAGGGGCCGGGGGCAGGCCGGGCCGGGGGCGGGTGGCGCCGCCTGCGGGCCCACGAACCACCCAAAACTCGTTTTCGCCGCCCCACGAATGCCGTTTTGGTACAAAAAAACTATTCGCGGGCCCCTCCCCCCGAATCGTTCGTGCCTGTACGGTAGCCTGTCCGACAGTGGGAGTCCCTTGAGGCCTATCGCGATCGATGCATAGCACGGTCCTTTCAGACATGTTTGCGAAGTCCAGGACGCGATTGGCATAGAAATCAACGTGTTTGGTGTGCGCTTTTGCTTTTGGGAGAGACCCACTTGCTTTGTGCTGCACGACGTTGTCACAAACTGCAATCAAAGAGCCAGGCACGACAGGCCGCGTTTCAGAAAGTTGCAAAACTGCGGCGAGCGAGTAAGATATAGGACCCTAATAATATAAGTAACGGTATACCAATACGTATTTGTGGTGCGCGGGGCGTCAAAACCTCCACTCGACCCCTGGGCCCTGGCCCCCCCAGGGCAGGTAGGCCTCATGGTTAGGTGTGCCCACCCTGGGGGGGCCCCTTGTCCTCATATTTGTGGACACTTCCCGCGCCCCCCAAGGCCCTCGGGAGCACCCTCGGAGGCTGGAATGGAACATTACGGGTCGCTGCGCTGCCTGTCGACAGGCGCCTTCACCCACACGGCTGATCGACTCCCCGCGCCAAAGTTTCAGAGTGCTACGAGGCCTGGGCAACGCCCACCATCCCGCGAGGTGCATGCAAAGCGCAAGGCCGATGGTGATGAGGAGCCCACACTCAATTGCCTCCCCAGCGGCGGAAATGGAGAGTGGGGCAGGCGAATGACCGCGCGAGCGGCGCAGTGGGACGAGCAGCGCCCTGAGAATGTGGCGGACCTGCAGCGCGCCGCCCCCGCCAGCCGGGAGCGCTGGGGCGCCACGCAGCTGGTTGCAGCAGCGCAATGCAGGCTGGATGCCGCATTCGAGCAGATGAAGCAGCAGCATCCCTGCTGTGTGGGCAGCAGGCAGCACAGCGTGCTTGGGCAGTGAGAAACGGCGGCCGGTGCAGGTGGTGGAAGGCGCCGCATGCGATCGGCCCGATCACGCTGCCATCAGCCGAGTGCTGCCAGTGTCACCAGCTGCTGGAGCCACGCCCCTTCTCTCTGGGGTATGTTCCCTCGGCCCCGCTCCTGGGCGGCAAGTGGTTCTGCGAGCCCGTCATCTCCTTGTTCTCCTACCTTAACCTGCGCCATGGCGTTGCAGCAGATGGTGAGCTTGGGGAAGCTTGGGGGGTATTGAAGAGACCCCAGCGTGGTGCTGGCCTGGATGTCGCTTGTGCTGGCACCTGCATGTGCGGCGGTGTGCCATCTCAGGCGGCAGCTGGGCGCACTGCCATACTTCCAGCGCCTGCTCAATTGGCACTCGATCCTCCCTTCCCAGCGTTCACAGGGGCGGTCATCGCGACTGCAACAGTGCAGGACCCCGAGGCGCTGACAGTGAACGGCGAGGAGCAGCTGATCGCACCGGACCAACTGTTTGAAGCAGCGGTGGAGTACAACAAGGTCACAGCGGCAGCGAGCGCCCCTAGCAGCCTCGGCCTGTCAACAGGCGGCGATCCTTGGTACTATTGCCCAGCATGTGCCATCAACGACGCCGATGGAGGTGGGCGGCAGGGGGAAGCTGGGATGCTGCAGCTTGGCATGCGCACGCGCCTGCCGCAGTTGGGTGCAGGAATCGCGCGCAGCGAGCCCACTACCTCCAAATCCTGATATTAGGCCCAGCATTGTGCGTCAACCTCTGGTGTCGTTCAACTCAAAGCCTGTTTCTCTCGCGCCCCAAACTGCAGTGCCGCCGCATGATGCAATGGCGGTTTCCACCGACGCATGCGTCAAGAACTGCCGCTTCGCCAACTGCGGCACAGCGCAGGCAGGCATCCAGCCCTCAACCGACACCTTCCTGGGCAAGAACTCGCAGCGTGTCCTTCAGGCACACAAAGCGGGCACGCTGGGCAGCAGGCGCAGCGCGCCAGCTGAGCAGCCAGCGGACGCAGCGCCCAGCGCCGCATGCACAACAGCGCTCCACTGCAGCCGCACGTCTGCTACCAACCGCGGCCTGCTCGACATCTGCGGCGTTGCGCTGATTGTGTGCGCGCGGCAACGGCGATGCCAGCACAAGCAGCAGCGAAGGCACAGGTGCTGCGGGGCAGGCGGGCAGCGGCAGCAGCGCGCACCATCCCTAGCGAGCGCCAAAGCCGGCTTTGAGCGCAGCAGGCGAGCAGAACTGCTTCTTGGCAAGATTGAGCTGCGCGAGCTGGCCCACTTGCGCGTGTTTGCCCGCCGGGCTGAGAAGCTGCTCCGGCACTGACACTAGCTTGCACCCTAATTCTTCTGAAAACGTGATGGCAGCAGGGTTTGGGGTTTACAGGCGCACGTGCCGCCCCAGCTCGTGCCTGCTTCCCCCATGCCAGCCTGTTTGTCCAGCCCTCAGGGGATGTGAGTGCAGCACGTGTGCCGAACAGCAGGTGTGTTGGATGGCCAGAGTGAGGGATGCACCAAGCAGACTGCTGCCAGCAGGCTCAGGCGGCAGGCGGGCCGCCCCTGCGCAGCGCGTGACGTGCCGCCCCAGCTCGTGCCTGCTTCCCCCATGCCAGCCTCTTTGCCCCGCCCTCAGGGGGTGTGAGTGCAGCACGTGCGCCGAACATCAGGTGTGTTGGATGGCCAGAGTGAGGGATGCACCAAGCAGACTGCTGCCAGCAGGCTCAGGCGGCAGGCGGATCTTTGAGTCATTGGTGAGGACAGATGCGAGGTGGGAGGTGGGGGAACTTGGCAACCATCTGCTCCCGAACGCGCCGCACATAGCCCTTCGTTCCCATGCCAGACTCCTGCTTGATCAGCAAGATGCAGTAGTTCTCCTGCAGGGAATCAGGCCCAAACAAGCAGCAGGGTGGGGTGGCAGCAGCGTGATTGGCGTGCGCGCGCGCGGCCGCCGGCGCTTCACAGCCCCGGCCGCCGTGTGGATGGGTGATCCGAGCGCACGGCTGCGATCAGCGCCCCCAAAATGGGCAGGTACCAAGTCTCGGCTCATTTGGAGGAGGTTGGGAAATGAGGTGGTGTTGGGCCAGGGGCTCTCGCCCCCTCCCAAACGCCCCCGCCGGCCAGGCCGGCCCCCGACCCCCCCCACCAATCACGGCCAAACTTTCAGGGCCCCTCCCTCCAACCCGCAGCAGCACCAGACAGCAAGAATCAGGCCCAAACAAGCAGCAGGGGTGGGGTGGCAGCACCGTGATCGGCGTGCGCGCGCGCGGCCGCCGGCGCTTCACAGCCCCGGCCGCCGTGTGGACGGGCACCATATGCTCCCACGCATCCACAGCCTGCCCTGGCCCCAGACCAAAACCCAGACTCAAAGGGGAAAACGACAATGGGCCAGGGGCAGGCATGAGGGCGGCGCGCTTGCCTTCCACGCACCTCCTGCTTGTTGGGCTTGAAATGCACAGCCTTTCCGCCCTCCACCTCGTCCTCCTCCTCGCTCTCCACCTCGGTCTCCAGCTCGCAATCGCTCGCGGGCTTGCTGGGGGCCTTCTCAGCTGCCTCCGCTCCCGCCTCGCCATTGTCACATCACACGTGAGCACGGAGACCAATGTGAGGTGGGTGAGATGGTCGGCGGGAGCGGCAAGGCCCGTGCGGGGCGGCGCGGGGGTGTGGTGAGATGGGTGAGGTGGCGATGGCTTTCCAGCATCGCGCGCACCCGCTATCCAGGTCGGCATTGTACTCTTGAAAGTGGGCGGGCGCGTGGCGCCGACGGCGCTTGCGCTCGCGCTGAACTGGTGGGCTCTGTGCCGTCGAGGCAGGGGCAGGTGCGTCGCTTCCGCCGCCGGGCTCGCCAGGCCCAGCATTGACCTGCGGCGCGGCCTCCACGGAGAGGCGTGCAGCCTCCTGCGCTGGCGCCGCTGCGGCCTGGGCTGCGCGGGGCGTGCCGAGCTCCTCGGCTGCTGCCCCCTCAGGCCCGCGTGCCGCTTCATCCTCGTCCTCCTCGCTCGAGCTGCCTGCGTCGCACTCGCTCTCCCCGCTGGAGCTGCCGCTGCTCTCGCTCTCCCCGTTGGAGCTGCCGCCGCTCTCGCTCTCCCCGTTGGAGCTGCCGCCTGCATTGCGCTCCTTGGCCTGCTGGCCTGCCGCCTCTGCCTCTGCCTGGGTGGCCAGCCAGGGCTGCTTGCCCTTGAGCATCTTGCCCGTCACATCTGCAGGTGCAACGAGATGGGGCATCAGATTCCATCATCAACATTGCCCCCCCTCCCACTCCCTCGGCCGCACCTTCGCCCAGCAGCGATTCCAGCGCCGCCGCCTGCTGCAGTGGCACGATGATGTCACGGTCCACCAGGTGCTGCAGTGCGTCCCTGATCAGGCTGGCATCGCCAGTGGGCGGCGCCGTGGAGCCCGGGTTCTCAATCAGGCTGTGCAGAAAGCTCAATATCTGGGCTCGTTTGCGGCCCAGGTCCGGCCCGCCGACCACCGTGCCCAGCAAGGCGGTGCGATTAAAGGCAGACTGGTAGAAGAAGACGCAGTTGGCCTGCCCGTTGAGCCGATCCAGCAGGCCCTTCTTCTTCTTCTTGTTTCCCCCCTCCCCCTGCTGCTGCTGGCACCGTCTTCGGCTGCCGGCGCCTGTGGCGGCCACGGCGGTGGCAGCGTCCGCCCCCACCAGCTTGATGACTAGCCTCCTCACTACCCTCGACTGCATTGTGGACTGCTTGCGCCTATCAAGCAGCAGTGTCATNAGGGGGGGGGTGTTTTTGGGGGGGGGGGAGAGTTCCCCAAAAAAAAGGAAAACAAAGGGCCCCCCCCCCCCCCCCCCCGGTAGGTACACCCAACCATGAGGCCTCTAGCTGTGCTTCTCGTCCACCTGCAGCCCTGTTGCGGCTCAATGAGGCTGCAAACACCCTCATAGAGCAAGCAAGAGAGGCAGGCAGGGCAGGCGGCGCGCAGAAAGGGAGAGGCAGGGTTTGGGGCCGTGAATGTTAGGTGCCCCGGCGTCATCGCCGGCTGCCGCCCCGTGAACATTAGGTGCTGCTGTTCGCGTTTTCTTGGTATCGTGAACATTAGGTGCGTGAAATATTTAGGTGCGGTCCAGGTCTCCCTGTCTCAACCATGAGGCCTACCTGAGCCGACCCTAATAATTCGTGTGCTTCTTTTGATAGGTCTCATCTTATCAGAAGTGCTCATTTGACACTGCTAAACTCAAGAGCATCTCGAAGAGGGCCCAGCGAAGCAGCGAAGAGAGCTGGGTTTGGAGCGCAACCCAGCCCGATCGAATGGGGCATCCAGATTAGAGGGAGAGGAGCGAGGGACCAATGGAGCGGGAGCGGCTCGCTGGCTCGCTCGCTGGTACCATCGTGACGGTCTTGGGCGATCGCGGCGCCTCCGACTTTGGGAGGCTGGACAAAAGCGTAGCCAGCCTTGCCGATGCGATCGGGCAAGTGGTCCAGCCGGGCGAGCAGGTGGCGGCGGTGGCGCCGCCGACGGCTGAGGCATGTTGCTGCTTGTTGGCCATCAGCTGGGCGGGCGCTGTAGCAGCGCTGGTGGACCCTGCAGCTGGAGATGCGGCCGTGATGCTGTTGGCGGATACCCTCGCGGCACTGCTGGTGACTGCCCCGCTCTGTGTGGCCTGGCGGCCGACTGCATTCGCTCCGCAGCCGCCGCTTGCCGTCTCGCCCAGCCCGTCCTCTCACCCGCATTATTGTTTGGACAGGTACCGGCCGATTCCGACCCCACATCCAGCGCAGTTGCGGCTGCGCTGGAGCGTGGCATTCCAGTGTATGCGGTGCCCTCTATTGCATCCACCAACGGCAGGCCTATTGAGCTGGTCACTCTGCAGGGAGGGCGTGGCCAGCGTGGCACACCCAGGTGCATGGGCTGGGAGCTGGCTGCATGGCTGGGAGCTGGCTGCACGGGTGCGCCTGTAGCGCTGTTTGCCCCCCATGGGCCAGCTCGGCACTGTCAACTGCACAGCGGTGATACCTGGAGGGCAAGCATCTTCCCCTCTTCGCTCGCCCACCTCCTCAAACTCTGACACTTTAAAGTGTCTTCCTTCAATTTTGCTCCCTTCTGCCGCATGCAGCGCACCCCAGCGCAGCCAGACTGAGCCGCCAGATACTGCAGTGGTGCTGACGAGCAGCCGCGGCGGCGTGCCCACGCTCGAGTACATTACGCGCGAGCACTTGAATGCAGCGCTGGCGCGTGTGCAGCGAGTGTGCTCGCTTGCAGCCGGCGACACAGGTGGGCCTGGTATCTGCATGAAGATGTCCTTTCTCCTCGCGACTTGAGCTGGCAGGTCCCTCTCATATGCTGCTCTTTGCCATCCTGCCATGCAGTGTTCATCGCCTCATCGACGCTGGCCCAGAATGACGTGCTCACCGACCTGCTTGCAGCGCTCAGCACCGGGGGCCATGTGGTGCTGGCGCACGCACAGAGCACCAATGCTCTGCCAGAGGGCCTGGACATTAGTTGGACACGGGCCACTCCTGAGCTGGCCGCCCTGCTTGCGCAGGTGTGCTGCCGGCCGTGTGCCCCACCTTCTGGATCGGGCCTCCGCGTGTGGCGTGCGCCCTCCCTCACTGCCTGCGCGGCCGCATGTCTGCAGGGAGAAGCGCTGCCGGGCCTGCACTTCCTGCTGGCCGGCCCCGGGGACGCCAGCCTGGCGCAGCAGCTGGTGCAGGTCCTGGGCGTGCCGCTAATCAGCATGCCGGGCCTTCAGGTGGCGGCCACCACAAGGGCAGTGTCGGCGGCAGAGGACAGCGTGCTGCAGGCGGCAGCGGCGGGGCCCGGCCCGGCGTTCATCGCCTCCTGCTTGGTCGAGGTCGTGGGCCCGCTGGACGTAGCTGCGCTCCAACGTGCGCTCGGGCTGCTGTGCCAGCAGCACCCCCAGCTGCGCACCACCTACCAGCTCGGCGGCAGCGCGGGAGCCGCACAGGCCGTCACCCTTGCTGCGGCCTCCTTTCAGGCCCCGCTGCACCGCATCAAGGCGGCATCAGGGCTGGGCCCGAGCCACTCGATTGACGTGGCGCTGGTGCATGCACAGGCAAGCCAGCGGCTGGTGTTGGGCGCTGCCAAAGCTGGCCTGTGCCTTTGCCGTGCTGCCCTCCATGGCATGTATGCACATTGTGCTGGTTGCTTCACCTCTGCCTGCCCATCACTGCTGCATGCAGTCCCCGCTGGCCCGCCACAAGGCCGAGTCGACACCAGCATTGAGCCAGCTAATTGACATCGCCTCGCAGCCATTCGACCTTGCCTCGGGTGACCCCTTGGTCAACTTTACACTCGTGGAAGTGAGTGGCTGCCTGCGATATGGTGCCGAGCGAGCTTGCCCACCATCTGTCCTGCTGAGCCTGCTCAGTTCTCCACCTCCACTCCTGAATGCACTGTGCACCTGCTCCTGTGCAACGAATCCCTGTTCCCATGGCCACCTCCATCCCTCCTTCCTTCATGCCACTGTGCAGACCAGCCCGGTCTTCCACTGGCTGCTAGTCAAGGCGCACCGGGCAGCGTGCGACGATGAGTCGCTGCGCATCCTGCTCGAAGATCTTTCCTCGCTGTACAACCAGGACCATGCTGGCAAGCTGCCTGCCGTCCCCCCCCCGGCGATTGGCTATGCCCAAGTGGCGGCCGCGGAGGCAGCGCGCATTGCCCATGGTGGCTCCGAGCAATGCGCCCCCTTCTGGCGTGCGGCACTCACGGACGTGCCACACCACCCACTGCTGCCCAGCACCAAGCGCAGCAGCGAGCTGGGCCCTGCTGGGCAGGTCAGCCCTGCCTCTGCACTGCTGCGCACTGCCGTGCGCCTCCAGGCAGTGCTGCATTTTTCAACCAGGCGGCAGATATTGAGCAGCTGTTGCTGTTGTTGGTGCAGGTGGCATTCGCGCTCACACCTGCAGCCGTGCAGGGGCTCAAGGACGTAGCATCAAAGCAGGGGGGCACGCTGTGCTCCTCGCTGCTGGCCGCGCTGGCCACGTTGTTGGCGCGGCAGTCCTCACAGGCCGACGTGTGCGTAGGACTGCTAGCTAGCGGGCGCAGGTGCCGGGAAGAGGAGCGTGTGGTTGGGAACTTCACGACTCCAGTTGTGAGTGGGAGACTGGGAGAGCGAGCGCGGATGCCAATGCCAGAATGGGTGGGGCCGCCGCTCAGCCTGAGCGCGCGTCAGCAGCACCCTGTGATGCACGCCTGGCTGGCATGCTTGCTGTGTTTGCATCTGCAGCCCAGCATGGCATTTTTGTCATTCCGTTTTGCATCCCTGCAGGTGGTGCGCATGAGGGAGGTAGAGGACGGTGCAACGTTTGGGACAGTGGTGAAGCACGCGCACGATGTCGTGACGGCGGCCGTCGAGCACCTGCTGCCCTTCCCAGACGTCAAGGCCCTGCTGAGCCTGGAGCAGTCGCCCTTCCCGGTGTGGCCATGGATGGGCAGGGACAACAGGGCGGGGCGGTTATGCTAGTGTGCAGCGAGCTCGAGCACTGGCCGCGAACCGCGAGCCGCCCGCTGCCCACGCCCTCAGTGCCCCCTGGCGCTCGCTGCGCACCCCTCCTCTTCATCTCTCCCTCACTCACTCTCGTCCCCCTGGCTCCCCGCGCCGCAGGTCCTTCTCATAGAGCAAGACTCACAGCTGCTACGCACCTGCTCGCTGGCGGGCGTGGCCTGCCGTGTGGACAGCCTGGGCCTCGTGCCGCGCGCCACGCGCCACGCGCTCGCGTGCGAGGTGGCGGAGACGCCGGCGGGGGGCCTGGTCGGCCGCCTCGTGTTCAACAGCGAGCTCCACGACGCCAGCAGCGTGGACCGCCTGGCCTCCAGCTTCGTGGCCGTGCTGGAGCAGGTTGCCGCCCGCCCTGAGCTGACTGTGGGCAGCATCAACATCCTGGGCCGCGCCGACCGCGACCTTGTGGCGCGCTTCTCCACGGGGGACGCCCGCCACGACTACTACAACCGCCCCCTCGTGCACACCGCCTTCTCCGCCGTGGCGGCGGCGGACCCCGACCAGCCGTGCCTGCTGTTCGAGGGGCGCGCGCTGAGCTACGCGGAGGTGGATGCCGCGTCCTCGCGCATCGCCAAGTCGCTGCTGGGCCGTGGCCTGCGCCCCGGCGCGGTCATAGGCGTGATGCTCGAGCGTTCGTTTGAGCTGGTCATCTGCGTGCTGGCGGTGCTGAGGGCAGGAGGTGAGGGGCGCGGGTAGGGGCCCGGGTGGGCAGGTCAGCAGAGGGATGGCAGGCCGATAGGAAGAGTGCGGGGGGTAGGGGCGGAGACCTGCAGGCAGAGTGGCATTGCAGCATGCGGAGCCTGCAGCCTACCGGCATGCCCTCCCTAGGAATGCAGCTGACTTGCCCTGCCCCTGTTGTTCCTCTACAATTGCGGTGTTCGCGCAGGCTGCTACCTGCCCTGCGACCCTGGCTACCCAGAGGACCGCCTGGCGATTTACCTGCAGGATGCAGTTGCCACCCTTGTGTTGACAGCACCCAAGCACGCAGTCAAGGCGGCGGAGCTGGGCAAGTGCAAGGTGAGGGGAAGTGGCGAGGGTTGAATCTCATTATGTGCAGCAGTTCCGCGGGCAGGCTGCAACGCCTGCTGCTGCGGTCACGCCCACTCTGGCACCTGTTGGTGAGCCATCTCTCATCTGAATCCACTGCTTTGCCCTGCTGGGCCCCAGGTGCTGACGATTTGCAACATGGAAGACATCATTGCCGATGCCAAGGCCGACCATGACCAGGTGGGCGGTCTGCCAGTCAACAGCTGCTTCACGATGCGAGCTGGTGCTGATGTGCGTGCTCGTTTTTGATGTGATGCGGCTTCTCACATGTGCTGGCGCTGGGCTGCCCTGCCAACCCTTGAACAGGTGGCTGTCAAGTTTGATGTGCAGACGCCCGCCTACGTGCTCTTCACCAGGTGTATAGCCCTGGTACTGCCTCTGAGATTGTGCTGTTTTGCGCTGGCCTCTTCCTGTGTTGCGGTCGACTTGCCTTAGGTGCTGCAGTCTCTGGATGCCGCCTGCATCGTGCTCTCTCTGCAACTGCGCCAGTCGACTTCAGTCGACTCAAACCAGCCCACTTGCGGATCCCCTCGTGCGTCGCACATGCAGTGGGTCCACGGGGCGGCCCAAGGGCGTGTGTGTGCCACATCTGGCGCTGCGGGACTGCATCATGGGGACCGCCGAGTACTACAAAGTGAAGCCAGAGGATGCCTTTGTGCTCACTATCACCATCGGCTTCGACCCCCACATCCTCCAGGCAGGTGGCACTGAAATGGCCCGTGCCTGACCGCTGCCCAGCCGGCTGCGCTAGCTGGCCACTCATCTGCCCATGGGCGCTCAGCTGCCGCAGCGCGTGCGCGCCTGCCCACTGACCGCTTGCCTGCTGCCCAGTCTGCTCGCCTGCTCTGCTCATGCGATTGCTACCCCACCGTCACCCCCAGCGAGCACGCACCCACTCCTGACACGCCATCGCAGATGCTGACGCCGCTTGTGGTGGGCGCGCGGCTGGTGCTGGCGCGCGAGGGCGGGCACACCGACGCCGACTACATGCTCAAACTCATCCACAAGCATGGCCTCACCTTCACCATCTCCACCCCCACCCTCGGCCTCAACATGTTCCGCGACTGCCCGCCCGGCGGCTGCCCCACCCTCAAGAGCGCGATCTACGGCGGCGAGCCGCTGCCACAGGAGCTGATCGCTCTGGTGGCAGACAAGGTATGCGAGGTGGTGGGGTGGAAGGCATGGGGAATGTGGGGAGACGAAGCATGGGGCTACCACATGCAGTGGGGATGTGCACTGGAGTGCGCGCTGCCTTGCACGCAAAACCACCCGAGGCCTCTGCGAGACGATTGTATCCCTGCGTGCTGCTGCTATTGCGCAGGCTCCGACTGCTATGTGCTACAACGTCTATGGTAAGGCGGCTCTCAGTGCGTGCGGCCAGCGCGTGACTGTTCTTCCGGCCTGTCAGCCCCACACGCGCCGTGCTGAACTGCAAGTCCGCTCCACCCGCAGGTCCGACCGAGGCCGGTGTGCAGGCTACGGAGCAGCCCTGCCCGCCAGACGTCGACTTCATCTCTATCGGTCGCCCAGTGTACAACATGCACTGCTACGTTGTGGACTCGCAGCTGCGCCCTGTACCTGTCGGCTTCCCTGGCGAGCTGCTGCTCAGTGGGCCGCGCCTGGCAATCGGCTATATCGGCCGCCCCGACCTGACGGCCGAGAAGTTCATCCCCAACCCCTGCCTAGACCTGGTGTGTGACAACATCACTCCCAAGCTGGCGCCCTTCTACCAGCGCGCCTACCGCACGGGCGACCTGGTGCGTTGGCGGCCAGACGGCACGATTGACTTCATGGGCCGAATTGACCGGCAGATCAAGATCAACGGTGTCCGCATCGAGCTGGGCGAGGTGGAGACTGCGCTGGCATCACTGCCAGGCATCGAGCAGGCAGTGGCGGCTGCCGTGCCCGACGCCAGTGGTGCCAAGCAGCTGGTGGGCTATGTCAGCCCAGCCGAAATCAAGCCAGCAGATGTCATCGCCCACTGTCGCAGCTTGCTGGTGCCGGCGATGGTGCCTAGCGTGGTGGTGGCGCTCGAGACCTTCCCGCTGCTGCCCAACGGCAAGGTGGACGTGCGGGCGCTGCCTACTCCTGACTGGAGCTTTGATGGCGCCGAGGACTTTGAGGTGCCTTCCACTGATCTGGAAAGGACAGTGGCCAAGGTTTGGGAGGAGGTGCTGGGCCGCACCGATCCCCTGAGCGTGACGGCCGACTTTTTTGCAGCAGGCGGCACCTCGCTCCAAGTGTTCCGCGTGACGGCAGCGCTGCAGAAGGTGCTGGGCCTGGAGTCTGTTCCAGCCACGTTGGTGCACACGCAGCGCACTGTGCGTGCTGTGGCAGCAGCGCTGGAGGAGTTGGTGGTAGGCAGCGTGCCGACGGGCCAGCGCCCCATCACAACGCACAAGTGGAGGGACGCCGAGCGGCCGATGTCGTCCAACCAGGAGCAGATGTGGTTGCTCAGGCAAGTAACACTGGCTGTGTTTGAGACCTGCACAGAAAGGATGTATGAATGAATGTGCAGTTGACGGGCTCATCTTCGTTGCTCCTTTGCTTCTCCCCTAATACTGGCGCCCCCCTGCACCCTATCCTGCAGCCTCACCAGTGGCTCCACTGCCTACAACATGTTGACCACCCTCTCGCTCGCACGAGCGCCCAACACGGCTGCACTGCAAACTGCTCTGGATGCGGTGGCGGGTCGCCATGAGGTGTTGCGCATGCACTATGCAGAGCGCAGCGACGGCACAGTGGTGGGCATCGTGACGCTGGCCTCTGAATTCAGCGTCCCATTGAAGGTCGTTGAAGTTGCCAGCCAGGAGGAAGTGGATGCACAGCTGCAAGAGGAGGCGGCGACGCCTTTCAACCTCGCCACCGGCCCGCTCCTGCGCATGCGCCTCATATGCTGTCGAGGCCAGGCGTCTGTTGTCCTGGCGATCACCATGCACCATGCTGTCGGCGACGACTGGTCATTTGGTGTCTTCTTTGAGGAGCTCAATGCGGCCTACATTGCAGCCGCCAAGGGCGAGGAGCCGACCTTGCCACCCCTGCCCATCCAGTACGCTGACTACGCCGCCTGGCAGCAAACTCAGATCGCAGGCGAGGCGGGCACTGAGCTGCGTCAGTGGTGGCGCGTCTACTTGGCTGGCGCACCATCGTTGCTGCAGCTGCCCACAGACAGGGCACGGCCGTTGCAGCCGACCTTCAAGGCAGGCTATGCTACGGTGGGCCTTCCTCCTAGCCTGATGGACAAGGCCGACGCTCTGGCCCTGGACCTGCGTGTCAACACGCAGGCCGTGCTGCTGGCGGCGCTGCAGACGGTGCTGCTGCGGTACAGCGGCCAGGACGACGTGGTGGTGGGCGTGCCCGTCGCCGGGCGAGAGCGCCCAGAGACTCATGGCATGATCGGCTACTTCATCAACACGCTGCCTGTGCGCTGCGTTGTTGAGGAGGAGGCCAGCTTTGCCGACATGGCCAAGCACGCCAGCCAGGCGACCGTGGACGTTCTGGCGCACAGTGCGCTGCCAGTGGAGCAGGTAGTTGCGGCGGCTGGCATCTCCCGCATCGCAGGTGTCAACCCGCTGTTCCAGGTGCGTCGTGGTTGCGCGCCGCCTGCTTGCCTGCCTGAGCATCATCCAACACTTGATCTGGCTGGCGGGATGCAAAGCCGAAAGCCGACCCAGGTCTCTGATCTGAACTCTCTCTCAATGTGTGCTGGAAATCCCCTGCGTCCAGGTCATGTTCCAGTACGTGCCGCCAGATGAGGGCATGGAGAGCTTGGGCGAAATCCCTGTACTGCAGGGCTCCGCATCGCCCGGCCCTCCCCAGGCCAAGATGGACCTCAACTTTGCAGTGGACAGCGGCAAGGCCACTGCCGAGTACATGACAGAGCTGTTTGACGAGCCCACCGTGGTCCGTCTACTGGACAGCTTTGTGCAGGCGCTAACGCTGGCGGCCTCCAGCCCCAGCGCGGTCGCGCTGTCCAGCAACATGCTGAGTGCCGCCGACCAGCAGCAGGTGGCCGCATTCAGCCTCGGAGACCAGCGCGGTCACTACTACCAAGAGCCACTCTTCCACGACGGCTTCGCCCGCCAGGCTGCGTTGCGCACCAGCGCACCGTGCCTAACCTTCAAGGGACGGGACCTCAGCTACACAGAGGTGCACGCGCGTGTCACCATGCTGGCGCAACGCCTGGCGTCGCTGGGCGTGGGCCTGGGTAGTGCTGTCGGCCTCATGCTGGACCGCTCAGTTGAGCTGATCATTGCGATGCTGGCCATTCTGAAGGCGGGCGGTGAGTTGTGCTGGAGCGCGTTGCATGCGGATGAGCGCAGCAGGAGGAAGATGAAAAGTGCACAGCAGAAGAGCGCAGCCCCGCGGGGCAGTGCGGCAGTGTGGCTCTGCCATGGCTCCCTGCTGGGGGCATGCCTGGGGCAGGCGCGTGCTAACGCCTGCTGCTGTGCCTGGCGTGGTGTAGGCGCGTACGTGCCCTGCGACCCTGGCTACCCTGATGACCGCCTGGCCATCTACTTGGAGGATGGCAGCGCTGCCGTGCTCATCACCTCACGCACCCACGTCCACCGTGCACAGGACCTCACTCCACCCACCAAGTCCATGCATGTATGATGGGCCGCTGCGCTGGGCGCATTCGAGGGAGAGGCTGCTGGCATGCTCCGCGCTGATTGCATGTCCTCCTGCCGGCTTCCTCCCATGCCACAGGCGGTCATCATGGAGGAGGTGCCAGATGGCAGCTCCACCCCCGGCGCCACGCTGCCCAGGGCAGGGCCGATGGACCTGTGCTACATCGAGTTCACAAGCAAGTCACTGGGGAGCGGCAGGATGCAAGGGTGGTGCGCACAACCTGATTGCAGGTGCCGCTTGCGCATGCAGCACTCACAGAACATGCCCTCCTGTGTGCCGTGCCCACCTGCAGGCGGCAGCACCGGGCGGCCAAAGGGTGTGATGGTGCGGCACGTCGGCCTTCGCGACTACTCCTGCTTCCTGCGTGACAAGTTCAGTTTCGGGCCCAAAGATGTCAGCATCCTCACCATCCCGAGTGAGCAGCTGGTTTTGGTGGGACCAGCAGGCCTGCTCAATGGATGCTCAGTGCTGCAGTCTGATGGCGCTGGGCCAACAGTCTCTGCTGCTTTTCTTCCCCACGCCCCGAGCCCTTCCACTGTTCCCCTTGCAGTGAACTTTGACCCGCACGTCGTCCAGTAGAGCTCTGCACTCTACAATGGCGGCAGGCTGGTGATCGCCGAGCAGACGCAACACCTGGACGCCACCTCACTGATGGCGCTGGTGCAGGAGCAAGGCGTGACCTACCTCAACTCTGTGCCCGTGCTGGGCCTAACCTATTTTGCGACGCCCTTTGCGAAGCAGTGCCCACGCCTACGGATCGCCATGTTCTCGGGGGAGCCTCTGCCGAAGGAGCTCGTGCGCCTGGTGCACAGCACGGTGAGTGGGGTGGAGGCTGCAGCTGTGGGTTGGTGGCAGCCAAGATCACCTGGGTGTGGTGGCGGCCAGGCACACCTGTCCACCCTCGCATGCTACAAGCCCACGTGCCCCTGCACACCCTGCAGACAAGCCTGGCCACGATCAACGCCTACGGTGAGACAGCACTGCATTGCACTCATTGCTGCTGTGCTACATGTCACGTTTCGATATTGGCTGTGGTGCCACTCCTTGCAACACACCCTATGTTCCTGGCTGCCTGCAGGTCCCACGGAGGCGACCGTCAACATCACCCATGCCACCTGCCGCCCCGACGATGCCCTCATCCCGATTGGCACCACAGACGCCAATGCACACTGCTACATCGTAGACGCCCATCTGCGCCCCGTGCCAGTTGGCGTGCCGGGCGAGCTGCTGCTCAGTGGGCCGCGCTTGGCTGCTGGCTACGTGGGCCGCCCCGATTTGACGGCCGAGAAGTTCATCTCCAACCCCTGCCTGGACCTGGTGCGGGGAGCTGTGCCTCCCACGCTGTTCCAGTACTTTGAGCTCGCCTACCGCACGGGCGACTTGGTGCGCTGGCGGCCAGACGGCACCATCGACTTCCTGGGCCGCGTCGATCGGCAAATCAAGATCAACGGTGTGCGCATCGAGCTGAGCGAGGTGGAGGCGGTGCTGGGCAGCGCGCCCGGCGTGGAACAGGCGGTTGTGTCGGCCATGCTGGACAACCGGGGCACCAAGCGCTTGGTGGGTTGCGTGACTCCAGGAAGCACCAAGCCCTCTGATGTGCTGGCCCATTGCCGCGGCCTGCTGGTGCCGGCGATGGTGCCCAGCATGGTCGTGGCACTGGAGGCATTTCCGCTGCTGCCCAACGGCAAGATCAATGTCAAGGGCCTGCCCTCCCCTGACTGGAGCGCTGCCGGCGCCGAGGAGTTTGAGGCTCCGGCGAGCAAACTGGAGAAGACTGTGGCCCGAGTGTGGGAGGAGGTGCTGGGCCGCTCAGAGGACACGCCTCTGAGCGCGACGGCCGATTTCTTTGCGGCAGGCGGCACCTCATTGCAGGTGTTCCGTGTGACGGCGGCGATGCAGAAGGCGCTCGACATCGAAGCAATTCCCACCATTATGGTCCACACCCAGCGCACCGTGCGCTCTGTGGCGGCAGTGCTCGCAGAGATGCTGGGCGGCGACCACGTCGAGCAGCCCATCAAGCCCCACGCCTGGAAGGGACCAGAGCGGCCGCTGTCCTCTAACCAGGAGCAGATGTGGCTGCTCAGGTATGCGTAAATCCTCGCGTCTATTGCTCATGCAGGTGCCTTGCAGGTGCCTGGCAACATGTGTGAATGCCAGGCCATCTTTTCACTCTTCCACCTGCTTGCCCCTGCAGGAAGATGGGCGGTGCTGCTGCCTACAACATGCCATTCCAACTGCAGCTCAGGTGTGGCTGTACCATGCACGGGGCTGCATATTCTTTCCCTCCAGTGCCCCCAAGCATCTTACACACCCCCTCCCCCCTCCACTGCCTCTTCGTCCTCTGCCACCGTGCGCCTGCAGCGCCAAGCTGGACGATAAGCTGCTGCAACAGGCGCTCAACATGGTGGCCGCCCGACACGAGGTGCTGCGCACGGTATTCAAGGAGGGCGCCGACGGTGCCCCCGTGGGCATCGCTGCCGACCCTGCCGCCTGGTCAGTGCCACTGCTGGTGGAGAGCTGCAGGGACTGTGCTGAGGTGGATGCCAGGATCGCCGCCGAGACGGCTCAGCCGTTTGCTCTGGATCGGGGCCTGGTCCGCAGCCGGCTGCTGTCCATCCGGGGGCAGAAAGACGCCTGGCTGATCGTCAACCTGCACCATGCCGCGGCCGACGGCTGGTCCATCAGCATCCTGAGCCGGGAGCTGGCGCAGGCTTACAACGCCGCCAAGGCATGCGCCGCGCCCGACTGGGCGGCGCTGCCCATCCAGTATGCTGACTTTGCAGCGTGGCAGACGGAGCAGCTGGCGGGCCCGGCACGAGCAGAGCTGGTGGAGCATTGGAAGGGAGCCCTGGCAGGTGTGCCGCAGCTGATCCAGCTGCCGCTCGACCACCCTCGACCCAAGGCGCCCACCCATGCTGCCGGCCACTACAATGCCGCAATTCCTGCGCTGCTGCTCACACGCTTGCGCATGCTGGCGAGCAGCACTGGTGTCAACCTGCAGGCGGTGCTGCTGGCCGCGGTGGATGCGGTGCTGATGTGCTTCAGCGCGCAGGACGATGTGGTGGTGGGCGTGCCGTTTGCAGGGCGCGACCGCCCTGAGACTCACAACCTGATTGGCTACTTCATCAACACGCTGCCCGTGAGGGCGACGGCGGATGAGACCACCACATTCCTCCAGCTGGTGCAGCAAGTGTCGCAGCGCCAGCTGGAGGGCATGCAGCATTCGCTGCTGCCGCTGGAGGACATTGTTGCGGCGGTGGGGGCATCCCCCATTCCCGGGTCCACTCCGCTCTTCCAGGTGGGCACTCCCACCGCTTCTGCCGCCTACTTTGGGCATTGCCGCCTTCCAGTTCCTCTGAGCAGGCGTGTCTGCTACCTGGCTGCGCCATTCAGCATGCCCCATGTCGAGGCTGCAATGGCAGCAGCTGCCCGCCTACTTACTAGTTGATATCCCTCGCTGCCCCGGCCGGATGCAGGTGCTGGTCCAGCTGATCCCTGCCTCTGACATGGCAGTGACACAGTTTGAGGGCATTGAAACGCACATGGCAGGAGACATGGGGTTGACAGATGCAAAGGTAGGCAGGGATGGGGAATTGGCAGTGGGATGGCCAGCCCGGTGTAGCAAGCACATTACCTCTGACTGCTTCCTGCTTCGCACACTGCCGGTGTCCCATCAGGCCTGCTGTTGTGGACACATGTGCCCCTCGCTCCCACGCTCATGTGCTTGTGGTCTGTGCCCCCTCTCTGTTCATAACTGACACACTTTCCTGTCCTGCTGTGCTGCCCCTCTCCAGTTCGACCTCTCTTTCTTCTTTGGGGACAATGGCTCCATCTTCTGCGAGTATGCTGCCGAGCTGTTTGAACAGCCCTCCATCGCACGCATCGTGGGCTGCTTGCTGGCCTTCCTGCAGCACGCGGTCGCGGCGCCCTCCTGCCCTGTGCTTGCCGCGCCCATGACCTGCCCCGAGGACGTCACGGCGCTGCTCAGCTTTGGCCGTGGCGCGGTGCGCAGCGACTACCTGGCCGCCCCCCTGGTGCACCAGCAGTTTGAGGTGGCAGCCAAGGCGACGCCGGACGCCACCTGCCTACTGTATCGGGACGCGAGCCTCACGTTTGACCAGGTGCGCTCTTGGTTGGGAGCCTTTCAGCATCTAGCCGGACCTTGCAGGCGGCGCCACCTCAAGCCAGCATGCCTGCCTGCCTTGCTCACTTCCTCCAGGTGCATGCACTGTCCACGCGGCTGGCGGAGCAGCTGACGGCGGCGGGTGTGGGGCGCGAGGTGGTGGTGGGCATCATGCTCGAGCGTTCATTCGAGCTGATTGTCGCCATCCTCGGTGTGCTCAAGGCGGGTGGTGCCTACCTGCCGCTCGACCCGAGGTGTGCGCGCACTGCTGACTGTGCCGGGGATGCGTGGCCTCACAAACCTGTCATGCCTGCCTTCCATCTATTTTAGCTCCCTGTCCTCACCCAACCCTCGCCGCCGCCCTGCTGCAGCTACCCTGACGAGCGCCTGGCCATCTACGTGGAGGACGCCAAGGCCGCAGTGGTGCTCACGCAGCGCCATCTGGAACTCTCGGCACAGCAACTGGCGAGCGGGTGGGCGGAGGTGCTTGTCATCGACCTGCAGGCCCTGGACTCCCCGACCAGCCGCAGGCTGCTGGGGAGCGGCAGGCCCGCCGCGGCGGCGCCCTCCCCGGATGCTGAGGACACTTGCCTCATCCTGTTCACCAGGTGAGAGCGAGAGAGGCGAGACTGGGCGGTGCTGTGGTTGGCCAGGGCAGCCGGCGATGCGGTTGCCGCACGCGCGATGCTGCTGGCTCACCAGCTTGCCTCCTTGCCCACATGCAGCGGGTCCACGGGCCGGCCCAAGGGCGTGGTGCATGCGCACCGACACCTGAGGGACCTGCTCAACAGTTACCGCCACCTCTACAATATTGGTGGGCCAGCACGGGCTGCGGCATGACTGCGGGGTGGCGGCGGCGGCCTGTGTAGGGGTGCAGGCCACAGTGGATGTGTGTGCCACGTGCGCGTCTTGTTACGCTGGCCGCACACCGGCCCGGAGTGTTGAGGTGCCACACCAGGTGGTTGCACCTGCTGGCAACCCAGCACCCACACTGCGCTCATGCTGCCTGCCCTCCCTCGCCTGTCCTCGCGCCCCATCCTTCCCAGACAACGACGACGTCATCATGCTCACAAACACCATCTCCTTTGACGTCCACGCGCTCCAGGTGGGCGAACCTGCCAGTCAGCGCCGCTGCCCGGCGGGCCGGCGGTAGTTAGCCCGGCGGGCAGGCTGCAACTTGCAGCCTTGGCAAGACCAAACAGGGCGATCTGCCGAATTCTTCCCTACCTGCTGCGCAGATCTTCGCCCCGCTGATGTTTGGTGGCAAGCTGGTGCTGCCGCCCCCCACTGCTCACACCGACGGCGAGGCCATCTGCGACCTGATGGCCAAACACAGAGTGACGGTGAGGCGGGCGCACGGTGGTGCTCCCCTGGCTGCTGTGCTGTTGCTGGGTCCGTTGCCCACTCTTTCAACTCGTTCTTGGCCTGGCGGGCGGCTGCAGGGCATGATCTTTACGGTGCCTTTCCTGGCTGATGTCTACATCACCGCTGCTGAGAAGCGGCCGCCCATGCCCCACATGTGAGCAGTGGGCGGGGCGCAGGCAGGGGCTGCAGGATGTGTCGTTGCATCCAAGGCATGTTGTGAAGTGTAGGGCTCCTGCATTCCCGCAGCCTGCTGAAGTCAGTGCCCAACTGTGCAGACGCCTCTGGGCCATGGGTGGCGACGCGGTGCCGCTGGACATCGTGGCCCGCATGCAGGCAGTGTTCCCTGGCATCGACGGGCCGTACAACAGCTGTGAGCCAGGCCGGCTCACTGCTTGCAGCTTGCCTGCCAGCTGCCAACTGCTTGCAGCTTGCCTGCCAGCTGCCAACTGCTTGCAGCTTGCCTGCTAGCCATGTCGCATTGCATGTGAGCGTGCCTGCTACATGCAGCTTGCCTGCCAGCCACGTCGCATTGCATGTGAGCGTGCCTGCTACATTCCCTTGCCAACCTTCCTTGTGCGCCCCCCTGCACAGATGGACCCACCGAGGGCAATGTGGTGACTCAGGTGGGGCAGGGCTGGGCTAGGTGCTTCATGCAGTTGCCAGACTATTTCATTGAGCTCCTCTCCGCTTTCCTGCAGTACAAGTTCCCTCGCTCCGCCACCAGCAACCCCATCGGCCAGCCGGATGACAACATGCACTGCTATGTGGTCAACAGCAATCTGCAGCTGGTCCCCTTGGGTGTGCCTGGCGAGCTCCTGTTGAGCGGCCCCCGCATGGCCAAGGGTAAGAGCGGGAACGGCCGAGAGCAGGAGTCGCCTTGGCCTGTTGAGCATGCCTCGCTGGTTGTGAACAAACTCACGTGGCTTACCAAGCATGCGCTGCAATGTGTTTCATCCACACGCAGGGTATGCCCACCGGCCTGACCTGACAGCCGAGAAGTTCACTGAAAGCCCTTGCTTCGAGCTGATGACTGAGGGCTTGCCCGAGGCGCTGGCCCCTTACTACAAGTCTGCCTACCGCACGGGCGACCTGGTGCGCTGGCGCGCAGATGGCAACCTGGAGTACCTGGGCCGTATCGACCGCCAGACCAAAATTAGCGGGGTGCGCATCGAGCTGGGTGAGGTGGAGTCTGCACTGGCCAGCGCGCCTGGCGTGGAGACGGCCGTGGCGGCCGCAATGCCTGACTCCAGCGGTGTCAAGCGGCTTGTGGGCTACGTGACGCCCGAGACCGCTGTGCCAGCAGCCATCACAGCACACTGTCGTGGCCTGCTGGTGCCGGCGATGGTACCCAATGTGGTGGTGGCGCTGGCTGCCTTCCCGCTACTGCCCAACGGCAAGGTCGACGTGCGGTCACTCCCAGTCCCCGACTGGAGCGCTGCTGGCTCAGACAAGTTCGAGCCTCCTGCCACCAAGCTGGAGGAGACAGTAGCCAATGTGTGGGAGGACGTGCTGGGCCGCACCGAGCCCCTGAGCGTGGCGGCTGACTTCTTTGCGGCAGGCGGCACCTCGCTCCAGGTGTTCCGCGTGACGGCGGCGCTGCAGAAGGTGCTGGGCCTGGAGTCGGTTCCAGCCACGCTGGTGCACACGCAGCGCACTGTGCGCGGTGTGGCAGCAGCGCTGGAGGAGTTGGTGGTAGGCAGCGTGCCGACTGGCCAGCGCCCTATCACAGCGCACAAGTGGGAAGGCAATGAGCGGCCGCTGTCATCTAACCAGGAGCAGATGTGGCTGCTCAGGCAAGCGATGTTTGGCATGGGAGGTGGCACAGTGGGGAATGTTGCGTGGAACATTCTGCATTTGGGAGCGTGTGTTATAGCAGCCTCAAGCTTAATTGGCAGCCTTGCTGACTGCTGGTCCCCTCCTGCTCATGCAGCCTCACTGGCGGCTCTACGGCCTACCACATGCCCACCAGCCTGACACTGGCACGCACGCCAGACAAGACTGCTCTGCAAGCTGCGCTCAATGCTGTGGCAGCGCGCCACGAGGTCCTGCGCATGCACTACGCAGAGCGCAGCGATGGCACTCCAATTGGCATCGTGACGCCAGTGAGCGGCTTCGCCGTGCCTCTGGCTGAGGTCACGGTGGGCAGCAAAGAGCAGCAGATGGAGCGGTTGCAGGAAGAGGCAGAAGTGCCATTCAACCTGACGACTGGCCCGCTGCTCCGGGTGCTTCTGGTGCGGCACAAGGGCGAGCCATCTGTGATCCTTTCAGTCAACATGCACCACGCTGTTGGAGATGCTTGGTCACTTGGACTGCTGTTCCAAGACCTGGCACAGGCCTACAGCGCTGCCCTGGCTGGCAAGCAGCCGGCCTGGGACACGCTGCCCATCCAACACGCCGACTACGCTGCCTGGCAGCAGGCACAGATTAGCGGCGAGGCAGGCGCCGAGCTGCGCCAGTGGTGGCGCGACTACCTGGCGGGCGCACCGTCGCTGATTCAGCTTCCCTTGGACCGGTCTCGTCCCACGCAGCCGACGATGAAGGCTGGCACAGTCAGCATGGACCTGCCTGATGGTCTACTGCATCAGGCCGATGCCCTTGCCTTGGACCTGCACGTCAACACGCAGGCAGTGCTGCTGGCGGCGCTGCAGACGGTGCTGCTGCGATACAGCGGCCAGGACGACGTGGTGGTTGGTGTGCCCATGGCCGGCCGGGACCGCCCCGAGACGCAGGGCTTGGTCGGCTACTTCATCAACACGCTGCCCGTGCGCTGCGTGGCTGAGGAGGAGGCCAGCTTCGCTGACATGGCCAAGCACGCCAGCCAGGCCACGGTGGATGCACTGGAGCACAGCATGCTGCCGCTGGAGCAAGTGATGGCCGCGGCTGGCGTGCAGCGCATCCCTGGCGTCAACCCATTGTTCCAGGTGTGCTCCAGGAGCAGGGCTCCGCACCCATCAACGCGCTCGAATGTTGGGCTGTTCAATGCTCGTCAACCCACGCATGCCACTGGTCTGTTCTGCCTGCAGGTCCTGTTCCAATTTTTGCCAGAGATTGACACCTCTTCCTCCCTGGGAGACATCCCAGTCGCTGTGAGGGACAACTACAACCTGGAGGTTCAGCACACCAAGATGGATTTTGTGGTGTCGGTCAGCGGCAGCAGCATCGTGGCAGAGTACATGGCCGAGCTGTACGATGAGGCCACGGCTGCCCGCCTCCTGGGCAGCTTTGTGCAGGTGCTGCGGCATGCCGGGTCCAGGGCCTCCACCTCTCCTGCCCTGGGCATCTCCCTGCTGAGCGCAGCAGATCGGAAGGAGGCCGCTGACTTCAGCTGCGGTCCCGTCCGCCCCGAGTATGTGGCGGGCCCGCTGGTCCACGACGCGTTTGCTGCTGCGGCCACCGAGCATCCAGATCGGCGTTGCCTGGTGTTTGAGGGCCAGCATCTGAGCTACGGCCAGCTGCAAGCGGCGTCCGACGCCCTGGCGCGCGAGCTGATTGCCAAGGGCATCGGCCGCGGCGACATCGTGGGCATCGTGATGGACCGCAGCTTTGAGCTGATTGCTGCGATCCTGGGGGCGCTCAAGGCTGGCGGTGCGCGTCTTGCTAGCTCCCTGGCTTGCGTTCCCCACTGCCGTATGTGGTTGTGGATTTTGGCTGAGCTCCTGTTCTCGCCCCTGCCTTTGTGCAGCCGGCTACCTGCCCTGCGACCCTGCGTACCCCGACGACCGCCTGGCCATTTACCTGGAGGACGCCAACGCGGTGCTGTGTTTGACCGAGCCCAAGCACCACCAGCGCGCCGAGGCGCTGGTGGAGGACCGCTGCCCCGTGGTGGACGTCAAGGATGCAGGCTCCAGCGCCCCAGGGGGCCCGCCCGTCACCGGGCGCAGCACGCCCGAGGACCCCTGCTACGTCATCTTCACCAGCGGGTCCACGGGGCGGCCCAAGGGCTGCGTGCTGCCGCACCGCGGCCTTGCAAGACATGCTGCCGTGGCTGGTGGAGCTGCACAGGCTGGGTGAGCTGGGGCGCTGGCATGGCGCCTGCTGTGTGCGGCCATTCTCTGTCGTTGCCTGGTCGATGCCGCTGTGCCCGCTCAACGCCTCCGTTGCGCTCGCAGGGCGCGACGACGTGGTGCTGTTCAGCAACACCATCAGCTTTGATGCGCACGTGCTCCAGGTCTGAGCGCGGCGTGCTGCGCTCCTCTGACCAGGCGTTGCCCTCAGCCGATGATCAGGCGCTGCCTTCAACCGATGCTCCAGACCGGCTGCAGTTTGGGTGTAGCGAGCAGCCACCTGACACATGTGCTGTGTCCGCTGCTGGCAGGTGATGCCGACCCTGATGCTGGGTGCCACGCTGGTGATCGCCAAGTCAGGCGGGCACCTGGACCCCGTCTACATCGCGTCCCTCATCACCCAGCACCAGATCACCAGCACCGTGGTTCACCGTGCCGACCCTGGTGCGTTGGAGGCCTGCCGGTTGACCGCTGCCTGGTGCCAGCTGCGCATGTGCAGATCGAGCGCTGGGCACCACCACCTTGCTGTCGGGCTTGTGCCTGTGCCTGTGTCTCTGACCAGCCCACCTGTCCACTTTGCTGCCTGCAGGCCAACGAGTACATGAAGGCCCCCGGGCTGGAGCCGCCCGTGGGGTGCATGCGGTCGTGGGGCCTGGGCGGCGAGGCCGTGCCCATGGAGGTGGTGGCCACGATGCAGGAGGTGCGCGCGAGGGTGGAGGCGAGAGATCCGCTTTGCAGTAGGCCTGAGGGGGTTGCTGGGGGCCGTGGCCGCTGCGTGCGGCCGTGATCGACCTGTCCCACCCTGCCCAACTTGTCTCGCCTGAGCGCGACGCCCCGCTCCCTGTTCTGCGCTGGCCCCAGGTCTTCCCCAACGTGCGCATCATCAACGCCTACGGTCCCACCGAGGTTCACTGCCGTCACCGTGCACCACACGNCTTGTCTCGCCTGAGCGCGACGCCCCGCTCCCTGTTCTGCGCTGGCCCCAGGTCTTCCCCAACGTGCGCATCATCAACGCCTACGGTCCCACCGAGGTTACTGCCGTCACCGTGCACCACACGTTCGCGCGGGGCGAGAAGCTGGTGGTGATCGGCCGGCCGGATGCCAACACGCACGCCTACATCGTGGACGCGCGGCTGCGCCCCGTGCCCGTGGGCGTGCCTGGCGAGCTGTTGCTGAGCGGACCGCGCCTGGCCATCGGTGAGAGGGTATGCATTGAGGCGACAGGGCGGCATGTGTGCACGTGCACGACGCGGAACGCTGGCTCACCCGAACACCATTCCTGCGCGCTGCGTGCAGGCTACGCCGGCCGCCCCGACCTGACGGCCGAGAAGTTCATCCCCAACCCCTGCCTGGACCTGGTGCGCGACAACATCCCTCCCAAGCTGTTGCCCTTCTACCAGCGCGCCTACCGCACGGGCGACCTGGTGCGCTGGCACAGGGACGGCAACGTTGAGTTCCTGGGCCGCATCGACCGGCAGGTCAAGATCAACGGCGTGCGCATGGAGCTGGGCGAGGTGGAGGCGGCGCTGGGTGGCGCTCCGGGCGTGGAGCAAGCGGTGGCTGCCACCGTGCCAGACGCCAGCGGCGCCAAGCGCTTGGTCGGCTACGTGACGCCCGAGACGGCCAACCCAGCTGAGATCCTCACCCACTGCCGCAGCCTGCTGGTGCCAGCGATGGTGCCCAGCAAGGTGGTGGCGCTGGCTGCTTTCCCGCTGCTGCCCAGCGGCAAGGTGGACGTGCGAGCTTTGCCAGCTCCCGAGTGGACAGCCTGTGAGGAGGAGGAGTATGTGGCACCTGCCACCCCTCTGGAGGAGAGGCTGCAGAGGATGTGGCAGGAGGTGCTGGGCCTGCCAACGGCCAGTCCCCCAGGGGTCACGGCAAAATTCTTCTCCATGGGAGGCACCAGCTTCCAGGTGCGGGCCCCACCGGCAAACAAATGAGGACGCTGCAAGCAAGCCAATAAAGGCTCTGCTTACAACCATGTGGCTGGCATGTGTTGCGTGTGACTGACGCAGAGCCTGCAGGTCTTCTAATGCCGTGCGTCGCCTCCTGTCCACCCTGTAGAAAATGAGGTTCCCCACGCTGCTGAAGCCGCTGGGAGTGTCGGTCCAGATCGCGGACCTGGTGCAGATCGCCACCATCCGTGAGATGGCGGACCTGGTGCAGGAGCGCCTGGACAGCAAGGAGGAGGGCGCCATGGAGCTGGCGGCGCGCGCATGGCCGGATGCGAGTCGGCCCCTATCCAGCGGTCAGGCTTCGCTATACGCTGCGGGCAAGGCCGATACCACTGGTATCCAGGTGGGCGGCAGGGCTCGCTTGTTGCGAGCAGCCCCTTCTCTCTTGCGCTTGCTTCAGCAATGCTTGGCCCTGCTGGCCAAAGCGAGCTGCGGCGCTCCGCCAGATGCTGACAACCTGCCATCTTGCACGTGTCCTCGCTGCTGCAGTTTAACCAGGCGCTTGCCTATGTCATCGACGGCCCGCTAGACCTGGATGCACTGGAGAAGGCAGTCAACCTGCTGATCCAGCGGCACGAGGTTATGCAGTGCGCGTTTGTTGAGGACGAGGGGCTGGTCAAGCTGGTGGTCCACCCTGGTGCATCGACCAAGCTGCGCCTCCTGCAGGCATGGTGTCTTGCTGGCCTACCAGGAGCCTGCTTTGCATCCAGCGCTTCATTGCGGCGGCGGGGCATTCCTATATGCCCTTGAGCGCTGCTTGCGCCACCCCGGCTTGCTCTGTGCAGGGCGGCGCGCACGTCAGCAAGGAGGCCGCCACCCGGCTCATCACCGAGCTGGCTGGCAGCCGGCTCTTTGACATGTCCCAGGCACCGCTGCTAGTGGCGGCGGTCGCGCAGCTGAGCAGCACGCGCCATGCGTTCACGATGGTTCTGCATCACGCCATCATGGATGGCTGGAGCCTGGGCCAGATCGTCCCTGACATCCTGGCTTTCTACGATGCCATTGTGGCCGCCAAGCCTCCCACCCTGCCGCCCCTCCCGCTGCAGTATGGGTGCGGCAGGGCTGTGCAAGCAGGCGTGACTGTGTGCTGCGCTGATGTTCTGCTGCAGCTGAGGCCGTGTCGCGTGCCCATCCTCCCCACTGCTGCAGCGACTTTGCGGCCTGGGAGCAGGCACAGCTGGATGAGGCGTCCTCGGCCTTCCGGTGCATGACCGAGTTCTGGGCCACTCGCCTGCGCAATCCGCCTGGCATGCTGCAGCTCCCGATCGAGAAAGCGCGTCCTGCAGTCTCTCAAGGCACGCCCATGGTGATGCGCGGCTTCAAAGTGGGCGCAGACCAAGTCGCGGCGCTGCGCAACCTGGCTGCTTCGCTGGGTGTCAGCCTGTTTGGCCTGCTGCTGGCTGCCTACCGGTGGGTCTCGCTACGCCGCGTCGCCTGCATCATGCCGGGACTGTCCTTACTGCCTTGCTGCGCTCTGGAATGCATCGGCAGTTGCGTCGCTCCGCTCACCTGGTATCATGTGGGTGCAGGCTGCTGCTCTGCAAGCTGGGTGCCACTGACGATGTGATCATCTCCAGCTCCTATGCCATCCGCCCGCCGGGCACGGAGAAGCTGGTCGGTGGCCACTGGGCACTCACATGCATG
Organism: Chlorella sp. A99; assembly: GCA_003063905.1. NCBI lineage: Eukaryota > Viridiplantae > Chlorophyta > Trebouxiophyceae > Chlorellales > Chlorellaceae > Chlorella > Chlorella sp. A99. The sequence goes on from PCFQ01000001.1 coordinate 439,526, forward strand.
TGGTTTGCGAGGCCACTGCGATGCAATCCACCCGCTCACCCCGCATCTCTGCTTCACTCGCTGCCACGGTCCTAACCCCGTCCGGCCCGCCCCGGGACGGGCCTGCAGGTCGGCTACTTCCTGCGCATCCTGCTTCTGCGCAACAAACTGTTGGAGGGTGACACGTTTGAGGCGATGGTCAAGCGGGAGATGGCCAACCTCAACGACGCGATCAAGCATGCGCTGATGCCGCTGCAGACCGTGGTCCAGCTCGTCAACCTGCCGCGCGTGCCGGGCGCCAACAGCGCCTTCCAGGCTTCCATCACATGGGACGAGGAAGGTGCGTGCGCAGGCAGCCTCCACTGTTCCCGGTGCATGGCCTTGCTCCTGATGCCTTCCCACCCTGCTTGCATGCCTGCTGACCTATCCTGCCCAATCTGCACCTGGGCGCGCCACGCCGCACAGAGTGGATCACCGGTGGGGCCAAGGAGGGGCAGCCCGAGGGCCGGGTGGTGACACTGCTGGACTTGCCTGAAGCCGAGTTTGCCAAGAGCGACATCATTATGGCAATCAACGCCTACTCGGACAGTGAGCGTCGCTCTGTTGCAATGCAGCTTTGCTTGAGCAGAAGTCGTTTAGGTGGGGTGCCTTCTGTCAGCTCGCGGGGAACTCACGTGCTGTAAGCTGCTACTTGCTGCAGAGATGATCATCGGCATCTGCGGCGATGGCGACATCTTCACAGAGGGTGGCCTCAAGCGCATCAATGAGACGATGCGCCACATTGTCAACAGGCGCGCCTCTCCAGTCTCCACACGGCAGCACTGGCCCGCACGCTGCGCCCGCACGCTCTCATCGCCCCCCACGCAGCGCCAACACGCTCTCATTGCCTCAGCGGCCGGTGCCGGCGCACACATTGTCACTTTCTCTTCTTGCTCCTGCTATGCAGGCTGGTGGAGCTGCCCCCTGCATTTGAGCTGGAGAGCTTCGATGCGCTGCCTGCCTCGGAGCGTGCACTGCTGGCAAGCATGAGCGTTGGGGAGATGCGCTCAGGCTACATCGCCAGCCCTGTAGTCCATGATGCATTTGCAGCGGCGGCGGCGGCCCACAACATCAGCACGTGCCTGTTGCACGAGGGCAGGCGCATGTCGTTTGCCGAGGTGCGCTGCCTCCGCTTGTCCCACGAACGGGCCGGCGAGCCTTGCATGCATCGAGGAGCGACTCTCGACGCTGCCATGCCGTGCAGGTGGATGATGCCGCAACCATCGTGGCCACAGAGCTGGTGCGAATTGGCGTGGCAGCTGGTGAAGTCGTCGGCATCATGGTGGAGCGCTCGCTGGAGCTAGTAGTCGCCATCCTAGGCGTGTTCCGGGCAGGAGGTGAGACTTACGGGATGCATTGCCTGCTGTAGGACATAGAGGTGTGCCACAATGTGCAGGCCACAACTGACGTGCGCGGCACTTGCCTGCAGCCTGCTACCTGCCTTGCGACCCAAGCTACCCTGACGACCGTCTGGCCATTTACCTGGAGGACGCCGCAGCGCCAGTAGTGCTGACTACGGCCAAGCATGCAGGCCTCGCTGGGCGGCTGAGCAATGCCAAAGTAATTGTGCTCGAGCAGCTGCTGGACCAAGGCGTTTCTTCCAGCAAGGCCTCTCTGCCGGCTGTGAGGCATGATGCGACGGCCTATGTTCTGTTCACCAGGTGACAGCAAGAGATGCGGGTGCTTTGGTTGGCCACGGCAGTCGGCGATGCGCCTTGCACCGCGTGTGATGCTGCCGGCTCACCAGCATGCCTTCCCCCCCACATGCAGCGGGTCCACGGGCCGGCCAAAGGGCGCATGCGTGCAGCACCTGGCGCTGATGGATCACGTGTTGGGCACTGCCGAATACTATGCCCTCACCAGCGCGGACACCTCCCTGCTCACCATCACCATCGGCTTCGATCCGCACCTCATGCAGGTGTGGGCGCTGCGCCGGCGGCGTTTCTGCAGGCATGCCTGTTCACCCTGCCAGGCTTGAGCCATAGCTCCAACGCCTCCAATGCCATCCCATGCTGTGCAGATGCTGCCCCCCCTGGTTGTGGGCGGACGCCTGGTGCTGGCACGCGAGGGAGGCCACACCGACGGCGGCCATGTCGTGAGCCTGCTGAGCCAGTACGGCGTCAGCTTCTTTGCGTCCACGCCCTCGCTGGCGCTCGTGCAGTTTAGAGACGCCAAGCCCGGCTCTTGCAGCAAGCTGCGGAGCGTGATGCTGGGAGGCGAGCAGCTGCCGCGCGAGCTGGTTGCGATGCTGGCGGAGAAGGTTCCCTCAACCATGGTCTACAATGTGTATGGTAAGGCTCGGATGTCAGCATTTCATGCAGCCCTCCTAGAGCAGCTCCGCCTGCAGGCGGGCCAGACCGTGCATGCCACCTGCAACAGCTGAGCCGGCTGCGCCCTGGTTGCTGCAGGCCCCACCGAGGCGTCCATCACTGCCACGGAGCTGCCCTGCCCGCCAGACGTCGACTTCATCTCCATCGGCCGCCCAGTGTACAACATGCACTGCTACATCGTGGACCCGCAGCTGCGGGTGGTGCCCGTGGGCGTGCCGGGCGAGCTGCTGCTCAGCGGGCCGCGCCTGGCCACCGGCTACATGGGCCGCCCCGACCTGACGGCCGAGAAGTTCATCCCCAACCCCTGCCTGGACCTGGTGCATGACGACATCCCTCCCAAGCTGGCACCCTTCTTTGAGCGTGCTTACCGCACGGGCGATCTGGTGCGCTGGCGGCCAGACGGCACCATCGACTTCCTGGGCCGCGTCGACCGTCAGGTCAAGATCACGGGCGTGCGCATTGAGCTGGGGGAGGTGGAGTCCGCGCTGGCCAGCGCGCCTGGCGTGGAGCAGGCTGTTGCCGCAGCTGTGCCCGACGATGCTGGAGTCAGGCGGCTGGTGGGCTATGTGAGCCCAGCCAGCGTTGACGCTGCAGACGTCATCACCCATTGCCGCGGCCTGCTGGTGCCAGCAATGGTGCCCAGCGTGGTGGTAGCACTAGAGGCCATGCCTCTGCTGCCCAACGGCAAGGTGGATGTCAAGGCTCTGCCAGCTCCCGAGTGGGAAGCAGCCGGTGCCGAGGAGTATGTGGCGCCTGCCAACGAGCTGGAGGAGAAGGTGGTGCGCGTGTGGGAGGAATTGCTGGGCCGCACCGAGCCCCTGAGCGTGACGGCCGACTTCTTTGCGGCAGGCGGCTCCTCGCTGCTGGTGTTCCGTGTCACGGCACTGCTGCAGAAGGCGCTGGGCCTGGAAGCTGTTCCTGCCACCCTAGTGCACACACACCGCACTGCACGGGCGGTTTCAACAGCGCTGGCAGACTTGCATGCAGGCGGTGTGCCAGCTGTTGAGGTGGCTATAAAGGCACATGCATGGGATGGCGCTGAACGGCCGCTGTCCTCCAACCAGGAGCAGATGTGGCTGCTGAGGTGAGATGCCTTTGTGTATTTGTGTGTTAGCATGCTCTTATCGCCCAGTAGTGCTAAGGCGCTTCTTTCCTGCTCATGCAGCCTTACTGGCGGCTCTGCGGCGTACAACATGCCCACCACCCAGCTGTTGAGTCGAGCACCTGACACGGCAGCCCTGCAAGCCGCGCTCAATGCATTGCAGAGCGTCATGAGGTGCTGCGGATGCACTATGCGGAACGCAGCGACGGCTCTGTGGTGGGCATCGTAGCGCCAGCAAGCGGCTTTGTCGTGCCGCTGGCTGATGTGACTGTGGCCAGCAAGGAGGAACAAGCAGAGCTGCATCAGGCGGAGGCAGCCACACCATTTGACCTGGCCACTGGTCCTCTTTTACGTGCGCGGCTCGTCCGTCGCAAGGGCGAGACATGTGTCTTGCTGGTGCTGACCATGCACCATGCCGTCGGCGACGCCTGGTCAGTAGGCTTGCTTTTCTCGGAGCTGAGCGAGGCCTACGCCGCTGCCCTGGCTGGCAAGCAGCCGGCCTGGGACACGCTGCCCATCCAATACGCCGACTACGCTGCCTGGCAGCAGGCACAAATCAGCGGAGAGGCAGGCACTGAGCTGCGCAAGTGGTGGCGCGACTACCTGGCGGGCGCACCGTCGCTGATTCAGCTTCCCCTGGACCGGTCACGTCCCACGCAGCCGACGATGAAGGCTCGCACAGTCAGCATGGACCTGCCTGATGGTCTACTGCATCAGGCCGATGCCCTTGCCTTGGACCTGCGCGTCAACACGCAGGCAGTGCTGCTGGCGGCGCTGCAGACAGTGCTGCTGCGGTACAGTGGCCAGGACGACGTGGTGGTTGGTGTGCCCATGGCAGGCCGCGACTGCCCCGAGACGCAGGGCCTGGTCGGCTACTTCATCAACACGCTGCCCGTGCGCTGCGTGGCTGAGGAGGAGGCCAGCTTCGCTGACATGGCCAAGCAAGCCAGCCAGGCCACGGTGGATGCGCTGGAGCACAGCGCTTTGCCGGTTGAGCAAGTGGTGATTGCAGCTGGCGTGCAACGCATCTCTGGGGTGAACCCGCTGTTCCAGGTATGCTGTTTGTTGCTACTGTTGCATCGTGTTTGCATCATGTGCGTGACGTGCGTGTGCTTCCAGGACCATGCCCGACCCCCAGCAGAGCTGAGGCTCGCCCACTTGCCATCCTACGGCCTGCAGGTGCTGTTCCAGTACATGCCTGGGGAGAAGGAGAGCGATGGATCCGACTCCTCCAGCATGCTTGGCATTCCTGTGCTTCCAGAAGACACGCTTCCAGCACTGCCCCAGGCCAAGATGGACTTTGTGATCTCGGCGGGAGGCGGTTTGGCGATTGCCGAGTACATGGCGGAGCTGTATGGTGAGGCTACGGTTGTGCGGCTGCTGTGCAGTTTTGTGCAGGTGCTCGAGCACGCTGTGGTATACGCCACCTCTCCGGCCCTGGGCATCTCCCTGCTGAGCGCAGCAGATCGGAAGGAGGCCGCTGACTTCAGCTGCGGTCCCGTCCGCCCCGAGTATGTGGCGGGCCCGCTGGTCCACGACGCGTTTGCTGCTGCGGCCACCGAGCATCCAGATCGGCGTTGCCTGGTGTTTGAGGGCCAGCATCTGAGCTACGGCCAGCTGCAAGCGGCGTCCGACGCCCTGGCGCGCGAGCTGATTGCCAAGGGCATCGGCCGCGGCGACATCGTGGGCATCGTGATGGACCGCAGCTTTGAGCTGATTGCTGCGATCCTGGGGGCGCTCAAGGCTGGCGGTGCGCGTCTTGCTAGCTCCCTGGCTTGCGTTCCCCACTGCCGTATGTGGTTGTGGATTTTGGCTGAGCTCCTGTTCTCGCCCCTGCCTTTGTGCAGCCGGCTACCTGCCCTGCGACCCTGCGTACCCCGACGACCGCCTGGCCATTTACCTGGAGGACGCCAACGCGGTGCTGTGTTTGACCGAGCCCAAGCACCACCAGCGCGCCGAGGCGCTGGTGGAGGACCGCTGCCCCGTGGTGGACGTCAAGGATGCAGGCTCCAGCGCCCCAGGGGGCCCGCCCGTCACCGGGCGCAGCACGCCCGAGGACCCCTGCTACGTCATCTTCACCAGCGGGTCCACGGGGCGGCCCAAGGGCTGCGTGCTGCCGCACCGCGGCCTTGCAAGACATGCTGCCGTGGCTGGTGGAGCTGCACAGGCTGGGTGAGCTGGGGCGCTGGCATGGCGCCTGCTGTGTGCGGCCATTCTCTGTCGTTGCCTGGTCGATGCCGCTGTGCCCGCTCAACGCCTCCGTTGCGCTCGCAGGGCGCGACGACGTGGTGCTGTTCAGCAACACCATCAGCTTTGATGCGCACGTGCTCCAGGTCTGAGCGCGGCGTGCTGCGCTCCTCTGACCAGGCGTTGCCCTCAGCCGATGATCAGGCGCTGCCTTCAACCGATGCTCCAGACCGGCTGCAGTTTGGGTGTAGCGAGCAGCCACCTGACACATGTGCTGTGTCCGCTGCTGGCAGGTGATGCCGACCCTGATGCTGGGTGCCACGCTGGTGATCGCCAAGTCAGGCGGGCACCTGGACCCCGTCTACATCGCGTCCCTCATCACCCAGCACCAGATCACCAGCACCGTGGTTCACCGTGCCGACCCTGGTGCGTTGGAGGCCTGCCGGTTGACCGCTGCCTGGTGCCAGCTGCGCATGTGCAGATCGAGCGCTGGGCACCACCACCTTGCTGTCGGGCTTGTGCCTGTGCCTGTGTCTCTGACCAGCCCACCTGTCCACTTTGCTGCCTGCAGGCCAACGAGTACATGAAGGCCCCCGGGCTGGAGCCGCCCGTGGGGTGCATGCGGTCGTGGGGCCTGGGCGGCGAGGCCGTGCCCATGGAGGTGGTGGCCACGATGCAGGAGGTGCGCGCGAGGGTGGAGGCGAGAGATCCGCTTTGCAGTAGGCCTGAGGGGGTTGCTGGGGGCCGTGGCCGCTGCGTGCGGCCGTGATCGACCTGTCCCACCCTGCCCAACTTGTCTCGCCTGAGCGCGACGCCCCGCTCCCTGTTCTGCGCTGGCCCCAGGTCTTCCCCAACGTGCGCATCATCAACGCCTACGGTCCCACCGAGGTTCACTGCCGTCACCGTGCACCACACG
>PCFQ01000001.1:447956-487198 GCA_003063905.1 Chlorella sp. A99
GCGCTGGCGGCAGGACAGCACGGTGGAGTATCTGGGCCGCATCGACCGGCAGGTCAAGATCACGGGCGTGCGCATCGAGCTGGGGGAGGTGGAGTCCGCGCTAGCCAGCGTGCCTGGCGTGGAGCAGGCGGCGGCTGCCGCCGTGCCCGACGCTGGCGGTGTCAAGCGGCTGGTGGGCTACGTGACGCCCGAGACGGCCAGCCCGGCAGAGGCGACTGCGCACTGCCGCGGCCTGCTGGTGCCGGCGATGGTGCCCAGCGTGGTGGTGGCGCTGGCTGCCTTCCCGCTGCTGCCCAACGGCAAGGTGGACGTGCGAGCTTTGCCAGCTCCCGAGTCTGAAGCAGCCGGTGCCGAGGAGTATGTGGCGCCTGCCAACGAGCTGGAGGAGAAGGTGGTGCGCGTGTGGGAGGAGGTGCTGGGCCGCACCGAACCCCTGAGCGTGGCGGCTGACTTCTTTGCGGCAGGCGGCACGTCGCTCCAGGTGTTCCGCGTGACGGCGGCGCTGCAGAAGGTATTGAGCCTGAACGACGTGCCTCCCATTCTCGTACACACCAAGCGCACTGTCCGGGCCTTGGCGGCGGCCCTTGCAGACATGCTGGAGGGCGAGGAGCCCCCTTCAGCTCCACAGCCAATCATTGCGCGCAAGTGGGACAGCCCGGAGCGCCCTCTGTCTTCCAACCAGGAGCAAATGTGGCTCCTGAGGTGAGTGGGGAGCATGCAGGTGAACAAGTGTGCTTTACTGTCGCCAGTATGCTTGTTCCAGGCAGCCTTCCCTGGTCCCTCCCACCAATGCAGTCTCTCCGGCGGCTCCAGCTCCTACAACATGCCGGGCAACATCATTCTGAGCCCACCCCCTGACGTCAAAGCGTTGCAGACGGCGCTGGACGCTGCAGCGGGGCGCCACGAGGTGCTGCGCATGAAGTACAGTGAGCTGCTGGACAGCACGGTGGTGGGCCACGTGACTCCGGCGGACAAGTTCCATGTGCCCCTCAAGGTGGTTACTGTGCACAGCGACGAGGAGGAGAGCGTGGAGGTGCAGAAGGAGGCGGCTGCACCTTTCGACCTCGCCACGCACTCGCTGCTCCGTGTGCGCCTGATCGCGCGCCCTGACCTCAACCGCGCGGTGCTGGCGCTGACGCTGCACCACGCTGTCGGCGACGCCTGGTCTTTTTCGCTGCTCCTGCCGGAGATCAATGAGGCATACACGGCTGCCCTGGCTGGCAAGCAGCCCGGCTGGGAACCGCTGCCCCTCCAGTACGCCGACTATGCGACCTGGCAGCAGGAGCAGATCAGCGGTGCGGCAGGTGAAGAGCTGCGTGCGTGGTGGCGCGACTACTTGGCGGGAGCGCCGTCGCTCATCCAGCTGCCGGCTGACCGGCCACGGCCAGCCCAGCCAACCATGAGGGCCGGCAGCCTCATGCTGGAGCTGCCTGCCTCTTTGATTGACGCGGTGGACAGACTGGTTTCCAAGCTGCGCATCAACGCCCAGGCGGTGTTTCTAGCCGCGTTGCAGGTTGTCCTCTACCGCTACACTGGCCAGGACGACGTGGTGGTTGGTGTGCCCCTGGCCGGCCGCGACCGCCCCGAGACGCAGGGCCTGGTCGGCTACTTCATCAACACGCTGCCCGTGCGTTGCACCTTGTCCGAGGGCACAAGCTTTGTGGATGTGGCCAAGCAGGCCAGCCACGCCACGCTAGACGCACTGGTGCACGGCGCGCTGCCGCTGGATGCTGTCGTGGCAGCCTCTGGGGCGCCACGTGTCCCTGGCATCAACCCACTGTTCCAGGCGCGCTGCGGGCTCTCACCCTTGCCATGCGCTGGGGGGTCATGTGCCCCCGCTGCCGGGACCAGCCCGCATAATCCAAGCCTGAGCCCCCCCATACCACCCCCCTGCAGGTGCTGTTCCAGTACATGCCGGGCGCCAAGGATGGTGGCGCCCCTGACATCGCCAAGTTTGGGGATAGCACTATCATTAAGTCCCAGCACACCTCCCAGCTGGCGCATGCCAAGATGGACCTTACGATCGTGGTCAATGGCACAAAGCTGTCTGCCGACTACATGGCCGAGCTGTTTGATGAACCCACCATTGCGCGTCTGGTCAACAGCTTCGTGCACACGCTTGGCTGGGTGGTCAAGGCGCCCAGCGAGCCTGCGCTGGAGGGAAGTCTGCTGAGCGAGGCCGACTGCCACCAGGTGGCCGAGTTTAGCGCGGGGTTGGTGCGTGAGGGCTACTTGGAGGCGCCGCTCATTCACGACACCATCGCCAGCTTGGCAGCCAAGGCACCGAGCGCGAGCTGCCTGGTGCACGAGGGCAAGGAAATGAGCTATGGCACGCTCGCTGCCGGCACCCTCGCGCTGGCAGCCAGGCTGGGGGAGCTGGGCGTGCAGCCCGGTCAGACTGTGGCGGTCATGCTGGAGCGGTCGCTGGAGCTAGTAGTCGCCATCCTAGGCGTGTTCCGGGCGGGAGGTGAGCGTGTCACGGCATGAGTGAGCGTGCTAACGCTGGAGATGGGGCAGGGGGAGCCCAAAGTTCAAGCCAGGGCTGACTAGAGGGCCCCTTCCCTGCAGCCTGCTACCTGCCTTGCGACCCAAGCTACCCTGACGACCGTCTGGCCATTTACCTGGAGGACGCCGCAGCGCCAGTAGTGCTGACTACGGCCAAGCATGCAGGCCTCGCTGGGCGGCTGAGCAATGCCAAAGTAATTGTGCTCGAGCAGCTGCTGGACCAAGGCGTTTCTTCCAGCAAGGCCTCTCTGCCGGCTGTGAGGCATGATGCGACGGCCTATGTTCTGTTCACCAGGTGACAGCAAGAGATGCGGGTGCTTTGGTTGGCCACGGCAGTCGGCGATGCGCCTTGCACCGCGTGTGATGCTGCCGGCTCACCAGCATGCCTTCCCCCCCACATGCAGCGGGTCCACGGGCCGGCCAAAGGGCGCATGCGTGCAGCACCTGGCGCTGATGGATCACGTGTTGGGCACTGCCGAATACTATGCCCTCACCAGCGCGGACACCTCCCTGCTCACCATCACCATCGGCTTCGATCCGCACCTCATGCAGGTGTGGGCGCTGCGCCGGCGGCGTTTCTGCAGGCATGCCTGTTCACCCTGCCAGGCTTGAGCCATAGCTCCAACGCCTCCAATGCCATCCCATGCTGTGCAGATGCTGCCCCCCCTGGTTGTGGGCGGACGCCTGGTGCTGGCACGCGAGGGAGGCCACACCGACGGCGGCCATGTCGTGAGCCTGCTGAGCCAGTACGGCGTCAGCTTCTTTGCGTCCACGCCCTCGCTGGCGCTCGTGCAGTTTAGAGACGCCAAGCCCGGCTCTTGCAGCAAGCTGCGGAGCGTGATGCTGGGAGGCGAGCAGCTGCCGCGCGAGCTGGTTGCGATGCTGGCGGAGAAGGTTCCCTCAACCATGGTCTACAATGTGTATGGTAAGGCTCGGATGTCAGCATTTCATGCAGCCCTCCTAGAGCAGCTCCGCCTGCAGGCGGGCCAGACCGTGCATGCCACCTGCAACAGCTGAGCCGGCTGCGCCCTGGTTGCTGCAGGCCCCACCGAGGCGTCCATCACTGCCACGGAGCTGCCCTGCCCGCCAGACGTCGACTTCATCTCCATCGGCCGCCCAGTGTACAACATGCACTGCTACATCGTGGACCCGCAGCTGCGGGTGGTGCCCGTGGGCGTGCCGGGCGAGCTGCTGCTCAGCGGGCCGCGCCTGGCCACCGGCTACATGGGCCGCCCCGACCTGACGGCCGAGAAGTTCATCCCCAACCCCTGCCTGGACCTGGTGCATGACGACATCCCTCCCAAGCTGGCACCCTTCTTTGAGCGTGCTTACCGCACGGGCGATCTGGTGCGCTGGCGGCCAGACGGCACCATCGACTTCCTGGGCCGCGTCGACCGTCAGGTCAAGATCACGGGCGTGCGCATTGAGCTGGGGGAGGTGGAGTCCGCGCTGGCCAGCGCGCCTGGCGTGGAGCAGGCTGTTGCCGCAGCTGTGCCCGACGATGCTGGAGTCAGGCGGCTGGTGGGCTACGTGGCGCCCGAAACGGCCAACACTGCTGCCGTGACGGCGCACTGCCGCGGCCTGCTGGTGCCAGCCATGGTGCCAACCATCATAGTGACGCTGGAGAGCCTGCCTCTGCTTCCCAACGGCAAGGTGGACGTGAAGGCGCTGATGGCGAGGCCCCTGCCGGCAGCAGGGCAGGCCCTTAAGCCGGCAGACACCGGCGACCCGCAGTCTGTGCGCAGCGACCTTGCCAGCCTGCTGCGGCGCAAGACGATCAAGGACATGTCACGGGCGGCGGCGGCGGCGCTGGGCAGCCAGGACATGGCGTCAGCTGCGAGCACGCTGATGTCTGCCGAGGCCAGCTCACTGATGAGCATCAGCGAGGTCAGTAGCGTCTTCATCCCCGAACGCAGCATCTACCCAACCAGCACCCTCCAGCTCCGCAACTGGCTGCACTACAACGAGGCCGTTGGCGACACCTCCCGCAACCACACCATTGCACTGGTTGTCACGAGTACCAGCGGCATCGATGGCAAGGCGATGGCTGCCGCACTGGACCAGCTGGCTGCGCGGTATGTGGTGCTGCGCACGCGGTACGTGGTCAATTCGCTGGGCGACCTGGAGCAGCACGTGGAGCCGGCAACGCGCGCTGTGCCGCTCCGCGAGATTGCCTCGCACAGCGGCGAGACGGCCGAGGAGGCAGCGCTGCAATTCTTCCGGCAGGCGATGTACCTAGATGAGGACCTGCCCATTCGCGCCCTGCTGATCAACGTCACCTCTAGGCCTGGGGTGAGATGATAGGAGAACCAACAGCTGGCTGCTGATCCTGCCTGCACGGCAGTGCCTGCCTGTAGGACAGGTGGCGCCAATCCACTCCCTCACTGCCCTCCTTCACCGTACACTGCCTCCCCCCTTTTCCGTGCAGACCCAGATATTCTGCCTGGATGTCTCGTCCGTGGCGGTGGACAGCAACTGCCTGCCGCAGCTGGTGTCGGACCTGGCACAGGCGTATTCGGCTGCGGCCAATGGCTTGCTGCCACCGCCAGAGAGCCCCGGCATCCAGTTCATCGACGTGGCGTTTGCCCAGGATGCAGCGCTGAGCGAGGACGACATAACGCAGCAGCAGGAGTACTGGCGTGGCCAGCTGGCGCTGTGCGCAGGCAGCCTGCGTTCGCTGCTGCTGGGTGACCTGGAGACTGGGCAGCTGCTGCGCAGCGCGCATGGGCCCGCGTGCGCCATTACGTTGCCACTGGACAGCGTGCTGTGCAGCCAGCTACGGGAGCTAGTGGACAGGAAGCTGTGGGGCGATGTCAGCATGCCAGCCATAATCTTGGCAGCACTGCAGATCTTGGTGCACCTAGAGACCTCAGAGGTGGGTGGTGCTCAGGGGTTGAGAGTAGAATTGGATGATGTGCAGATGAAATGCGCCCCCCTTGACGTCGAGCCCTCTGTAAGCGTTGCCCGTGCTGCATGAGCGCTCTGTCCAAAGCTCACCTGAATCCTGCCTCTCCCTTGTTCCTTGCCACTTCATGTCTTCTTTGCAGGAATCCATCCTGATCGGCGCCGACATCAACACCCGGCGCCTGCCTGAGGCGATTGACATGATTGGCAGCTTTGGCAATGTGGTGCCGCTGGTGCTCACCGCCACCACCACGCTCCGGCTGTCGCTGCTGGCCGCCAATGCGCAGGCCACAGTGAACGAGGCGCGCAACAACGCCAATGTGTTTGCTTCGGAGCTTCTCAAGGAGGCAGGCGCGCCGCCACTGCAAGTACTGCTCAATTATTCGGTGAGCTGGGATCACATGCACAGCTGCAGCAAGAGGGAAGCGCTGATCTGTTGAGCTGCTGGCCTTCCAAGCCCTGGGGAGCCGCCCCTCATGCCCGCTTCCCACTGATCAAGAGTTGGGGTCGACCGGCACGCAACTGTGGCACTGCCCTGCAGATGGTGGGCCAGACTGTGCTGGATGCCATTCAAAGCGCCTGGTCGGGCATGGAGGTGGAGCAGATGGAGCTAGATGGCATGATATCCAAAACACAGCTGGTCCTGCACGTCGTAGATACTGGTCCCGAGCGCCCTCTTGAGGTAAAATAGTAGGGCAGGTGCCTCAGTTGCACGAGTGTGTGCCGCAAGCGCATGCTACCGCGCCCACGTTGCGCAATGCCACTGCTGCACCACTGTGCGCAGGCGCAGCTGACGTTCGACAGCTCACTGTTCAGCGAGGGGCGCATGGGCGACCTGGCTGAGCGATTTGTAATGCTGCTGGACGCCTTTGTCAACCCCCAAGGTGCCACGCGCCTGGGCGACCTCAGCCTGATCACGGACCAGGAGCAGCGCAAAGTGCTGCACAATTGGCCGTTGCATGCGGAGCTGGACACCACCAAGCCACTGCCCATCTACCTCAATGTGCTCGACATGCGCGTGCGCATGAGCCCCAGCATGCCAGCGCTCACGGTCGTGTGCAGCGCTGCCTCCATCCTTACCTGGGGCGACCTCGACCTCCTGAGCAACCAGCTGGCCAATGTTCTAGGTGCACGGTGAGCAGCCTGGCCGGCAGCTGGCTGGGGCGCCACTGTCGCCCTGCCTGGTCTGGGGCGGGCCAGTGCACGGTTGTCCTCACTGCCCCGACCTCACAGAACGCCGTTTTTGCAGGGGCCTCAAGCGCGGCTCTGTGGTTGTGATCTGGGCGGCGCCCGGCCACCAGGCAATGCTGGGCCTGCTGGCCGCCTCCAAGCTGGGGGCAGCGTTTGCACTGGTGGATGCGCAGCAGAGTAGTGAGTACCTCCTAGGGGTGGCGGACAAGGGCGGCGCAAGCCTGGTGCTCGCTGATCGCAAGGAAGCACTTGAGGGGCTGGCGGGAGTGGACGCCATGGCCATCATCTTGGATGGCAACGCCTGGGCGGCCGGCACCGAGCCGGCCGCCAGTCCTGCAACGCTCCCCACGGCGCCGACTGCCGCGATGGGTGACGTGGTGCTGGTGCATCACGTGGCTCTGCCAAATGGTGAGCAACAGTTCGGCTGCGCGTTCACGCAGCTGGCAGGTGAAATGATCTCCGCTGCTGGCGGGTCCCTTTGTGTTGCAGCCTCTGAGTGCTGCGATCCTGCCCTTGGTCCCCATCCCTGCAGGCGAGCCCTCCACATTCACTGTCACGCGCAGAACCCTGCGCGCCGCCCTGACCTCCCATCACCAGCGCCACGAGCTGACCTCAGGCGACGTGCTGTGCCTGATGGACCGGGGGCCGTTTGTGTTTGAGGCGTTGCAGGCGCTGACTGCGGGCGCGTCGACTGTGGTGATCGCCTCTGACCAGCAGTACTCGTTCCTGGACCTGGCTGGGGACCAAGGCGCCACGGTGCTGTTCATGAGCAACACTGAGTGGGTGAGTGACACAGCAGAAGTGCATGGAGGTGCACATGCCTCCTCTCGCCGTTTCTCATTGCTGCTGACAACGCCGTGCGCTCCCTTGATGCTATCAATTGCCTGCAGGCCAGCGCATCCGGGGGCGTGCACGAGTGGGAGGCATTTAATAGCCTCCGCCTCGTCTTCTGCCGCGGCAACTTCCCGCCCAGCCGGCCGACTGGCGCCGCTCTGACCGTAGTGCAGTGCTGCGGCCCGCCGGAGCTGCCATGGGCTGTCTGCTCGGGCGAGGCCGCGGGCGAGGACAAGGCCACGAGCGCGGTGGCACCCCTGCCTGGCATGGTAGCCTATGTGGTGTCCGCCACCACTGCTGGCAAGCTTCGCCCCACGCCTCCCGGCGCTGTGGGCCATCTGGCCATTACCGGCGCGGGCTGCCTTATGCGCGGGGGTGCCGGCAACCATGCGGCGCATATCTCCCTCAACCCCTTCAGCGAGGACCCCGGCCTGCAAGTGCTGCTCCAGACGGAGCAACTGGTGCGCTGGACGCAGGGCGGCATGCTGCAGTTTGTGGCGGGCCACAGCGAGCGTGCGGCGCTGGAGGCGGTCGCGCTCGGCGTGGCCTCCAAGCTGACCGCCGTGGATATCGTGATGGACGAGGATGCGCTGGAGGTGCTGGAGATCATCCGCGCAGTGCTCAAGGTGGACAACGTGCCCCTGGATGTGGACCTGTTTGACCTCGGCGCCGACTCCCTCCGCATCACCACGATCGTCGGCCGCATCCGCTCCACTCTCAAGGTCGACCTCAGCCTGGGCGACGTCTACAAGGAGCCCACCGCCGCCGCGCTAATCGGCACGGTCAAGGCGCACAAGCGCCAGAAATGTGAGGCTCAGAGCGCGCAAAGCTGCCGGGGCGCGGCGTGGCACGTCGGTGTGTGGGGTATGGGGGGCTCAGGGCATGGGGGATGGCAAGCAGCAGCCTGATCAGGACGCGCAGACATGGGGTTGCGCAGGAAGGTTCGTGGGTCGAGCGGCCTGACCTGCCACATGCTGCTGCTGTCCTTTGCAGGCACCGCCACCAAAACACGCGTCATCCCCCGCATCCCTAGTGTGGAGCTGCCGGGCATCTACCTCGTAGCGCTGCCGCTTCTTCAGCTCATCGCGGTCATCATTGTGGGATCTCTTATTCTGGGCTCATCGCTGCCGGGGTGCGTCACTCTGCCAAAACTCTGGGCCACTGGGGCGGCCATGCAGCTGGTTGTTGCAAGGCGCTGGATAAGCTGCATGCTGGCCGCAATTGAATGCTGCTGCCACCGAGTGCTGCTTCGCTTATGCGTGCATTGCAGAGCCCTGCCAATGGTGGCAATGTCGCGACTCGGGTGGCCATCGCTGGCCATCGCGCTCTGGGTGCCAGTCGCTGCCCTGGCCTGGCCACTGTGCCTGCTGCTGGTAACGCTGCTTGTGAAAATCGTGCTGATTGGCAAGTACACCGGGTTGGACGTGCAAATGCTTTGGAGTCCTGCCTTCTTCAGGTGCTGGACTTGCCGTGAACTTGCGATTGTTGACAGCGTTGGGGCTCTAGTGCTGCTGGCCAGGCACCCATGTGCACCATGTGCGCGCTGCTTCGCGAGCTGATGGGTGCTGCATAGCTGGCTGCATGACCTGCTGCGCGCACCCCCATGCTGTGCAGATGGTGGATCGTGGACCGGCTGGTGGCTGCCACCCGGCCGATCCTGGCGCCCCTGAGCGGTACGCGGGCCCTCAAGGCGTGGTATCGCCTGCTGGGAGCCAAGATCGGGAGCAATGTTGACGTGCACAGCACCATGCTATCCGACTTCGACCTGATCACCATTGGTTCTGGCGCCTTCATTGGCCGGGTGCGTTGAGGTTTGCCCATTTGACTGAATTGTTATTCGGCACTGTTGATCGCACCTGCTGCACTATTGGCCATGTTTGCCAGTCCAGTATGCGGCCTAATTTCTCTGAGCTGGCCCCCTGGTGTGCGTTGCAGGATGCTGTGCTGACGGGGCACATGATCGAGGATGGGTTTCTGATACTGGCACCGCTTGTGCTCGGCAACCACACGCGCGTCCTCACGGGCGCGGTGGTGCTCCCTGGCGCGGCGATCGATGATGACGTCACCCTGCGCGCCCGCACCGTCGTGCCGGCGGGCGCGGCACTGCCGCCCCGGACCGCGTGGGAGGGCTCGCCAGCACGGCGCGCCAACCACGAGCACGGCTCGGGGCTTGAGACGCGCTCGCTGTCGTACAAGGGCTCTCGGGATGCGGCCATGGACAGGCGCTCGCTCCGGAGCTCGGTGCGGGGCGCGCTGCGGTTGCAGGGCAGGACGGCGGCCGGCAGTCTGCAGCTCATGGACGAGCCACCACGTGCGGCCCGGGGCGCCACCTCGGCCACCACTTCCAAGCCGCACAGCCACCAGATGTCAGTGGTGGCTGCCGGCGTGCTGCTCACGGGCGCGGTTGCCGCGCCCGCAGTCTGTGCCGCATTGTTGGCCTGGAATAGCAAGGTGCGGTGCGCAGGCCGCCGCGCCATGCACCCAATCCTCCGTGCTCCGTACTGCCAGCTTCCTGTTAGCCTGCCCGAGCTGTTTGAGCTTGCCTGCGAGCTCACCTCCCTCCATGCCACTTTTGTTGTATGCAGCTGGCATTTGTGCTGGTGCCCGCGGCCCTGGTGAACGGCATGCTGCTGGCTCAGGGGCTGTATATGCTGGCAGTCATTCTGCTCAAGCAGGCACTGATCGGCCGGCTGAAGCCAGGGACGTATGCAGCCAACTCCAAGGAGAGCCAGG
Organism: Chlorella sp. A99; assembly: GCA_003063905.1. NCBI lineage: Eukaryota > Viridiplantae > Chlorophyta > Trebouxiophyceae > Chlorellales > Chlorellaceae > Chlorella > Chlorella sp. A99. Next base: position 458,124 of record PCFQ01000001.1, read on the forward strand.
CCGTGCTGGCGCTGGCGTGCCTGCTGGACCAGCCGCTCGCGCGCGGCTATGTGCGCCTCTTCTCAGGGTCCTCCACCCTCAACTCCACGCTACGCCTGCTGGGTGCCAACGTGGACCCCGGCGCCCAGGTCTTTGAGCCCAGCGCCCTGATGATGGCAGGCGCGGAGCACCTGACGCTGGGCAAGGACAGCGTGGTGGAGAGCGGCGCGTCCATGCTACCCGCCTTTTGGCGCGGGGACATCCTCCATGTGGACAGCGTGAAGCTGGGGGAGAAGTGAGTTGCCGCGGAGCAGAGTGTTTTGGAGCTGGGTGGGGTCCCATCGCCACGCTGGGGCACGGCAGGCAGCTGCTGCGAGGGAATGCTGCCCGCAGTGAGGAGGTCGCTGCAATGGCATGCTCAATTTCGCGTCATGCCACAAACGCCACATCTCTGCTCTGCCCCCGCTCCTACTGCAGCGCTATCCTCTCCAAAGATGCCCTGGTGCTGCCCGGCACCGACGTCCGCTCGGGCGTGGTGGTGGGCGCCATGTGCTGCATCCTGCCGGACAAGGTGCTGCCCGCAGGCTCCGTCTGGATCGGCTGCCCCGCCATCTGCATCGACGGCGGCTCCGCTGCCAGTGCTACGCTCACCAAGGCTGGCAGCCTGCAAAAGGTGTCCTCCATGCGCAAGTCCGCGACGCTGCGGCGCATGGCGACCTTGGGGCGCGATTGCCCAGGCTTGTCGACAGACGAGTGGATCGTGCCCCACAGCACCCCACCCGCCATCAACGCCGTTCAGCTGGTGGCGCCCGTGCCCTCGGGCGTCGCCATCATCAGCATCGCGCACGCGGCCGCAGGCAGTGGCATGGCCACCTCGCTGGCCCTGCTGCCTGCCTCTGCGCTCGGCCTTGGTGAGCGTCATGCGCCTCTGCGTGTCCAATGTGCCTGGCGCCTCCCTCACTCCCGGCAAAGCTGGCTGCTCCTTTATAGCCTGCAAGCCGCCAGTTGCAGAAGGCGCTTCTGCTGCTTGCGACGACATTTCCCTCTGTTACGCTCCCTCACTGCAGCCGCTGCAAGCGCAGCCACCTTGGTCGCCTTCAAGCACCTGGTGGCTGGCGAGCTGGATCTGGATGCCATGTCGGTGCCGTCGCGGCAGCTGGCCCTGGCGGGCGTGCAGAACGCGGTGGCGCCGATGCTCGACTGGCTGGCCGGGACGCAGGGCGCGGCGCTCGTGCTGCGCGGCCTGGGTGCGCGCGTCGGCGCGGGCGCCTACATCACGTGCATGCCCTCGTATGGGCACGAGCTGGTGCGCATCGGCGACCGGTCGGTGGTGGAGGGTGCCATCGATGTTGCATCCATCGGTCTGGCTGGCCTGAACGTGATGGAGGTATCCGTGGGCCCACGTGCCACTGTCTCCACGCTCAGCGCCGTGTCGGCCGGTGCTGAGGTGCACGCCGGCGCCGAGGTGGCTGTCGGTGCCCTGGTGGTCAGGGTGAGCCTTGGGTCTTGCTGGAAATGCGTGCATGTGCTGCGCTGCCATGTCTTGGCCGTCGGCATCTCAGCATCTGGTGGTCGTGCGCCCGCTGGGCCGCTCTTCCCTGCGCTCCCGCCCGCCCACCACACAGTGCCCTGGATGCTTTCCACCGCTGCGCAGAGCCAAGTGTGCGAGGAGGGGGAGTACTACGAGGGCGCTCCTGCCCAGAGCATCGGCAAGCCCACGAGCGTGGCGCCGCCCCAGGCGGTGCCCAAGGAGCTGCGGCGCATACTGCTGGCCGACAGCTCGCTGCCGCCCGGCCTGCTCTTCCTGCCTGCGAGCGGGAGGCCCTACCGGCGGGGCCCCATCCGCCAGGTGCTGCTCACCGGCGGCACTGGCTTTGTGGGCGGCTTCATCCTTCGGGAGCTGCTCGACAGAGTGGACAAGGTGAGCCTCCAGATGTCTTCTGCCTCCTGCCCCTCGCGTGCCTAAAAGGCTGTGGAAAGTGGGCAGCGCTGAACGTGACACCAAGTCCCTGCCAGTGTGCCCATGCTATCCTCGTGGCTATCTGCTTGCCCCCGTGCCGACCTTACCGCCTGCCTGCGTGCCTGCCTGGCTGCAGGTCGTGTGTGTGGTGCGCGCCAAGTCGGACGCCGAGGGATTGGAGCGCCTGGGGAAGAACCTTCTGAAGCTGGACCTCTGCACCTGCGAGGAGTGGGTAGGCAAGCTGAGGCACAAGGCAAGCGATGATGCTGTCTGTGCTGCGGGTTCAGGACACATGCCGAGGGCAGCCGAGACGTGCCGCTGAGGCCACAGGGGTGGAGCGTGCCAGCCTCGATATACACGCGGCTGCGTGCCGCGCGGCGCCGCTTGGCTGTACCGCATTGCAACATGTGGGTGTCGCAAGGGGTATGACCAACATGCGGCATGCGGCCTGCAGGTGGTGGCGCTGCGCGGGGACCTGCGCGCAAGGCGCCTCGGAATGCCCCAGGACGCGTTCCACGAGCTGGCCGAGACTTGCGATGCCATCGTGCACAACGGTGGGTGCTGGGCCAACCGGGGATTCCAAAGAGGTCCAATGTGCCAGCCTGGGAGGCTGGGGGCCCCGGCCGCGCCCCGGCCGCCGCGGGCTCGCCGGCCATCAGTGGAAACCCATGTCTCTCCCCTGCCCCCTGTCCTGCCCAGGCGCCTTTGTCAACTCGGTGTACTCCTACCAGCAGCTGCGCGACGCCAATGTCGGCGGCACGCAAGAGTGCCTGCGTCTCTCCGCCACCGGCTCCGAGCTCATCCCCATCTTCTACATCTCTACGATGGGTAAGGCCCGTGCCTGACGGGCCTCCCCCTCTTCTGTTGATGATGGTGCACCTGCATCCACCACGATGCTCCACTGCACTGCACACCCTGCTCCGCAAGCTTCTTTTTAGTTTTTAGTTTTTTAATCTTTTTTATTGCGCGCAGGCACCCTGCCTCGTGAGCCAGGCATGGTCATCACAGAGGATGCTGTGCTGAAGGATCCGGATGTCATCCCTGATGGGTGAGTAGCAACAGTGGAAAGCCGAAGGCCCGTCACGGGCACACATGCATGCGGGCGCGCACTGGCAAGCATGCACTCAGTGTCTCTTCATCACCATGACACTTCCTGCTACTGTTCATTATTAAAATTAAAATGTGCAGCTATTCGCAAGGAAAGTGGGTTTCGGAGTCGCTGATCCCGCAAGCCCACGACCGTGGCGTGCCCGCCTACGTGCTGCGCCTCGCCCGCATCGGCGCCTCCTCCCTCATCGGCGCGTTCAACACCGACGACATGCTGGTGCTCTTCCTCAAGGGCGAGTGATTGCTGGCCAGCCGCGTGCGGGCAGAGTGTGGCAGCGAGTGGGGAAGCCAGTGCGAAGACAGGAAGGAGGGAGGAGTGGAGTCTGGTGCAGCTGCCGGCCGACTGACGCATGCTTTGGCCCTGCCGTTCGCCGCCGCCGTCCTGTCTTCCCCTTGCGCTGCAGGCTGCCTGCAGCTAAACTGCTTCCCCGACGAGCCGACGATCATGATGATAGATGCGATCCCGGCGGACCGCACCGCTAAGGTGCGCATTCCATGGAATGTGCACCGCTGGATCCAGCGGCCCCCTTACCCGCCCACCACCTTCTCAACCAACACAATGGCCGACCGACGTGCCTCCTGCGCCTGTGGTTGAGGATGCTGTGCCCGCTTGTGCCTCTACTCTCTCAGGTGGTCGCCGACCTGGTGCTTGGCCGCGCCTTTGGCAGCGTCAACCCCATCTTCCACATCGGCAACCCCGAGCCCGCGACCCTGGACCTCCCCATGCGCTGCCTGCGCAAGCTGGGCTACTCATTCGATGTCAAGCCCTACTCCCTCTGGCGCGAGCGCCTCGTCTCCTGCGCCGGCGAGGACAATGCGCTCAGGCAAGGGGGGGGGGCCTGGCGGGAGGAGGATGTGGCGGCGGGCAGCTGCTGCCAGCACACGTGCGCTGCCATGCAGACGGCATGGCGCAGCGATCGAGGTGGCCTCGACCCATTGGCAATCAATCCGCCTTGCCTCTGGAGCTGGAGCCGCAAGCCTCTCTTTCTTGTGTCGTCCTGCTGTGACCCACTCTGACGTGACCCTTCGCCTTTCCCCTCTGCTCCCTCCCTGGCAGGCCGCTGGAGTCCAAGTACCCTCCGGGCGTGGTGGGCGTGTCACTGCCGCCGCCGTCGACGGTCGATTGCACCAACGCCGGCATTACGGGGCCCACCTTTGGCGAGCACGAGATGGAGACGCAGCTCAGGCGGATGATTGCCACCAAGTACCTCCCTGCCCCCGCCGCGGCAGTCGCCCGCCGCGCGCGGCCAGGCATCTGAGCCCGGCGGGGCGCAGGCGGGCGTGGGGTGTGGACGCTGCTGGGGCGGCACGCCCACATCCCACCCCGCCCCACCCAAGCAACAGCATGCCCCCCCTCAACATCAACTGCACATGTGTTTGCAATTTTCGATCCTGATCCTCGCGATCTCTTGCATTTTCACCGTGTTTCATCGTCTTTTCACAATGCGCCCTACGCAGCCGCCCATCTGCAGACGACCGCACCGGCCAGCCGCCACTGGCTGGACTGTCTCTGCGCAATGCACCGGCGCTACCACGGTAGGCCGCAGACCTTGTGCGAAAAAAAAAGTCTACTGATGCATTGAGGGCGGGTCAATGTCCTGCACCTGCGCCAGCCGCCACTGTTTGCAGTGTGTGTGGGCGGTGGCCCCCCTTCTTTCACATCATCACCCACTCTTCAACCCCCGCGGTGTTCTCCTTTTGCCAAAGACATGGCTGCCGAGTGCTGGGCATCCTTTCTAGTGAGTTTTCCTGTATTGTGTAATGTTGAAAGGGGCAGCCATGAGCCAACCAGAGGAGAATGCGCAGGAGCATGTACAGTCAAGGCGATATCTCATCACCCCGTTGAATCAACAACGAGATTGGTGCAATGCCGGGCAACATCCATCCACGCCTCCACCGCCACTTTTCTCGCGTGAACGTCAGCCAGCCCCAACTGCTCAAGACGAGGCAAGACGAGCAAGGCATCTGGCATGTCGTCATTGGTGAGGTGTGGGTCCGACCGTGCATGTGACTGCAACGGGAGGCAAGGTGCTGCCGTGCATGGCTGCAGCGCCAACATGGGGCACCGCACGCATGAGGCCTAGGGGGCGGGCAAGCTGGGGGGTAAGACTGCCGACGACACATTGATTGCAAACGAACTTAGGCGGACAAGGCTGCCGACAAGGCCGCCACAACAACGCGGTCTGTCGCCATCAAGTATGAGGACATGGAACAGCCAGTCGCGGCCGCCAGCCGCATGCCTGGCAGGTCGGAGGCAGCAGCGGTGCTGCTGGAGATGGAGGCAGTGCGGGAGCTGGCAGATTTCGGCCGCTTGTTCCAGCTGTACCTGGCGAAAAAGCTGGCGTGAGACCCCAAGAACCGCGACGCGATGCTGCGCGCCAATCTGCCGCCCCCAGCCGGCCGGGAGATCGGCGTGCACACGGCGATGGCGGTGCCCTTTTTGCGGCGCCAGGGCGATCCCGCGATCGGCGTCACGCTGCACGCTTCATACCTGCCGAGTAGCGTGGGCGGCGAGCGCACGTACGACTTTGTAGCGGTTCGGGGCCCTGGCACCGAGCTGTGGATCGGCACCGTGCTGCTGGTCTTCACCAACACACTGCCCTGCAAGAGCACGGCTGCACCCCTCAAAGCCGTCTGCGTGCGCTGCTGACCACGACGCGCCACGCAGGCAAGAGCGCGGCAACCGTTGAACGCGCCTGCGGCGCATGCGCTGGCGTTCTTTGCAATGATTCTTGAAAACCCTCCTGCTTTGCTCTGCTGCTGTTTGTCACTCTCCTCGTCAGCAATTGATTGCTTGGCTGGAATGTGCAGGGGGTGCACGGGGGGAGAGGACTGCAGGCCATAGGCATGCCTCGGGCGGGCGGGCGCCCTTTCAGTCTTGCTCGCTTTCGCATTACTTTCCGGCCCCTACAAAGGCCGATTCTGCCCTCCATGGGGCTCACGTATCTACGTGACGTAGCTACGTGAAAGCAGAAGCGAGCGTATCTCCAGCACGGAGCTTCTCCGAGAGCTCACTCGGCCATGCAGTACCCCCTAACGCCGCGCGGAAGCCTCGTTCGCGATTCAGCGTGGGACTCGTGCGATTGGACCAACGCGTGTTTCTGCGCGGTGCGATGCTGCCTTCTGTCGCGTGGGAAGGTGATGGAGGTGCCGTGCGGAGAACCGTGGCCCAACAGGGGTTCGCCCGCCCGGCCGATGCCCGCCCGTCGGTCGCTGCGCCAGTGGAACCTACGCAGCCTGCGGCACTACGTGGGCCTGGTGTCGCAGGAGCCGGTGCTGTTTGCGACCACCATCGCCACCAACATTGGCTACGGGCAGGAGGGTGAGGCTGCCCGGGAGCGCTTCTTGTGATGTTAATCGCAATGCAGAGCGGGGGGCATTCGTGCCCGTTGGCCCCTTGAGCTTGCCCAGCGGCGGCCGTGCGCGCCCGCGGGCGGCCTGTCACACTGGCTGCCGCACCCTCCACGCCGAGGCCCACAGTTGCCTGGGCGCATTACGAGATGCTGCCTGCCTGCGGCTTGCCTCCGCTTCCTGTTGCAGGTGCCACCATGGACCAGATCATCGAGGCTGCCAAGGCCGCCAACGCCCACACCTTCATCAGTCGCCTGCCTGAGGGGTAAGAAGCATGCAGGCGCCGTCGGGTGCCGGACTGCTGCTCTCGTTGCGCGCTGGACTGCAGGGCAGCTTGCCAGCGCGGAACTGCTGGGCCCGCTGGGTGGGAGTGCCGGCAGGGATTGAAGTTTTGTGTGCCGCACTGACCCACGCGTGCTGTTGGATGGCGTGCCCGCCTGAAGGTACAACACAGAGGTGGGAGAGAAGGGCGTGCAGATGAGCGGTGGGCAGAAGCAGCGCACCGCCATCGCCACCGCCATCGCGCGCGCCATTCTGAGCAACCCCAAGGCGAGCGCTGGGGCCAGGGGTTGCGTTGGGGCGAGGGTTTGGCTCCCGTTGCTGTGCCGCACGTTGTAGCTCCTCTCAACCTTCCCGCTTGGGTCGTTGTTTCCCTATTGCTGGAAGGCAACTGCACCTGCTTTCCCAGGCCGCGACCACTTTGGTGCTGCGACCGGTTTGGTTATTACCTCGGCGCCGTTTGTGCATTTTAGGTGCTTATCCTGGACGAGGCCACGTCGGCGCGGCACAGCAAGTCGGAGCGCATTGTGCAGGCAAGGGGCACCAGGGTCTGCATAGCTAACTATAGTGCTGGGCACATCAGGCAGCACGCGCCAAGTGCCGATTCGCCCGCTCACGCCTCTGCGGGGCGCACGACCATCTCAATCGCACACCGCCTGTCCACAATCGTCCACTCAGACGTGATTGCAGTCGTGGACAAGGTGGGGCATAGAGTTGTGAGATCGCCCATCCTTGCTAAGCTGTTGAGCATGGAGAGGGCGCAACATGTGTTGCAGCATGTGGGAGATTTTGACTGCCTCGGCATGCCTCTCCGCGTCTTTGCGTCCCTCCACCCCTCAGGGAGTGATAGTGGAGAGGGGCAAGCACAACGAGCTGCTGGCCAAGAACGGCATGTATGCCGCGCTCGTCTCCAAGCAGACGATGGTGCCCATCCTGGAGAGTTGTGTAAAATTGCTGTCGCTGTGCGCTGCCACCCATGCCGCTGCCTCCTTTCCTTCTTCCCCTACCACGTAGCAACCTCTTCTCTCCCTCTGGACCCGGTCGCGCTGCCGCCGCAGGAGGACGAGCCCATGGACGGCGCGCCCCCCGACCCTGACGCGGTGTCGCCCGCCCAGATCTCGCCCCACCTGACGGCCAAGCTTTCGGGCAAGGGCCTTGGCCCCTTGCTACCGCCGCCAATCTCAAAGCGGGTGAGCCTTGCTGCAGGGCAGGGGCAGGGTGCACGGAGGCCGGTCCGTAGCTGCAGTTGCGTCCTGGAGGACCTGGTGCAACAGATCTAAATCCATTGGCTGCGCGGCCCCACTAGTCTCTTCCTGACCTTCCCTTGCAGGCCATGACGTACAGCTCGCAGCGCAGTCTCGTGCTCAGCTCCACCACCCGCAGCAAGCACCTGGAGCCATCCCAGGTGTACTCCATCGCTCAGCATGTGCTGTTGTCTCTCTACTGTCCAGCAGGCTCTGTCCCTAAAATTTGCGATCGCTGCAAGTTCCTGAAGCCTTTTGCAAGCTCAGCCACCATGCTTTGACCGTAGTTACAGCACGTCGAGAAGGCGACTTGAACAGAAAGCAGTCACATCACGAATACGAAGGGACACAGGAGAGAGATGAGCACAGCGCGGAGGTTGTAGAAGAATCGAATAGCATGTGAGATCGCAGCTGCAAGTGCAAGGAAGGCCCTAGGTAAGTAGAGACAGGAGCAGCGGCAGAGGCGGAGCGGAGCCCCATGAGGGCGGCGCTTTTGCGCATTGGCCTCCTGGGCCCCTGGGAGCACGGCGCACGCCCCCCTTTACCCCCCCACAATCTTGTAACATGGTAACATGGTAACAATCACAGCCCTGCCAGCACTGCCTCCATGATATCCTTTCCGCGTCGCGCCGGGATCGTCACGTTGCCCTCGCCCTCCAGCAACCGCAGCGTGGCGCCCGGGACGTGGGTCTCGTACCACTGCGCGTGCGACAGGGGCACGTTCTTGTCGTCTGCGCCTTGCCAGATCACGGTCCTGCATTAGAGTGCAGGGAATATCGCATGTGTGAGGGATTGGGTTGAGTGGCTGGGGTGGGGGTGGGGGGAGGGGGTTGTGGTGGTGGTGGTGTGTGGGGGGGTGGGGGGGTGGGGTGGGGGGCCGGCGGATCCCCACAGCGGCAATGTGGCCCCCAATGGGCCGTGTGGAGGCAAGATCAGCGGCGCAGGCTGGCAGACGGAGCGGGGGCTGGGGAAGGGCAGCCAAGCCTTTCACCCCCCTCGGGACCCTCACTTGCACTTGATCGCCCCCATGTCCACGCCTGTCCAACGCCCGGCGATGACCAGGTAGTCTGCAAACACGCCCGTCAGCCCCTGCTTGTAGGCTCCCTGCAGTAAGGCATGGAGGGAGGCAGGCGCGTGGCATGCATGCTGAGGGCCTGCAGAAGTATGCTGCAGGAGGGGCCGCCGTGCAGAGGGCAAGGCGAGAGTAACGGTCCCCCCCAGTGCCTGCGCCGCAACCCCCGCGCCTGCATCTGCGCCACAATGCTCGTGCGCAACGGCGCGCTCGACTCTAACAGCACCTTGTCAGAGGGCCCCAGGTCGTTGCCCGCCTCTGCCTCCAGCTTGTCAGGCGTGTCCTGCAGGGGGCGGGCAGGGAGAGGAAGCGGTCGCGGAGGCTGGGGAGAGCGGCGGGCCCACGCATCGAGGGGCTGTCGCAACCCTTGCAGCCAGCAGCAATGCGCCCCCTCAGGCGCCCTCTGCGCCATCAGCCAGGCGGCAGCACCAGTGGCGCCCCACCTGCGCCATGCTCTTCATCGCGCCCTGCATCGCGCCCGCGAGCGGCCGTCCCAGCTTCAGCGGCCAGTGCAGCCAGGAGATTGTCATGCGGTCGTGGCCATTTGGGAAGTCGGCAAACAGCTTCTTGTCTTCGAGCGGCCCCCACGGCGCAACGAGGTGCAGCTGCGAAACGAGGGTGGGGCCGAGCAGCGCGGCGGCGGCCACCGCGTATGGCGCGCCGCCACTCTTGCCCGCCACCGCCACCGGCCCCAGGCCCAGCTTGTCCAGCAGCTCGCGCAGGTCGGCCGCAGCCGAGGCTAGGGAGAGCGCGGGGTCGGGGGAGGAGCCGCCGATGCCGGCGCGGTCGGGCGCGAGGACGGTGACACCAGCCGCCGCCGCCGCGTCGTGAAGCGGCGCCGCCTCGGCGGCGGACGAGGGCACGCTATGCAGGAAGACGAGCACGGGGCGGCCGCCGCCCCTCTGCACCGACGCCCCATACACAACGTACGAGAGCGTGCGGCCGGAGGCGAGCTTGAAGGTGAAGTGGTGGCCCCCTGCCAGGGCCATCCTGCGGCTGGCTGGCGCCTCGGCGCTGGCTGCACAGGCTGCGGTGAAGGAGTGGGGATGCACAGGTATGCGGCAGTTTCAATTTGAACAGATGGTTCACGCACTCCATCAACGGGTAGCGCACACGAGGCGGCATCTCATTTGCCAAGAAGAGCCTGCCTCCCCACTGCCCCCATCCCCCCGCCTCCGGCCCCGCCTCCGGGGCCGCGCCGCCGACCCACTACTGTCTGAGAGGGGTCAATGAGAACCAGCGCTCAACTCGAGGGAGCTCCCCGAGCCCTCCCGCCGCTCCTCGCTGCTCCGATTTGCTCTAGAGTGGCTCTGAGAGTCTAAATACAAGCGGGCGGCCGTCCTGGTGCCCGCTCGAGTTGTGAATGAGCGCTGGTTCTCATTGACCCCTCTCTGTCTACTGACCGCCAACTCCCCATGCTCTACTCGACTACGCGAGCTCGACAGCTCACATGCTCACGCGCTTATGTTCACGATGGAGGTGCCCGCCCGAGTGGGCCAATAATAAGTCCACTGGCCAACAGCAAGTGGCACACGCGTTTCGCAACGGCTGGCATCCTCATCTACAGCGTGAGACTGTTCCGAGGGCTGGGACAGCGCGATCGGCGATCGAGCTGACCGGCCAGAGGTCTCTGCCGCTCGGCACGCACGGAACAAGCGCTCATGTGAGCTCCCGCGAGTCAATTGGAAGTCCAATCGATGCCCAGCAGGGATGCTAACAGCGCAGGCGATTGGGGAGGTGCAGGCGGCACTCGATAGCTGCGCGTTTGCCACTCCCCCCCACAGCCCCCTGCCCCGTACGATGCGACCCGATCGGTGATCAGCAAGTAGACTACGTGAGTGACCCAAGCCGCACCGCCGCGCGCAGCAGTCCTCCACCCCACCTCCTGAACGGTGCTGAGCGGCCGGCCATCAGCGGCGAGCCAGCGCTCAGTGCACCATGGGCATCAAGATCTCCAAAGTTGGTGACCCAGAGGCCAGCACCGACAAGGCGGAGCAGACCAACGGCGCCAAGGACGCCGGCGATGAGGAGGGCAAGGCCAACGTGCAGGCCGGCGGCAGCGCGAGCAAGAAGGAGGTGACCGGAGATCTCAGCAAGAAGCTGAAGGAGCAGGAGGAGGAGAAGCCAGAGCCCACGGTGGCCTTCCTCACACTGTTCAGGCGAGAGTTGGCAGCGCAGCATTGCGGGCGGGGCCAACGCAAGCGACCGGAGGATGCCATGACACGCGCTGCCCTGTGCCAAGCCCCGTTGCCGCCCCTCTGCCGCGTCGCCCGCCTCATGCCCCCGCCCTCTGGAGTGTGCTCCTCGCTCACTCCCCCGCGCTCCGTGGCAACCAAGTCACATGCCCAATTGGTCAGGTTCACGACCAAGCTCGACTATCTGATGATCTTCCTGGGCTGCCTCGGCGGTGCCGGCAGCGGCGCCATCATGCCGCTGATGTGAGCTGGCGTCCGCCCACCCGCCGCCGCAGGGCAGGCGGCTCGTGCTGTCACCACGTTGGCGCGGCACGCGCCACGCTGCTCAGCTTGCGGCCTCCCAACCTGCCCGCCGCTCCCCACCCGCCCCACTCGCGCCACCCTGCAGGCAAATCTTCTTGGCTCACTGTTCAATGGACTGGCCAAGGTGCAGCGCAGGCCGCACGCGCTGCGTAGCTAGATTTTGCCTCCTGTTCTGCTTGCCTGCGCTCATGTGCCTGCACCGCTTCTTGTCGCGCCGCTGTGCTCGTGCTGACGCCCGCTGTGCCCTGCTTCCTGCGGCAGGTGCCCCCTGACATTTCGGCAATTAACCAGCTGTCCCTCGACTTTGTGATTGTGGGCATCAGCCTCCTGGTTTGCTCGTGGCTGCAAGTTGGCATGATGAAGTCCGTGGGTGGGTTCTTTCTATCTATCGGTCCATGACTTATAACAAGCTTGCTGGCGCTGCCCATGCGGCGCCGCTTCCCTCGCCTCAGCACCGCCCCACCGTACCTCCCATGCCCTTGACCCTCCACTGCGCCGCCACACAGGGCTGGGCCAGGCATGAAAGCTGCTAATGAATTTCCTGAAGGCCGCCCTGCGCTAGGTGGTCGCATACTTTGACACCCAAACCACAGCAGGCGCGTGCGCAGGGGGTGCGCCTGTGCCAGCGTTGCGCGCTAGCGCGAGGCGCCGTGCATGCCGCGTGCATGCGTGCCGTGCAGCATCTTGCACCTGGCTCGCTCTGTGCCTCGCCCCCAGTCCCCATGTCCTCCGCTGCATCCCCATGTCCTCCGCTCCCTCTGCGCCCACCACTTCTCCTCTCCTCCAACTGCAGCCCACCTCCTGCAGTGCATCTCCGACGACTGCTTCATGATCCAGCGCGGGGTGGGAGAGAAGATGGGTCAGTTTGTCTCCTCCGTCGCCATGTGCATCACCGGCCTGGCGCTCGGTGCGTCCAGGGACCTCCGCGCCGCTGCACCTGCACGGGCCTGCTGGCCGCTTGCCTTGGTGTCGCATCTCCACTTGCTCTCTCCCTCGCACGCTGCCCACTGCCGCGCCTCATCCTGCCACTTCCTGCCCTGCCGCGTCTCGCCCGCCCCCTCCCCTCTTGCCGTTCAGCCTTCTACTACGGCTGGTCCATGACGCTCGTCATGCTCTCGCTCGTCCCCGTCATGTTCATCGTCGGCGCGGTCGCGGCGGTCTTCTTCTCCTACCACACCATGAAGAGCGACGAGAGCCTGGCGGGTGTGCCTCTGCCTCCGGGGCGCCCCGCGCCGGGCCGCACCCCGTGTCGGCCGCGCACCGACCTGCGGCGCAGAATCCGGTCAAACTGTTCGTGAACCCCTGCCGGGCCCCGCCGCCAACGGCCAACCCAGCATGTGGTTCCGCCTCGCCTCCCCGGCCCTATCTCAACACTTCTTGCTGCCCTCCCACATCGCCCTCATCCCTGCAGTCTCCCGCGCCTACGCCCAACAGGTGGTGGCCAATGTGCGCACGGTGCACAGCTGCACCGCTGAGGAGCGCGCCATCATTCGCTACAATGAGCTGCTCGAGGCACCAGAGCGAGTGAGAGCATCGTCTGTCTTGGCGTTGAGTGCGTTGGCAGGCGACTGCGCTACGTGCCGGCCCCGGCACTTGGGCTCGCCTGGTGCGCTGCGCTCGCCTGCGGTGCTGCCATTCCGCGCTGGCGTACTTGCCTGCCGCAGGAGGGTGCGAAGGCCTCACTCTGGAATGGCCTGACCCAGGGCAGCGTGCAGCTTCGGGCAGCTGGTGGCCTACTCCATGTTCGCGCTGGCCATGTGGTTTGGGGGCAAGCTCGTGCTCAATGGCACCTTCAGTTCAGGTGCGGGCACTGCTGTCGCAGGTGCAACAGGGTTGTGGCAACCAGCGAGATCAGGCGCCTGCAGGCGCCAACAGGGTTGCCTGCAAAACCAGCACGGCCACTTGCCCTTTGGAGAGCTGGGCCTGTGCTGCAGGGGCGTGGGCGTTGAGACAGTGGTTCGGTCGCCGGGGCAGCATCAGTGCATGTGCACGTACTGCAGTGGCATAACTCTCCTTCTCCCTTCCGCAGGCGGGCAGACATTTCAGGTCCTGGGCAGCGCCCTCATTGGAGGCACCTCCTTGGGCAACATCACCAGCACCCTCCAGGTGCGGCACGTGCAGAGCTGTAAAAGGACGCGCGCGCATGCGTGCGGCGCCCCGCTTGTGCAGCTGCATTGCCTGCACCCGAGCGCTGCACATCTGTGCAATCCTGCACACACGGCGCGACTGGGAGGATGACGCCACGCATAATGCCAACCACCCGAGCAGGACATCAAGCGCTCCCAGATCTCGGGCGCGTGCGTCTTTGCGGTGATCAACCGCGAGCCTGCCATGGACAAGGAGGCAGGTGAATGCGGAACACCGGGGGCTCCAGTCGGCGAATCCAGCTCGACCCTCACGTCACCGCAGGCCCTCACTGGGTGCCGTGCAGTCGACTGCTGCAGACGCATGCCTTGACTGATGCCAACTGGGCATCAGGCGGCAGCCTGCCCCGTTGTGTCTGGTAGCAAGTCGCGTGCCTCTTCCGCCGCAGGGGACGAGGTGCCCGACGAGCACAGCTCCGTGGAGCTGCGCAACGTGCACTTCAGATACCCCTCTGCCCCCGGTGCGTTCATGCTGTCATGTGTTTCCATCCGCTCTCCCACTCATGCCGGCGTGCCCCTCTGCCGACCCCTCTGCCCCCCTCTCCAACGCAGACATCCCTGTGCTCAACGGAATGAGCCTGGTCATCCCACCCCGGACGAGCTGCGCATTGGTGGGCGGCTCCGGCTCCGGCAAGTCGACCGTCGTGGGCCTGCTGCTGCGTTTCTACGACCCGGGCACCGGCGTTGTCCTCCTGAACGACCGGTCGCTGCGCCAGTGGAACCTACGCAGCCTGCGGCACCACGTGGGCCTGGTGTCGCAGGAGCCGGTGCTGTTTGCGACCACCATCGCCACCAACATTGGCTACGGGCAGGAGGGTGAGGCTGCCCGGGAGCGCTTCTTGTGATGTTAATCGCAATGCAGAGCGGGGGGCATTCGTGCCCGTTGGCCCCTTGAGCTTGCCCAGCGGCGGCCGTGGGCAGGGATTGAAGTTTTGTGTGCCGCACTGACCCACGCGTGCTGTTGGATGGCGTGCCCGCCTGAAGGTACAACACAGAGGTGGGAGAGAAGGGCGTGCAGATGAGCGGTGGGCAGAAGCAGCGCACCGCCATCGCCACCGCCATCGCGCGCGCCATTCTGAGCAACCCCAAGGCGAGCGCTGGGGCCAGGGGTTGCGTTGGGGCGAGGGTTTGGCTCCCGTTGCTGTGCCGCACGTTGTAGCTCCTCTCAACCTTCCCGCTTGGGTCGTTGTTTCCCTATTGCTGGAAGGCAACTGCACCTGCTTTCCCAGGCCGCGACCACTTTGGTGCTGCGACCGGTTTGGTTATTACCTCGGCGCCGTTTGTGCATTTTAGGTGCTTATCCTGGACGAGGCCACGTCGGCGCGGCACAGCAAGTCGGAGCGCATTGTGCAGGCAAGGGGCACCAGGGTCTGCATAGCTAACTATAGTGCTGGGCACATCAGGCAGCACGCGCCAAGTGCCGATTCGCCCGCTCACGCCTCTGCGGGGCGCACGACCATCTCAATCGCACACCGCCTGTCCACAATCGTCCACTCAGACGTGATTGCAGTCGTGGACAAGGTGGGGCATAGAGTTGTGAGATCGCCCATCCTTGCTAAGCTGTTGAGCATGGAGAGGGCGCAACATGTGTTGCAGCATGTGGGAGATTTTGACTGCCTCGGCATGCCTCTCCGCGTCTTTGCGTCCCTCCACCCCTCAGGGAGTGATAGTGGAGAGGGGCAAGCACAACGAGCTGCTGGCCAAGAACGGCATGTATGCCGCGCTCGTCTCCAAGCAGACGATGGTGCCCATCCTGGAGAGTTGTGTAAAATTGCTGTCGCTGTGCGCTGCCACCCATGCCGCTGCCTCCTTTCCTTCTTCCCCTACCACGTAGCAACCTCTTCTCTCCCTCTGGACCCGGTCGCGCTGCCGCCGCAGGAGGACGAGCCCATGGACGGCGCGCCCCCCGACCCTGACGCGGTGTCGCCCGCCCAGATCTCGCCCCACCTGACGGCCAAGCTTTCGGGCAAGGGCCTTGGCCCCTTGCTACCGCCGCCAATCTCAAAGCGGGTGAGCCTTGCTGCAGGGCAGGGGCAGGGTGCACGGAGGCCGGTCCGTAGCTGCAGTTGCGTCCTGGAGGACCTGGTGCAACAGATCTAAATCCATTGGCTGCGCGGCCCCACTAGTCTCTTCCACCTTCCCTTGCAGGCCATGACGTACAGCTCGCAGCGCAGTCTCGTGCTCAGCTCCACCACCCGCAGCAAGCACCTGGAGCCATCCCAGGTGTAGCGCGCCTCGCGTGGCCTGTGCCCGAGCAGGCGCAGCGCGGCCCAGCGCCTCCAAAACGGCCGCGCCCGCCCACCGCCCCTGCCTTGCTGCCCATCTGCCTGCGCCTTCCGCCGCTGCAGGTGGAGTTGGAGCTGCAGTGGGCCATGCCCATGGATTCCCCCGTATCCTGCTACTACACCGGCATCTCCACGCTGGGCGTGGTGGGTCTGCCACAGCGTGCAATCTGCGTGGCACCGATTTGTGTGTGCGTTACAGCCACACTGGCCATGGTGTGCACGCATCGCCGCCCCTCTCGCCCTCGACCGGTTGTGGCCTGACCGCATCTGGCGCCCTCTGCAGGCCGTGGAGAATGTGATCTCGGTGCAGTTTGGCTCCAACAAGGTGCGGAGCTTGATCACACTGCTGTCCCACGCAGTCGAGCAGCCGCATTCTCCCCCCCAGCTGGCCTCGAGGAGTGTGCTGCCTGAATTCTTGCTCGTCCCGTACTGCCTCACTCGTCTGCAGTCATCCAAGGGCAAGGGCAAGGCGGATGAGGAGGAGGTGGAGATGGGCAGTGGAAAGCCAGAGCCAGATGACGAGCCGGCAAACGTGGGTCTGCTGCTGCGATGCTGATTGCCGCCAGGCGGAGCCCGGGCTGACGGTGTTGCAGCACGCAGGGGCCTGCCTGTGATGCCGACAGCGGCGCCGGCATCCCCTCGGCGTGCCAGTTCCACAACATCTCCATGACGCGCTCCACGTAACAGCTGTGTCGTATTCCGCTCCGCGCATCGCGCAGGTGCCCATGACCCGCATGTACAAGATCCTGGCCCGCTGGAAGTGGGTGCTCCTGCTGGGCATCGCCGGCTCGGCGCTGCTGGGCGGCACGCTCCCCGGCGTCGGCATCACGCTCTCGCTCATGGTCAACACCCTGTCGGTCGGCTGCACGCAATACGTATTGGTCGAGGTGGGGCAGGGGGCAGGGGGCAGGGGGCAGGGGTGGAGGACCCCCGCTCCTCCNAGGGGGCAGGGGGCAGGGGAGGCAGGGGGGCAGGGGAGGCAGGGGGGCAGGGGGGGTGTTGCCCAACGTGCTCAGCCTTTGGGAGAAGGGGGTGGATGGGATAAGAGCATTGCATTTTTGGCAGCACCTGGATCTGCAGCGTGTGTCAGCGCACGCCTTCACCTGCCCCTTTGCACGTCTCTGGGTCTGCAGGCGACCCTCCAGGCCAGCAATGCGTACCTACAAACCTTTGCCGGCTCTGAGTCGATGATTGCCGCCCAGAGCTACACTGGTGCGGGCGGAGCAGATGGGAAGATGTGGCAGATGGGCAGGGCGACGCCCTGCTTTAAACTGCTGGCATTCCACGACAAGCCTTTTCTCCATTTGCCGCAGGCTGCGTGCAGTTTGCCGACGGGGCATACCTTGTGCCACCCGCCTCTGGCCAGGAGGTGCCCGACTGCCCCTGCAACCCATGTGAGCCGGGGTGCCTGTGCAGTTTCGTGCCTTAATGCCTGCGTTCGAGCTGAGCCTGACCTTGCCAGCTGCCAGTGCCAACCGCGGCATTACCTGTAGCTCGGCTACCCCTCGTCCTCCCTCTCACCCATCCCACCACCTCCCTTCCTCCCTCCTCCTTCAACAAACTACAATCCATAAATAAAAACAACGTGCAGCCTTCTCCGACGACATCACAAAGTACGCTCTCATCTTCTTCGCCGTCGCCGTGGCCGCCTTTGTGGGGGCCTGGTCCTCCGCCTGGGGCTTTGGATTCCTGGGCCAGAAGCTCGCCTGCGTCATGCCCATCCAGATGTTTGGCTCCCTCATGCGCCAGGCACGTCGATGGGCAGCTGGCCAGCTGGGAGCTGGCCGCAGCAGCCGCAGTGTGTTGCATGCAGAAACTGCGTCGCGGCCGTGCCGGCCTGCAGCCGCCTCGCTCGCCACCGAATCCTCTTTTTTCTCGCTCGCATCTGAACTGCTCTCTCTCACGCGCTGTGTTTCCTGCCGTGGCTGCAGGAGGTGGGGTGGTTCGACCGCGATGAGAACAACAGCGCCGCCATCATGAACCGCCTCTCCTTCGACGCGCTCGCCGTCAAGGGCCAAGCGGCTGACAGCATCAGCATGGTCGTGCAGGTGGGCAGGGCACCTGCATAACCCTCTCACACAGGCTTGTTGGTGCCTCCGGGACCTGGGTGCCTCGGGAGATATGGCGGGCACCGTACTGCATGGGTGGGCAGCTGAACGTCGCCATCACCACCCTGCCCGCCCGCCCGCGCCACCTGGCGCAGAGCCTGGCCACTGCGATCGCTGGCCTGGTCATAGCTTTCTACTACTCCTGGAAGATGACCCTGGTTAGGATCTGCTGAACGTTTCTTGGCTGCCTGTGCCCCTAATGCTGCGCCGCTTGAATCCACCTGTCACTGCCACCTCCACACGGGCGCCTGCTGAACAAGAGTACCTTGTCCCGCCCTGCCCCTCGTGACCCGCGCTGTGCGCTGCCACCCTGCTTGCCCTGCCTGCATCTGCCGTCGTGCAGGTGGTGCTGTCCTGCACGCCGCTGCTCATGTTCTCTGGCTATATGGTGGGAGTGGTGGCAGCCAACACCCACAAGCTGGTGAGACCGGCGCGAGCAGGGGAATCGCCCTCGAGTGTCGCTGGCCTAACAGCACGTCACGCCGCGCCGCATATGTCGTATGCACGCATGCAGTCCCATCAGGATCCCTCGCGACCATTAATCCTGCCCTGCTTCCATTTCACCACCCTGCTTTCCTCCTCTGCCCTGTTCACTGCAAGAGGACGACACCTACAACACTGCCAACGTGACCGCCTCTGAGGGCATGTCCAACGTCCGCGTGGTGAGCTCTGGCGCTGGACACAGGGGCTGCGGTGGATAGCTTTGGGGGCGGTGGTTCCTGCAGCGCGGGTCGGCACCTCTGCGCGCCTCTGGTGGCTCGCTTTGCGCTGGTCGCCCGTCTGCGTGCACACGTGTCCCACCCTTTGATCCCGTCTCTGGTGCTCCGCCCTGCATGTTTCCTCTGCTGCCAGGTCGCCTCCCTCACGCTGGAGGAGCGGCTGCAGTCTCTGTACGAGCACCAGGTCAACCCAGGCGTGAGGAAGCTCATCAAGCTGGCCATGCTTGAAGGTGGCAGGGCGGCACACCACCTGACCACCTGCATGCGGGATGCAGATCTGGCATTGATCGCTGCATGTGGGAGGCATCGATCACGCAACAGGGGCAGGGCGTGCGAGCCTGCAGCGCCTGCAGCGCCCCTGGGCGACCACTGACCTTGCATCCGCACCGCATTGTGCCTGCATGGCAGGCCTGGGCAACGGCACGGACCACTTCATCATTTTCGCCTCCTACGGCCTGGCCTTCTGGTGGGCCAGGATGGGACATGATGGAGGCCAGGACTGCGCTGTGGGGCGTTCAGACAGTGACACTGCTTGGGCGGGCCGGGCTGCGGCGCCAGCTGCACCCGCTGCCGCTGCTGCGAGACAAGCTGCCAGCTGCGGCCGTGCTGTGCCTCAGGTACGGCGGCCAGCTGCTGGACAAGGGAGAGCTGGATGCCAAGGTCCCGGACCTGTCCCTCGCCTGGTTACGCGCCCAGATTGGCCTGGTGGGCCAGGAGCCCGTGCTGTTCAACGGCACCATCACGGGTGCGTGCCGCAGCGCACGCGTCCAGCGCACGCGCGCCACGACACGACAGCGCGCCGCGCCCCGGCAGCTGCCTGCGCGCACGGGCCTGCCTCGCGGCCTCGGCGCGCTCTCCCTTCGCGCCATGCGCTGCCGTTCCACTGATCCCCTCTCGTCCCCACTGTCCCCAGAGAACATCAAGTTTGGGGCGCCCAACGCGAGCGACGAAGAGGTGCAGGCCGCCGCCAAGGCCGCCAACGCGCACGACTTCATTCAGTTCCTGGAGAAGGGGTGAGCATTGCATGCGCGTGGGGAAAGGGCGGTGGGAATGTGTTGTGTGTTGTGTGGGTGTGTGGGAAGGCCCGAGTGGTGTGGCTGCGGCATGCTGCTCTCTCAATCATCCCATTCCATCCGACCCCTCGCTGCAGCTACGACACCCAGATCGGCGAGCAGCACTCGCAGCTGTCGGGCGGCCAGAAGCAGCGCGTCGCCATTGCGCGCGCCATCCTGCGCAACCCCAAGGCACGTGAGGCGGCACGCGTGTGTTTGGCCAACTACATCCTACGCGCCGCCCTTCTCTGTGTCTCTTCTGAATAACCACGTTCCCACCCCATCTTGGTGTGTTTTTCTCACTGCAGATTCTGCTGCTGGACGAGGCCACGTCGGCGCTGGATGCCGAGGCGGAGCAGCTGGTGCAGGCGAGCAAAGAGTGCTTATTGTGGCTGAGAGATTGCACATGTGCCGCGCGCCGCTGTGGCCACCGCCACTATGCGCTGCCGCGCTGTCTGATCTGGTGCATCGCCTCTCGCATTGCCTCCCCTGTGCAGGCGGCACTGGACAAGTTGGTGGTTGGGCGCACCACCATCATGGTGGCCCACAGGTGCTCACATGCGCCGGGCTGGGCCTGGCGCTGGTGCTCTAGTGCTGGGTCTGGCGTATTTGTGCATCACGCGTCTGTGGTCGCGCCCCACATGCATGCACCCCCGCCCCACCCGGGACGCCCTGCCGCTCCGCTGCCCTCCTACTGAAACAAAACACGGTGTTGATCAATCAATTGGCAGGCTGTCCACCGTCAAGGACTGCGACGGCATCTATGTGCTGGAGCGGGGGCACATCATCGAGCACGGCACGCACGCGTAGCTCGTGTCGCGCGGCGGCTACTACGCGCGCCTCGTGGAGCTGCAGCGCACTTGAGCGCGAGCGGGACGCTTCTGGTCGAGTGCGCGCTTTGGCTGCCAGCCACCGCGCTGACCTGAGCCCGGCCGGGCGCTGGAGCCAGCGCCACCGCCTGCCGAGCGAGATCTGCATCACATGTACCACCGCCAGCATTGCATGTCGGCGCTTGTGTTTTCATCGTCTTTTCACTCCCTCGCGAGGATCTACATGACCTTTCTTAGTAATCTTACGTGCAGCTCACGTGCCTCGCCAAAGGACAAGTTTACACCACTGTGCTACCTTGACTCTGCCTGTTGTTTTAATATCCCGCACGGTCCACACCACCGACCCTCCTCTCGTGGCTGGAGCTGTTGTAATGACACCGCACTCCCGCAGGCCAGAAAAGTCCTGTCTACAGCTGGCGACCCGGCCGGAGAGGGAATGGCGGGCCCCCGTGGGGCGCATGGGAGCGGCGCGCTGGCGCAACAGAGCGCACCCCCTCTTCAGCAACAGAGCCCTTCACCTTGTTCGCCACATCCTTTCGTGTCTAAGTCATGACAAGTGGAAGTCTGCACTTTGCCTCGCACGCGGTGCGCCCGCTGTGCGCCTCACCGTCATCGCCAGGCATACAGGTGAGCGGTGCGAGTGCCCGATTGGCCGATCGTCTCCGCTCCCTGCGAGACCCTCCCGTTCTCACCTGCAGGCCCTCTCCTGCGCCCCTGCCACCCATGGCGGACAGTCGCTGGCCGCAGCAGCTGTGGTGCGCGCCTGGAGGGAGCGGACGGCATGGGCGGCTGCGCGGCGCCAGCACGCCCTCCAGCTGGCCGTGCAGCGGCGTCGGTTCACAGCGCCAGTGGCAGCGGCCAGCGATGGAGAAGCAGACGGTCCAGAGCAGCAGAGTGGCAGCAACAAGCGCAGATACACCCCTAGAGGCAGCGTGCCCGATGCGGAGCAGGACCCGCGCGTGATGGCCGAGCTGCAGGACCGCGTGGGCATCGCCAGCCTGAGCGAGGTGTTCCACAGCGGGCAGCCTGGCATGAGGGCTGCGCCGCTGCTGGAGTCTGAGGCTGTGCGCGCCCTGCTCGATTACGTGCTCGTGGAGCTGGGCCTGCCCAAAGAGACGGTCCACAAGCTGCTCACGAGGGCGCCGGAGCTCCTGGGCGTTCCCGGACGTGCGCAGGCGCTGTTTGGCGGCCTGGCAGAGTTTGGAGTGGCTGCAGCAGACACGGCCCAAGGCCTTATCAAGCTCCGTACCACAGCAACTCGCATCGACTGGGCTGGCTACCGCCCCTCCGCTGCACTGCCGGACAGGCTAATGCAGGGCCGCGGCGGACTGGCAGCGCTGATGGCCAACGAGCCTAGCAGCTGCATGGCGACATTCGTTCCCCCCGCATCTTCACTGAAACAGGGACTGGAGTGGCTGCAGGGCCGGCAGCTGGCGACAGACCCGGCAGGCCGCGAGCCGCTGCTGGCGCTCAGCAATGAGCAGGTGGAGCGGCTGGTATGGCAGCAGCCCACCTCACTCACTCTCGTCATTGAGAACCTGCGGCCCAAAGCGGCGCTCCTGCACGAGGTGCTGGGCGCCACCACAGAGGAGGCCAGCAGGATTGTTTCAAGTGGCACCCGCTATCTCACTCTGGAGGAGGAGGATCGGCGCAAGCTGCTGCAGTGGCTGGTGGGGTTTTATGGCAGCCAGCAGCTGGCGCGGCGGGCTGTGTGTAAGGAACCCGGGCTGACTAGTCAGCAGGTGGACACCTTGCAAGAGAACGTTGCAGCCTTGCGGCGGCGGTTGGCAGAAGAGCAGCAGCGGAGCGAGGACTGGCTGGATGCCAAGGTGCTGGACGTGTGCACAAGGCAGCCAACAGCCTTGCACACTAACATTGACAGCCCGTTGATGGCTGCCAAGCTGGAGGTGCTTGCAGCAGGTTGGCTGAGAGTGATGTGCGGGTGCATGTGCCTGGAGCCGGCACACGGCGCGCCTCTCACCGCCCCGCCTGTCCCTGCAGCTGGCTTCCCCCCCGCGGTGGCGCTTGGCCAGTATTTCGTCTATCTCAAGAGTGCGCTGCGCAAGCTGGCGGTGCGGCTCACCTTTGTGGCCACGCGCACGCAGCAGCCGGCAAAGCTATGTCTGGTGAACAAGGCGACGGCAGGATACGTGTGCATGGGCCACGGCCTGTCAGTGGAAGACTTTTTGGCTTATGAGCAGTCTTACCTGAAGTCGCCCGAGTGGCTGGAGCTGTGCGCGCGGCACGGACTTGACGACGAGGGGCGGGCGCCGCGCTCGCCAAGGAGGAAGCGCAGCCAACAGTGAGCCCTAGATTGCTGCACCACGCGTAACACTGCAGAGCGAGCACAGCCGGTTAGAGAGGTAGCACCGGGAATATTGGGGCAGCAGGGTAGTGGGTTCCGGAGGCCCTGCCCCGGCGGCAGGCGAAAACCAGCTGATGGCTTCATTGGTAACAGTCTCACAGAAGGTCAACAGCCCACAGAGCTTTTGGTCAACGTCAGGCACCATATCAGATAAAAGCATAACGCAGTCCAGTGTATCGGCCTCCCCCCGTAGGCAGGAAGGCAGAAAGCACGAGTCAGATAAAGGTGAGCATCAAGACGAGCGCCGCGCGCTCCACCTGGCGCCGCGCCATCTGGCGCTGCGCGCTCCACCCTGGAGGGGTCACGGAGAGGTGGGCGACTGGCGGCAGCAGGGAAGGCAGCCGCCGCCGCTCTTGGCGCTGGCCTTGTCGCTGGCCTTGCCGCCAGCGCCGGGGCCCATGCCCGTGGCGGCCCCCAGGCTGCCGCTGCCCTCCCTGCTGTATTTTCGGCTCAGCCGGACCAGGGCCGCTGCCATTGGCTCCACTTCAACCTTCTTAACCTTGCCACGCCACGCCTCCTCCTCCTTGCGGAGGCTGGAGTCGGAGCGCACCAGGAAGGAGGTCGCGTCCAAGAACTGCGTGGTGCCACCGCGCAGCGCCTGCGCGCGCGCATCCGCGCCCGCCTCCGGCACGTCGCCGTCCGCTGGGCTCTCTGCCGCTGGTGCCGGCGGCGAGTCGGGTGGCGGTGGCACCGCCGCGGCAGGCGCGGCGTCTGCCACCAGCGCGCCCGTGCCCAGGCTGGGCCTGGTCAGGGACCATCGCTGCGTAGTAGGCCTGGACCCAAGGCAGGTGGCGCAGGTCGGGTTGGCCCGCCAGCAGGCGCAGCCGCCCCTCAGGCGTCGCCGCCAGCTCCGCGCGCGCCGTCGCCCACTGCTCCATAATGGCTGGCATCTTGGCCGCCTCGTCCTGCGACGGAAGCGGAGGTCGTGGGAAGAGGATGGAAAGGGGTAAAAGGCTGCCAAGTGTCAAAAGCGTCGAAAGCGCGGTCTGGCATGGGGGCAGGACGCACGGCAGGGGAACAGGGCGCACCAGGAAGGAGCTGCGCGCGGCGCGCTCGGCCAGCTTGCCCAGGCCCAGGCCGAGCCGGAACACCATGTCCTGCTTCAGCGTCTGGCGGGCCTGCATTGTGTGGGGAGCGAGGGTGAGCGGGGAGGGCCAGCCCGGACACGGCCTGGCACCGCCTGAGCATGGTCTGGCACGGCCTGGGCACGTCGCCGGCAGCGTCGCTAGCCAGCCCAGCATCTCCTTGCTCTGCTCATCCCTCGCTGGCCTCCACCCTCCTGCCCCTCGCCACGCGCCTTGCCGGGGTCCTCGCTGTAGATCGTCACCGTGCCCGACACTGACACCTTGTCCCCCATCGCGGGGTTGTGGGAGGTGGTGGTCACGACAAGGGGTCCGGCCTGCACCGGAGCAAGTCTTTGAAGGCATGATGTCGTACAGCGCGGCATCGGAGCCATTGGACGCCGCCTGCGTGCGTGTGCATGTTGACGCGCCGCCGGGGGGGTGGGGTGGGGGGGGGCAAGCGGGCGCATGTGTCAGCAAGGGGCCATGTTTCCGCGCCGCTGCAAAGCGGGGAGGGGCAGAGGGAGCGTGCGCTGGAGCGGCACGTCGTGATGGGCGGCTGGGGAAGGTCTGCTTACTGTCAGGTGGGGGGCACAGGTTGCTGCTCGCCGAGCAGTGGCGCGCGGTGCTGGAGCATTGGCCCACCCCAAGGATTGGCATCTTGCTCAGCCATGGACACCATCTTGGCAAAGATCGTCTGCAAGCAAGACGGTGTGCGGGGCGTGTCAGCTCATTGGCGTTGCTGGTCACGAGGGGCGGGCAACACTGCTGCTCTCCTTCTTGCTAGTCGTCCAAGCGCGGCCTGCACACCCACTGTGTGCAGCCAGCGCCGAGCGCAGCACCCAGGCGCTGCGCGGGGCGGCAGAGCACAGAACACACGGCAGCGCAACTTGCGGCGGCGCGGCGCGCGGCTGCGGGCGCTCACGCCGCCCTCCCGCCACTGTTCCGTGATGTGCATAATCGCTTTGACTTTGTTGACCTCAGCAAGAAAGGCGTGGAAGGCGCCCCCATTGTGCTCCGGGATGTAACTGCGGCAGCGAGGGTGAGAGAGGCGCGGGGCAAACATTCAAGCGTCAGTGTCACCAGCGCGAGAGGCCCCACCCATTGTTGAGAAAACAATGGATGTGCTGGTGCTCAAGTCTTTTGCCAAGACCATTGCATTACAGCAACAAGGAATACCTACATCAACGAGAACATGCAGTTTCTCAAAAGTGTCTCATATGATACACGGGCGGTGCCCCCCCACCCGCAACCCACCCACATACACCACCGCCCCAACCTTCTAGCTTACAAAACCGCAGTGCTCCACTGCACGGCTGCTCTTCTTCACTCTCTCACTTGCCCTCTCGCTCGCTGCAGTCACCTGGGGCCCACATACAGCTGCCGCGCCCGCCCCTCCTTGCCATACCCTGCGCCAATGACCACCCGCCGCTGCGACAGCACGTCCAGCCCAACCAGCATCGCCGGCCCCTTGAACGGCGTCTTGCCGTCGCGGCTGAGAAGCTGCGCAAACGCGGGCAGCTCGCCCACCGCGACCTGCACCGGCGCCCAGGGCCGCCAGCCGGCCGGCGGCGGCGCGAACGACAGGCCGCCGTCGCCGCCGCGGCTCACGTCGCCCACAAACGTGACCTGAATCTCTGTGATGGGCAGTGTCTGCGGCTTGCCGTCCACCCCGACAATCGCCACACCCTGCGTCGGCTGCCCCGGCACGCCGTAGGCGGGGTCGCCCCGCGGCGGCAGCCCCGCCAGCGCCGCCGCCTGCCAGTTGATGGCGGAGAACGAGGCGCCGCAGTCCAGCAGGCCCACAAACGGCTGCTTGCCACGCGCCGCCCCCTCGGGCGACGTCACGCGGATGCCGAGGATGCCTGGCAGGGGGCAGGGTGCAGGGACCAGGTCACGCAGCGCTGCGCCCCCGAGCAGCATGTGGGTACTGCCGCCGTGGCAGTGCATCCCATATCCCGGGCCCTCGTGCGCTCTCAGGGGAGGCCCCCGCTTACCCGTGTCATTCAGCACCGCAGCGGGCACCTCGACAAGACCGGCGACCTGCGCGGCGGCCAGCCCCTCGCCGGGGCGGTAGAGGCGGATGCGCCCGGCTGGGAAGTCAAAGTCAGTATCGAAGAGCTTGAGCAGCTCCTGCGGGGCAGTGGGGAGGGGGAGCGGGCAGAGATGAGGGGCAGGGGTGGGGGGCTGGTGGCAAGGAGGCTGATGGCCAGCACGCAGGAGCAAGTGGGAGGACGGCAAGAGGCCAGCCAGAGCCAGTGACATGCGCTCTGTGAGTCTGCCTGCTCTGCACACACTCCTCAACACATGCTGCATGGCAATCAAGTCGCGCTCACCATGCCAATCATTCCCTCCACTGGGTCGTGCTCAGGGTCAAGGTGCTCCTGCGGGCCCCGCAGCGTGCGCCGCGCAACGTGAGCGGGCCGGCGCGCCGCCGCCCGGCCCGCCAGCTCCGCCGCCCCACGGGCAGGAGCGCGGGCGCGGGTGCAGGGGCCGGCTGAGCAGGGGCGCGGGAGGGGCCGACCAGATGGAGTGCCATGCTTGCCTGCAGGAAGTCGGTCACCACCGCCAGCTGCGGCGGCAGGGGCAGCCACTCTGCACCGACCAGCCGCGCGTCCTTGAGCTCCACCAGGTCCGCGCCCTCCATCACGCCGCCGGCCGTCAGCCCCTGCTCCAGCTTGAACCGCGTCTTGGGGATGTCGAGCGCCTGCCGCAGGTGCGGCGTGATGATCTCGGAGGAGAGGCCTGCACCGGCAGCAGGCAGGAGTCTGATCAGGGCTCTTGGCGGAGCCGTGCGGCTGATGTCTCACGCTGCGTCCGTCTGCCTCGCCTGTGTCCACCATGAAGTCGTAGACCTGTGGAAGGTCTTTGATCTTCAGCTGCAGCAGGATGTAGTCGCGGCCCACCGTGCCCTGGGGCAGCCGCAGCCTGGATGTTTTGGGGGGGCCCGGGCGGGTGGAGCACGACGTGGGCAAGGCAGCACACACATGGCGAGCGCACACTGTGAGGCGGGCGGGATGGTGCGGGCGGCTGATTTGACACGCCCCGTTGCTCCAGGGCCCTTCGACACTTCCGCTGCCCCCCACCTTCGCATGGGCTGATCCAAAACAGGTTTTGGTGTGGCAGCTTGAGCTGGCGCATGGGGCACCACGGCGAGGAGCGGCAGGGCCAGGGCTCCTCGCCGTGACACTCCCAGCGCGGGTAGTTGTGATGCAGCATGTGCGAGAGGTCTGATCGTGCAGCGAGCCGGTCGGGCCACCATTTTTCGCTGCTCAGCCTGAGAAACACCTGTTCTGAGACACAGATGGATTAGGGTATGCACACGAGAGATAAGAACCAAGTGATCACTCAGCGCCACGCAGGATGTTGTGGCACCCGCCACGTCGCCGCCCGCTCTGCGCCAGGGCACAGCCTACAGTCGCAACCAATAACAGTGCGTAGAATACAAAAGACTGAGAATACAAAGGGAGTCGCACTGTTAGCATCACCACTCGCCCAGGTCGAGGCTCGCCAGCGGGCCGCCCTCGATGATCGGTATCAACTTCACCTGGTGCTCGCCCCTGCCGTCCCGATGCGACGAGGATGCGCCGCCGCCGCTGCCGCGGCCGCCGCCGCTTGCGCCGCCACCGCCGCTGCCTGCCGACAGCAGGGCGCCGCCGCCGGGCTCGAGTGCGCGCGCCTCTCCGGCAGCCACCACGGCCGCCTTGAAAAGGGGCGGCCCCACGGCAAGGTTGAGCAAGACAACGCCAGCTTCCAGGGCTGCCAGGTCGGGACCCCAGTCTGGGAAGCGGCGGGCCACCGCTTGCGCAAGGCCCAGCGCAATGCCGGCCTGCGAGGGTGGGCAGAGCAAAGGCAGTCGCAGGGCAAGCAAGCAAAAGCGCAATCAGGCCGTGGACACCTGCCGAGCTGCTGCAGATGCGCGCTGACAATTCCGCCGCTTGCGCCGCCTCGCTCACCTGGGTGATCATACCCATCCATAGCTGCCGGCACGAGTCTGGATCAAGGCCCCCTGCGATCGCTGCGCCGCTGGCACAGCCTAGCCAGATGCCGCCCAGCCGGGCGCCCCACAACAGCGTTGCCGCCCAGGCAGTGGCACGCATCGCATGCAGCCTGCGGGGATGCGTGCGGGCAGATGGGGGATGCTGGCTGTGAGGAGCAGGGGCAGTGCAAGCAAGCCCTCCCAACGCTGTAGCAGCCCGCTGCAGCGTGATATGCCCACACAGCCATCATGGCAGGGCTGTCCCGGCCAAGGCTCTTCCGGCACACAGGCCCACCTGAGAGAGGCGCCCACAAGGCCGAAGAATATTGCATTCACAGCCGGCATGAGGTGCCCCAGGTCTGCTGCGAGCGCCGCAGCCGCCTCGTGGGTCCCGGCTGCGTCCACGCCCCTGCAGACCCAGCCCATGGCGGTGGGTAACACGCAGCTGAGCGCATGCGCTGGCGCAAGCAGCAGGTAGCAACGCCAGCAGAAGCTCTCGCGCATCAGAAAGCGCTTGGGCCCCCTCACCAGCGGCTGTTGGAGACCACCAGCCCGGCGGTGACGCAGGCGAGCAGGGGCTCCGCCCCCAGCCCCTCTGCCGCCACAAACGTGAGGCCCGACACCGCCAGCAGCGCCACGGGGCGCACCCGCCCCAGCGCCGCCCACTGCGCCGGCGCTGCCAGCCACCGCACCAGCCGCGCCTCCCAGCCGTCGCCGCCGCCGCCGGCGCCCGCGTGCCCGCCGTGGCTGGGCGGGTGCGGCAGCGGGTGCAGGAGGATGGTCAGGAGATAGCCTGACGCGGCGCCCAGCGCCGCGGCGAGCGCCACGCTCGCCAGCGGCTGCAGCAGGTGGCTGAGCTGCAGGCCCTGCGCCGCGGAGCGCGTTGCCAGGCGCGCCAGCTCGATGTTGATCGAAAAAGCCACAAAGACGAGTGCGTCCTTAACCACCACCACTGCCATGACCAGCGCTGAGAACGGCCCCTTGCCCCCCAGCTCCCTCAGCACAGCAATCTGCGGGGGGGAGGGGGGGAGGGGGAGGGGGG
>PCFQ01000001.1:487218-536139 GCA_003063905.1 Chlorella sp. A99
GGGGGGGGGGGGGGGGGGGGGGGGGGGGGGGGCGTGCGGGAGGGGGCACGCAGGTGGGCGCACGCTGCCTAGACAAGGCAGGTGCACCGGCGCACAGCGGCTGAGGGTTAGCCTCTGCGGCCCTCGCCACCCGCAGCCTGCCGCCCCAGCAGGCGCGGAGCAGCGAGCCAGCGCAACGCCTTTCGCAGGCTTACTGCCGAGGCGGGGGAGCGTGCGACTGCGATCGTGGCCGCCAGCGTGGCCACCGCCAGCGCGACGGGGCGCTGCAGCGCTGCCACAAAGGGGAGGCTGCCCGCCAGCAGCTGAAACACCGCAAAGACGGCGGCCCAGGAGCAACAGCTGATGGACAGCGTCAGCAGCGTGACCTGTGGCCCAGGGAGGGAGCGGGGGCGCGACGCGGAGGAGCTGGGGGGGCAGGTGCGGAAGTTGGGGCCACACACAAGCCAGCGTGCAGAGGCGCGATGCAGCAACTGCTCCCACTCTCCCACCTGTCGCCGGATTTTGCGCAGCTCAGACAGCTGCAGCTCCGCGCCCGCCGCCAGCGCAATCAGGCTGAGGCAGACGTGGTCCACAGTCGTCAGCGATGCCAGGCCGTCGCCGCTCAGCAGCCCCAGTGCATGCGGCCCGCTGGCCGCCCCGGCCAGCATGATGCCGGTGATCAGAGGCAGCCGCAGGCTCTGCGCCGCACGACCCGCGACGTACCACAGGGCGGAAAGCACCGCGAGTGCGATAAAGTGATGCAGCGGGGGGGACATGGCGCCCCTGCGGGCCGGCGAAATGCGGGCGGGCAGCGCAAGCGGGACGGGGCAGGTGGGGAGGAACGGGCGCCGCGCCCTACCGCCCCTTGCGGTTGCTGTGCGCAGCTGCTTAGAGCAGCAGAGCGATTGCGGGTGGAGGCAACCAAACGCGGACAAGAGGTGCGGCGCATTCAAGTTGATGTTAAATTGATGATGATGCAGGGTTGCTGTGAATCGAGGGACAGAACAGAACGGCCAGCGGGTGTTGTTTGTTTTGCCCCACCGCCCGCCACCGCCCGCCACTGGCGGGCAGCCTACAGTGGCGGCCAACCTACTGCACGGGTGCCAGACAAGCCCCTGCGCATGATTAGCAGTGGAACTGACTGAAGGATGGCCATGCGCTGCACAAGCTCTGAGAGGCAGTTGATCAGTTGATCACATGGGGCTGAAAGCTTTGTCTCTATTACATGGTTTTGCAACTTGCAGCAAGTGCGGGGGGGTATAGGCAAGTGTGGTCATAGCATTAGTGGGTGGAGAATGCAGTCAGACAAGAGTTGAGCTAAGTTGATTCGCTATTCTAAGGTTTGCCGCTGCTGTCACAGCGCCAGCGCTGCCTGGCGCTGCCGAGTGGTGCGCGCAGAGGAGCGGGGCTGGGAGGGCACGCGGCCTGCGCGGCAGTCCCGCGGTGCCAGGGTCAGCAGCAACAGAGGAGAGGGAATGGAGTAAGCAGTGCAAATGCAATCAGGCACACCTGTAGAAGGCCTGCCCCTGGTAGACGGCCGGGTGGTGGATGGGTTTTCGTCCGGCAGCAGCCTGCATGGCGGCGGGTATGATAAGACAGGGGGCACTGCTGTAAGCAGGGAAGACGACAGCAGCAGTGGTGTGACTGTGACTTGCCTGCCCCCGATTAGAGGAGTGCTCGTGGGGAAGGGAGCGCATGTCGCGGGATTGTCAAGCACTGCAACAGCGGCCTTTGCTGCCGCCGCCTGCCGGTGGCGCGTCACCACGATGGCAAGCGTCGCAGCACAGGTGGCCGCAGAGCATGCAGCCAGCGCCGCCAGCAATGGGTGGGCCAGGACCAGCGCCGTGAGCTGTCGTGGGGTAGGCGCCGCACGTGCTGCCTCAGCGGCAGGTCGTGGGTGCGCCGGCTCGCTCTTGGCTTGCTCTGGTGCAGCGATAGGCCCCGGGGGATTTGCGGGGTGCGACTGGTCCGCCTGCTGCTTCGGCTGTTCCAGGGCGGGCAATAGCGCTAGGGGCGGGGCCCGAGCCTCGAAGACTGCGCGCAGCGCAGCGGGCAGGCGGTGCCCTATCGCGCTCCACTGCTGGCGCAGAGCTGCCGCTGCGGGGGCGGCACTGGTGCGCACGGCCACGAGTGCAGTGGAGATGGCTGGCGATGCCCCCTCCACGGCGCTGTGCAGGCGGTCTGCTGCCGCCTCGAGGCTGGGCGCCACAGCAGCCTGCCAGCGGTCTTGCGTCGTGGCAGAAAGGTGCGCCAAGGAACCCGCTGCCTGCTGCCACCAGCCGTGCGTGCGCTGTGTCACAGTGGCGCGAGTGCGCGCCCAGATGTCGTGTGCTGCCAGCTGCCACTCTCTCGCCTGCCGGAGGTGGCCGCGCGCCTGGTGTGCCGCCACCGCCGCGGCGCGCTGCCAGGCTCCAACGTGCAGCAGCAGCTGGCTGCCCGACCGGCGGGCGGCGGCAGCGACCGCGTGCTGCCATCCGGCTGCCTGCTGCTGCCAGGCCTGAGATGAGAAGGATGTGGTCTTGGCCCCAATGCCGTGGCGCAGGAGCTGCCCCGCAGCGAATGCGCTGCCCGCTACCAGCACCACTACCAGGAGGGACAGCAGCAACGGGCCGCGGGCTTTGTTGGTGCCGGCGTGCCTGGTCGTCGAGGGCTTGCTGGCGGAGCTGCCAGCGGCCTTGGCACGCACGCCACTGCCGGGCGCTGCGTCACAGGTGCGGGGTGCCTGCGGCTCAATGCCCACACTGCTTTCGGCACCAGCGTCCTCTGCGCTGGTGGCCGCCGGCGAGCCAAAGGCTCCCGCCAGCTTGCACTCCACGGGTGCTTCGCCGATGGGAGCCGGTGCTGGGGCCGACGCAGGGGCCGCAATGGTGGCGGCAGCACCGGCGCTCTGGGTCGGGGAGGAGATGGGCTGGAGCGGCAGCTCGATGCTGTCTGGATTGGGCATCTCCAGGTGCGAAGCGAGGCGTATCCAGCCCGCCAGCCCGGTGCCGGGACTCAGGTGGGGGGCCGTGACGACCGCCTCGCGCCCGGCGCCGCCCTCGGTGGCGACAGGGAAGCTCCGCACGCCCGATCGCGCGCTGGCCTCAGGGCTGGCGGCGGCAGCCGCCGGTGTGGTGCCGCGGGGCGTCACGCCCCCGGGGCTCGCGCCGGGCGCGAGGAGGGCGTCGGCCGCAGCAGCAGGCGAGGCAAGCTTCGAAAGCCAGGCCTTGGCCGAGCTCGCGCCTGCAAGGAACGTGCAGGTAGGTGGGTTGACGTATATTGCCTGCGCCTGCCAGGGAAGGCATGTGAGGCACATGCGCATGCACACAGCAAACTAGGCATCGCGGATAAGGGCTGACCTGCAGAGGTGGCAGCGTGGCTGGGTGGGGTCGGGGCCTCGGCCGCCACCAGGCCTTGGGGTGTGCGGTGGATGGGGCGCTCCTTGTAGGGGTTGCTCCAGGGTGAGTACCCTGCCTCAGCAGGGTCCCTGCTTGGAAGGAGAAGGAGGGACGCACAGATGTTGCTCAAGTGAGTGGCAGAGTGTCCAACTGGGGATGGGCTGGACAAGAAGAGCCAACGGGGAGGGTGCTGGTAGGGGTGTGCTGGCGGGCGGCAGTTGGCCAACTTGTTTGAAACGCACCCAAACGCCAGTTCGGATCGCATGCATGCATGCCCTCTACTCGCCTGCTCATGCTGGGAGTCGCCCTAGGTGCGGGGGTGCGAGTCGAGGGTCTTCGTTGATGGCACGAGTACTGTATCCTGGTCGCAGTATGAGGCCGTGTAAAAACGTATACTAGCACACAGGTACGGCTGTCTAGTGCGGCAGCGAGGCGCGATCAGCAAAGATCTTCAAAGAGAAGAGGACCACAGCTGCTTTCCTTGACTGAGCCGCTCTTTCGGCTTCCAGAATCCTTCCACACATCCGTCGCTCCCTTCTGTCTGACTGCAAGTTGCGAACAGGCGCAGGGTTGGGAGCACCCCCTCCCGCCTCTCCTCATGGCGACCACGCTTCAAGATCGCCTCAACATAAATGCTCAGGCAGGCCCGCAGGCTCGCAGGGCGCGGGCGTGAGCTTCATGATGCCCACTTCACCAGAGCCGCGCTGCGCTGCCGGAGCGTCACGCCTCAATCGGACAGCAGGGCAGCGCCGAAAGACGGTGCTGGCGGCTGCTTCATGCTGTTGCCTCCCGCCCGCCCGGCGCCCGCTCGCCAACGCCACCCTCCTTCTGCCCCCTTCCCTGCCCTCAGCTCGAGCACCTGCAGGCCAAGTACGTGGGCACCGGCCACGCCGACACCAACCGCTTTGAGTGGAACCTCAACATCAAGCGCGACACCTACGCCTCGCTGATTGGTCACCACTCACTCACCGCCTACCACGCGATCGCCGAGAATGAGGCCATCGGCCGCATGCGCTACGAGTTCCTGCAGCGCATGCTGCTGCCCTGCGGCGTGCCGCCCGAGCGGGAGGACGAGTGAGGGCGGCTCCACTACCGTCCTGCATCCCCGCCCTGATCCGCGGCCCCTCTGCTGCTCTGCTCTTGCTCCTCTGTGACGTGACGCTCGCTCTTTCCTGCTTCTCGCCCTCCCCTATATTCAGCTCAGCACTGCTCCAGCGTAACATTACTCACGCACACAAGGCAGCAACGAAATGTGGGTGGGGATCACGGCCGAGCACACATGGCACGCCTGGCAGCGAAGTCTACCCGCCAGCGCCAGCCTCGGCCTCCGGGGAGGCTCCCCCTGCACCGTTCGCCCGCGGGGCCCGCTTGTCGCGGGCGCCTGCCAGGAGCCTCGAACGCAGGCCAGCAGGCGGTTGAGCAGGCTCGCACTCAAGCCACCAGGCGGTTGAGCAGGCTCAGCAGCCCGTTCTTCACGTTGCCCCGCCGGAGGGGGCGCGCCTCCTCCTCCTCCTCGGCATCACTCTCATCGTCGTTCCTGTGTGCCTTCTTCACATGGGGCTTGGTACCCTGCGGCGGGGGCCGAGCGGCAGGCGACCAGGCAGCGACGCGGTGGGGAACCGAGCAGCGCGCGGAACACAGCAGGCGTCGGAGACTGGCGCAGCTCCCGCGTGCGCGCCATGCCATGCCATGCTGCTCTTGGCGCACGCCGCAACCAAACAATCCTGCGCACCGGCTCTGGCTTGAACTTGCCCGCCTCCTCCTTTGTAAACACGCCCCACATAGTGCCAACCTGCAGGGGACAGCACAGAGGGAGCCAGAGGGAGCCAGTCACGCAACATCAGAGAGTAGCGCGGGCGGGGTTGCAGCGAGCATGGGGGCCAGAGGAGGCTGGCAAAGACGTCCCTGAGCCACGGCCCGGTGTGTGTTCGTCTCTGCTGCCCTCACCTTGCGGCCGGCGCGCACGTCCGCCTCATCCTCCCAGGTCGGCAGCGCATACCTGCGCCATGACAGTTGGCAAGTAGCGGCGGGCAGGCAAGGGCTGTGGCGCCGGCCACCGCGCACGCACGCACACTTCCCCCACCATTCAGACATGCCGACGCAGACTGGGGCGCAAAGCAGCGCCGGGCCCGCCCACGAGCAGCCGCCCAGCTGTTTCGTTGCCATCCGCAGCTCCCCCTCTCTCCTTGCCACTGCCTTCCACCAGCCAACCCACCAGCAGTCGCCCGCCTCGATCTGCAGCGCGTTCACGCCGCGCTCCAGCCGGAAAAAGCCCAGCTCCCCCCAGTAGGTGCCCCAGGAGTTGCGCAGTACCCTGGGGGAGGGAGGGAGAGGGGGCCGCGCGGCGAGGTCAGCAGGGAGTGCATGCAGGCTGGCCCTGGTCCCTCCCGGTGCCCTGGCTCAGCGGCGCGCCGGAGCACGCGGCGCGCGTCCGTCCCCGACTCGTGCATCCCGGCCTCGCGTCCGTCCTCCCCGCCTCTGGCCCCGCGCCCGTCCTCCCCGGCCCCTCTCACACTCCCCTGCTGCGCCCTCTCCCGCGCCGCCCTCGCGGGGGCGGGTGCCTCTTTCCTCGGTCCCGCTCCACCTGCGCTCCCCTTGCGTCCGCTCACCAGTACTTGAGCCCTTCGTCGGTCTCGCCCCAGCCCACCACCTCCACGTCATGGTCCACGTCTGTGGAGTTGGTGTCGTCGCGGAAGATGCCCTGGTGGTAGCCATAGTCGAACACCTCGGGCACGGCCATGCTGCAAAGCGGGGCGACACGCGCGATGGGCAGACGGCGGCAGGCGGAGTCGGCGGGCGGGGGAAAGGAGTCACGGGGCCGCGCTGGGCGGCCCCGTGACGTCTCGCGCTGCTGCGGCAGCCACTGAAGCAGCTGCGGGCAGTCGCCGGGCGCCGACCTGCAGGTCAGCGGGCCGCGGTTGAAGATCTCGTTGCGCATGGCCAGCTCAGCGGCGGGACCCTTCTCCTGCGGGGCGGTGAGGCGGGGGCGCGTGGAATTGAGGGGTGTGGTGCGGGGCGGGGAGCGGCCGATGGGCGGCCCTCGGCGCACGCGGGCGGCAGCTGCAATCCCTGCAGCAGTCCCCCACCACCAGCACTCCACAAGTGTGCTGACAGCCCGCCATCCACCGTCAGCTGAGCGTAGCCGGCCAGGCCGTAGCGGATGGGGGACTTGATCGCCCAGCAAGTGTCCTTGCCGTCGAGCGGCATGCAGTTGGTGCAGTAGCCCGAGGCGGGGCACTTCTTCGCCTTCTTTCCATACTTGGAGTGATCAGTGGCTGTGTCGAGAGAATGCAGAAGCAGGCATGCACACAAGCGGTGAGGGCAGAGCGTCGGAGGGAGGCACGTGCAGCCCGCGGCCGCCCCTCCCCAGCAGGACTGCAGCGCACATCGGCGCAGCAAGCGCGCACCCGAGTACGGCATGCAAGACTCGTCTGGCAGGCCGTACGCCTTCATGTAGCGCAGCACGTCGATCACGTCGCCGCCGTCGCAGCCAGAGCCGTAGCCGTGGAAGGCGGCGCAGTTGAGCAGCGCCTGGCGCGCGAGCATGACGTCAGGCCCGACCTGCGCACAGGGGGGCGCAGGCGCTCGAGTTGGGAGAACAGGTGGGAGGCGCCCGTGCCAGGGAGTAGGAGTGCGGGGGCTCCTGCCGAGGGCAGAGGGGCGGGGGCGTGCAGGCAGGTGCTGTCAGCGCCGCCCACGCGCAGACGAAATGCGGGCTCAAGGGACTGTCTTCTCACCGTGCCAGCGCGGAGCTTGTCAATCTTCAGCCGGTCCTGGATCATGCTCAGGCTACCATGGAGCCAACAGGAGCCACAATACTGAAAGGGGGGAGTCAACTTTGAGAATGAGTGCCAGGACGGGATTGGCGTCGGCTGGGCACTGGCGCGCCTTCCCCTTGCGACGGCCCTAATGCGTTGCTCCAGCCCCCTCCCTCGCCTGGGGGATGTGCTGGTTCCAGCTGGGTGCCAGCCAGGAGTGACCGTCGATGTTGCTCCAGTCAAAGTTCTTGGGCAGCTCCTTGTCTGCGCGGCAGCAGACCTAGGTGGCAAAGTCGTGGAGGCGCACATGGGTGCGTGCGTGCTGCGCCCGCACCAGAAAGCAGCTTCTCCAGGGGCTGGGCATTGACCGAGCGCTCGTGGGGCAGCACGTTGGTGGCGCGGCGCTTGCGGCAGCCCGCCTCAATGCCGGCGGCTGCCGCCAGCAGCGCGGCGCAGGCCAGCGCCAATCTTGCTCCCGCGCGCATCCTTCGGGCCTGCAGAGCGCGGCGCGTCGAAGAGAAGGGCGATGGGTGGCCCTAGGCGATGGGCTGGGGAGCAAGGTGATGATGGCCTTCTCGCAATCGGCCGTCGCAACGACCCGACAGCCGATAGGCGCTTACAGGCACGCAGGTGCACCCTCGGTCGCAACGGCCTCAATCTCGGATCGGAATGCAGCAGGTGTGGGGTGGCCCTGGACTTGCGATTGGTGATGAGCTCAAGCACTGTCGAAGGGAAAAAGCAAGGAGAATTGACCGCCGCCATCCCCAGCACAAGTCGGCGGGCCGCCGTGCCTGCGTGAATCCCTCTCTCTTATGCTCTTGTTGGCCTGGTGGTTTTGCTTAAATTGCAAGCAACCAGGATGAGGGGCAACTGCTGCAGCTGCCTACTGCTTCCTCCTTGGCGGGCGCGGCGCCCGCCCCTCGTCGTCCAGCCCGTGCCGCGCGCACAGCTCCAGCCACTCGGGCGACTTCAGGTAAGACTGTTCATAAGCCAAAAAGTCTTCCACTGACAGGCCGTGGCCCATGCACACATATCCTGCCGTCGCCTTGTTCACCAGACATAGCTTTGCCGGCTGCTGCGTGCGCGTGGCCACAAAGGTGAGCCGCACCGCCAGCTTGCGCAGCGCACTCTTGAGATAGACGAAATACTGGCCAAGCGCCACCGCGGGGGGGAAGCCAGCTGCAGGGACAGGCGGGGCGGTGAGAGGCGCGCCGTGTACCGGCTCCAGGCACATGCACCCGCACATCACTCTCAGCCAACCTGCTGCAAGCACCTCCAGCTTGGCAGCCATCAACGGGCTGTCAATGTTAGTGTGCAAGGCTGTTGGCTGCCTTGTGCACACGTCCAGCACCTTGGCATCCAGCCAGTCCTCGCTCCGCTGCTGCTCTTCTGCCAACCGCCGCCGCAAGGCTGCAGCGTTCTTTTGCAAGGTGTCCACCTGCTGACTAGTCAGCCCGGGTTCCTTACACACAGCCCGCCGCGCCAGCTGCTGGCTGCCATAAAACCCCACCAGCCACTGCAGCAGCTTGCGCCGATCCTCCTCCTCCAGAGTGAGATTGCGGGTGCCACTTGAAACAATCCTGCTGGCCTCCTCTGTGGTGGCGCCCAGCACCTCGTGCAGGAGCGCCGCTTTGGGCCGCAGGTTCTCAATGACGAGAGTGAGCGAGTTGGGCTGCTGCCACACCAGCCGCTCCAGCTGCTCATTGCTAAGCGCTACCAGCGGCTGCTGGCCTGCCTGCTCTGCCCCGTGCTGCTGCCGTCCCTGCAGCCACTCCAGTCCCTGTTTCAGTGAAGATGCAGGGGCGATGACTGCCGCCATGCAGCTGCCAGGCTCGTTGGCCATCAGCGCTGCCAGTCCGCCGCGGCCCTGCACTAGCCTGTCCAGCAGCGCAGCGGAGGGGCGGTAGGCAGCCCACTCCGTGCACCGTGCAGCGTTAGAATAGCTGATGACGCCTTGGGCCGTGTCTGCTGCAGCCACTCCAAACTCTGCCAGGCCGCCAAACAGCGCCTGCGCACGTCCGGGAACGCCCAGGAGCTCCGGCGCCCTCGTGAGCAGCTTGTGGACCGTCTCTTTGGGCAGGCCCAGCTCCACGAGCACGTAATCGAGCAGGGCGCGCACAGCCTCAGACTCCAGCAGCGGCGCAGCCCTCATGCCAGGCTGCCCGCTGTGGAACACCTCGCTCAGGCTGGCGATGCCCACGCAGTCCTGCAGCTCGGCCATCACGCGCGGGTCCTGCTCCGCATCGGGCACGCCGCCTCTAGGGCCGTATCTGCGCTTGTTGCTGCCACATCGCTGCTCTGGACCGTCTGCTTCTCCGTCGCTGGCCGCTGCCACTGGCGCTGCGAACCGACGCCGCCGCACGGCCAGCTGGAGGGCGTGCTGGTGCCGCGCAGCTGCCCATGCCGTCCGCTCCCTCCAGGCGCGCACCACAGCTGCTACGGCCAGCGGCTGTCCGCCAGGGGCGGCAGGGGCGCAGGGGAGGGCCTGCAGGTGAGAACGGGGAGAGGGTCTCGCAGGGAGCGACGATCGGCCATTCGGGCACTCGCACCGCTCACCTGCAGGCCTGGCGATGATGGTGAGGCGCACAGCGGGGGCATTGGCGCTCGAACCTTGAGGGGCCAATGTCCGAAGCAGCCCAGTTTGGCCATAAGACTGCTTGCAGCAGTCCCTCGCTTCCTTCAACAAATTCAAACAACGACCCACTCCAAACTGAGGTTTGGCCCGCACACTTCAGCTCCAGCACTGTGGCCTGCAACCTGCGGGCGTCACCACACCAGCAAAGCCTCGATAGTGCAGTAGTGCGGGTGCGAAGCGGCGAGGTGGCGAGGCATTTGCGTGCAGCCAGCGGGGGCGGGCGGGTGGGCGGGCGGGCTCGGCGCATGGTGCACGGCGCTGCCCGGACTACCAATCTCACACTGCACCTGTTCCACTGCACAGTGAATCCAAGCAATGTCAAAGAAAAACAACCGCAAGACACGAGCCAACGCACATGCCTTCAAGCTAGCTAGTACGCACGCATTTGTTGCGCTCCTTGCCCCACACTCGCACGGCAACAATCATGCTATTGCCGATGCAGAGGAGAAGGAGGAGGAGGCCAAGCGCCAGAATAAGCAGCAGAAGCAGCAGGAGGTGGCGGCGCAGGAGGCGGCGGCGGCGGCCGGGGTGGCGGGCGGTCGCCTGGGAGTGAAGAAGAGCGGCAAGAAGGGAATCAAAGTCAAAGCCAAGCCCATCCGCCTCAAGAAGAACAAGGCAAGCGGCGCGGGGGGGAGGGAGGGGGTGCTGGTCACCTGGGAGAGCGAAATGCCACGCTGGGTGGCGGGGTGTGCGCCGCGCCTCGCGCCCCGCGCGCCCCACGCCGCTGGCGATCCCGCCTGCCTCTCACCGACACCAGCCCCCCCGCCGCTGCGCCAGGTGGTGCGGGGCATGAAGATCAAGGATGCAGAGAGCCGGCGGCGGGCCAAGGAGCTGCTGGCGGCGGAGGAGGCGATCCGCCAGGCGCGCGTCGCGGCGGGCGGGAGGGGAGGGGGGGGAGGGAGGCCGGGAGGGCGCTGCTGGGGGCCCGTGGGGCGCCCGACCGGCTCGCCTCCTCACATACCTGGCGCAGATGGAGATGGGTTCTGCCTCGCCCAAGTCCAAGTCCAAGAAGCTGCAGCGCATCTCGTTCGCAACGGGCGAGGCGATGGACGCCGACTGAGCATGCGGCGCCCCGGCAGCGCCTCCCTTTCTATCTCGTTCGCCCTGCATCCGCTCCGCACCTTCTGCTCCGCTGTTTGCTCGCTCGCCATTCCGCCTCGATCTTCCTGTCCACGAGCGCCTGTTACAGCTCTTTGAGCGGGGACGAGTAGAGCGGGAGCGCGGAACTAGAGGGGAGGCAGTGCAGTGCTGACTGACAAGGTAGTGGCAGTGCTCGGCCGTGGGCCAGGGTCAGGGAG
The DNA here is from genome assembly GCA_003063905.1 of Chlorella sp. A99. Lineage (NCBI taxonomy): Eukaryota > Viridiplantae > Chlorophyta > Trebouxiophyceae > Chlorellales > Chlorellaceae > Chlorella > Chlorella sp. A99. The sequence continues at coordinate 498,266 of PCFQ01000001.1, forward strand.
AGTGGCATAAGAGTCAAGGAAGGGAAGTAGCCCTGAGGGGGAGGGGTGGGCTGGTGGGCGCAACGACCAAGTCCAAGGCTGCAGCGAGGGGCAGGCAGCGCGGCCCGTCACAGCAGCTGGCTTTGCGCCAGCGGCGGCTGGACCACCTCCCAACCGCTGGAGTTGGTGCTGGCGGTGCTGTCTATCGACTTGCGGCCGCCGCCGGCAAAGGCGGCGCCTGCTGCAGCGCCGCCGCCGCGCGGCGTGCCCGCCTTGCGCGGCGACGTCAGGTCGGCGGAAGACACCAGCACCGCGCTCGCAGTTAGGTCTGCCGCGGCCTGCGGCGACGGCGGCTGCGGCGAGGCGGGCGCCGGCACGCCTGCCGCGGCCGCGCCGCGCGCGGGCGGGGCCGCCTGCTGCTTGGGCTGCTGCCGCTGCTGCTGCTGCTGCTGCTGCTGGTTCGCGCCGCTGCCGCGGCCGGGGGAGTGGTGGGTGTAGCCCTTGGGAGGTGAGGGCGACCTGCGCAGGGGGAGGCAGGCGAGGGGGGCACGCAAGCTCAGGCGGGGTGCGCAACACATGCCGCAGAGTGGGGGTGGGGCGCTCGGCTGGAGGCAGCAGGTGGGGGGGGGCACACGAGGGCAGGGCCCGGGTGTCAGTCGGCGGCGCTATCTAGCTGGGGGCCTAGGACCTGCCTGCCTAACCCGCTGCTGCCCCGGGCGTGTGGAGGGAGGGTCCGCTGTGAGCGGCCAGCGCCAGCCTGACGATCTCTCCTCTTCCTCCACAGCCGTGGGCAGCAGCGGCGGCCTCTCGGAGCTTCTTTCTGTCTCCTCCGACAGGGGCGCGGGCGGGCACCTCGCCCCGGCTCCCCACACCACACACACCCGGCTACGGGGAGTGGTGGCGTCTGCGGCGGTGGAGGGAGTAGGCGCGGGAGGATGCAGCCGCGGTGCCGAGCGGCAGCGCCGTCACCTCGCGAGCACACCACTCAATACCACCACGCCACCAGCACCTCCAGCGCAGATGCAGCAGCAGCGAGGGCGCTGGCAAGGGAAGCAGCACCAACCTGCTGCGCTTGGGCGTCCTGCTGCGGCTGCGGCTCCTGCTGCGGCTGTGGCTGCGCTCCTGCGCGCGCCGCGCCTCCCGCCCGTCCTCGCCGCCTCGGCTGCAGCCGGACGCGCCGCCGCGCGGCGCGGGCAGCTCGCCGCGCAGCCAGGGGTGCTGCAGCATCTGCGCCGCGGTCGCGCGCCGCCCGGGGACGAAGTTGAGCATCGGCTCCAGAAAGTCCCGCAGCCCGTGGGCCTGCGGGCGTGCGGGGTGGGGTAGGGGTGGCACGCGGGTGAGTGGCGGCGGGGGCAAAGCTGGCGCGCCAGTGCGAGTGGCGGGACAGGGGTGGCGCACAGCCTGTTTAGTGAGATCAGGGCCGAGGTGCGATGCAGGCTGATGGCGCGCCAGCGCGGTGGTGCAAGTGGCGTGCAGGGCGGCTCAGAGAATTGTAGTCTATTTGGTGCATCACAGGGCATCTGCCAACGGATATCAAAGTGGGTCCTCATTGCCAGCACGCGCGCGGTGCGTGCAGTGCAGATGCAGCGCGCCCGGCGCCGCGCGAGCGGGGCGGCGCGCATGCACGCGGGCAGAGGCGCGGCGCTGCTCGGAAAGAGAGTCTGTACTCATGGCCGGCGGCCGATCCGTAGTCTAACATGCTTTGAAAGTGTTTTGTCCTCATCGCGAGGCGCGCCCCACGCCGCGCAGCCTCGCAAACGCTCTCCACGGCCGGCACCACCAACACATCCCCAGCGCCCAGCGCCCCCCTGCAACCGCCCACCCCCACCCCACCCATCCACCCACCTCCATTGCCTGAGCCTCGACGCCCAACCCAGCCCCACCCCCTCACCTCCTCCGGCGGCAGCTTGTACTTCTCCCCCAGCACCCGGTCCAGCGGCCAGAACTTGAGCCGGTGGATGTGGCGCAGCCTGGGGCGCGGGCCGCGGGGGAGCGGCGCAGCGCGGCGGGCGCATCAGTCGCGGCAAGGCGGCACGGCAGCCCGTGGGCGCCCGCTGCAGCGGGGCCCCCCACCTGCATGCGCGCGAGCCTGCGCGCGCGCGTCCGCCGCCCGGGGCCCCCGCCGCCCCATCCATCGGAGCGATCGACTCATCCACCCCCCTGGCTCACCGCCCCTCCCGCGTAAAGTAGTCGCGCGCAAAGCGGCCGGTGGTCGCCACGCTGCGCGGCATGCGCTCCAGCAGCTCTATCATCTGCGGTGGGGATGGTGGGTGGTGGGTGGGGGAGGATGGGAAGACGGGTCCAGGGCATCCGCGGCGGGCGGGAGGGCGGTCGCCCACGGCGCAAGCGCACGCGCGGACGTGCGCACGCCCCAGCGCCCGCAGCTCTTCACACAGCACTACACAGCGCCAACCAAGGCACCCCCATGGCACTCTGCGCCCACGGCACCTGAGCCAGGTGATCCTCGTCGCGCGAGTAGTCGGCCCCCGCCCGCGGCTCGAAAAGAAAATCGCCGGTCACGAGCTCGAACACCATGCACGCCAGGGACCAGACGTCGGCCGACGCGTCGTAAGGCGCACCCAGGATCACCTGTGCCGCATGAGGTGTGGGGTAGGGAAAGGGTGGGGGTGGGGTGGGGGAGGGGGGTGAGGTGGGGGGTAGGGAGGGTGGGGTGGGGTGGGGGAAGGTGGTGAGGGGAGGTGGGTGAGCAGGCAGGCCGGCGAGCGAGCCGGCAAGGAGCGAGGGGAGCCGGTCGAGCAGCGCTGCTGCAAGGGTGCGAGCGCTCGCGCCCGGCGGCGGCGGGGAGGTGCCAAGAGAGCAATGTCGGTGCCAAAACAGTAGTGCGGCCGGCCGGGGGCGGCCCCCGCCGCACGTCGCAACGGCGACCGTGCCGCTCTCGGCCACGATTACGAAGGCGGCGCACAGGCGCCCCCCGAGGCGGAGGGCTTCGCGCCGCCCAGATACCAAATGGCCTGTGCCCCTCGCGCATCTGCTGCTGCCCCCTGACCCCCACCCCCCCCCCCCTGCCCCCCGCCCAGTTCTGCGCAGCCGTGCAGGGACCCAAAACATCACCGCCAGCGCCCCACCGTCCACGCCTCGCACCCAGCACCCATGCCTATCCATCGGCACCCCATGCCCATGCTCCACGCCACCCAATGCCACGCGCCACCCATGCATCACCGTGCCCATGCCCGCCCGTGCCCACCTCTGGCGCGCGGTATTGCCGCGTCTGAATGTCTTCCGTGAAGTGCTTGTACGTCCAGCAGGCGTTGCCAAAGTCAACTATCTTGCAGGCCATGCCCAGCACCCGCGGCTCCAGGGCCGCGAGGTCCACGGCCCCCGCGCCGCCCGCCGCCGGCTCGCCCGCCGCCGGCTCGCCGCCGCCGGCCGCCGGCGCGGCGCCGTTGGCCGCCGTCGCCGGCCCGCTGCTGGCCTCCTCGCCGCCGCCGTCGTCGCCGCTGGCAGTCGCCGCCTCGGAGGGCGCCGCGCCCGTGGCGCCGGTCGAGGCCGAGGGCGTGTCGCCCCCCTCGTCGCCGTCGCCCTCCCCCTTCTTCTTCTGCCGCTGCTTCAGCTTCTTCTTCTGGTTCTTGGTCAGCTTCTCGCCCGCCGCCACCGCGGCCGCCAGCTTGCTGGGCCGGCCGCCCGGCGGCGCGGGGCCGCCGGCCGTCGCCGCCGCCGCCGCGAGCTGCGCCTTGCGCGGCTTGATCGGCTCCTTCAGCATCACGTTCTCGGGCTTCAGGTCTGCGGGGGCAGGACAGCGGTGAGTGGAGTGGGGCGACAGAGCAGGAGAGGCGGGGAGGGGAGGGGAGGGGCGCGGAGGAGGGGAACCCAGAGGGACAGCAGGCCCGCCCGCCGCGCCGCGCGAGCGTCGCGCCAGCGCGCCCACCAGTGTGGATGATCTTGCAGGTCGTGTGCAGGTAGTCGAGCGCAACCAGCACCTGCGGGCGGCGAGCGCCGCATCAGCAGTGCGGTGGCCGCGTCGGCAGCGCGACCACGCGGCGGTGGCGGGCCCGGCCGGCGCGGCGCGCACGGCGCGCGCCCCCGGCCCCCCTCGCCGCGCCCCGCCTCGGCCCTCGACCCGCCTGCCGCGTGACGTGCCGCACGACGGGCAGGGGCAGGCCGCGGTGGTCGTAGAGGCGGATGAGGGTGAGGAGGTTGTCGCCCATCACCTCGAAGACCATGCACACGTGGCGGCCGTGCGGCCCCGTGTGGTCGAACGAGTCGAGCAGCCGCACGCAGCACTTGGCGTCGTGAGGGTCGTGCTCCTTGATCTGTTGTTGGCGTCGGTGGTGGTGGCAGCGGGGGGTGGGGGGTGGGGGGTGAGTTGTGCGGGGAGAGGGAGGGAGGAGCACCTGCTCAGCGTGGGGGGATGGCTCTGCAGCGGCGTGCGCGCGGCGCGACGCACGGCGCGCCGGCGCACCGGCGCAGGGTCTCCCGCAGCGCAGAGCCTCCCGCCGGCGCGAGGTCTCCCTCCCGCGAAGCCGCCTGCCGCCCCCCTCGCCTGCGTCAGCAGCGTGACCTCGTCGCGCGCGGCCTCCGTGTAGTGCGCCGCCGACTTGACGACCTTCATTGCCGCCTGGCCGCCGCTCTCCTCGTCGCGCACCATCCACACTGTGGAGAAGTGGCCCCACCCCAGCTTGTGCAGCACGGTGTAGCGCCCGCCCTTGAACCGCTCCCCGACCTGCACGCGGTGGTAGCCCCCTGCGGCGCGGCGCGGGCGGCGGGCGGGGAGCATGAGGCACGCGAGGCGCGGGGCGGGCTTGGCAGGAGGCGCAGAGGGCGCGCGAGCGGTGCCGGCAGCGCAGGCGGACGTGGCATGGCCCTCGGCGCGCGTGGCGGGGCGCAGAGCAGGCGCGCACCGCGCTTGTAGTCCTCCTCATCCTCCTGGTCGTCCGAGAACTCCTCCGCCGCGCTGTCCGACTCGCTGCCGCTGGGTGACTCGTCGCGCTTCTTGTCTGCACGAGGCGGGAGCGCAGGCAAAAGCGCGTGGGTAACCGAGGCGGAGGAGGCGGGGGAGGGGCCTGTCGGCGCCCGCCGCCGATCGGAGCGGCGCTCACCGTGCTTCTTATGCGTGTGGTGGTGGCCGTGCTTCTTCTTGTGAGGGGGCACCATCAGGAGGGCCCGGCCAGGGGGGCCTGAGAGCTCGTGGCCGTTGTCTCAGTCTCAGGGCAGTCTGTATGCGTGCGTAGAAGGCGGCGCGGCTATGAGAGACGCTGGCATGCGATGGCTGCACGAGCCGGTGGAGCCCAGAGAACAGGGGGAGCTCCAGTCGTGCCTCTCGATCGAAAACAATAATGATCAGGCTGGTGGGCGAGCAGCAGCCTCTGCACTCAAGTCAGTTCCCGCAGTCCGGCTCAAAGCCCCGCTGGCGGCCTGCTCCTGCCTCTCTGCACGACTGCAAACAAGAACTCACGCCTGTTCAGGTGCGTGGGGCGCTCGCAGCCGCCGGCCCTCGCCATCCTCCAGCTGCAGCCGACATTGGCTCGCCCTCCTCGTCATGCCGCAGGCTCCAGTCCCCGAAGGAAGAAGACGTCATGTCTGACGGGTGCGATGGGGTGGGCTGCTGCTGTGTGAGGCAGGGAGGCTGGAGCGCAGCAGCAGCAGGCTTGGCGGCGCAGGAGCGAGCTGACGAGGCAGATCAGAGGGCCTGGCAGAGCGATGGAGCCAGCAGCGGTGCCGCCGCCAGCCGCGCCGCCGCTGCCCACCCCGGTCCCGCGCGACCCGCCGCACGCGCGCAGAGGGGACAGCCCTAGGTCCGCGGCGGAGGCCCCCGCCGCGGCGCCCGCGCCCGGCGAGCCCATGGACCTCAACACCGCCATCCAGCTGGTGCTGAAGAAGAGCCTGGCCCACGACGGCCTCGCGCGCGGCCTGCACGAGTCGGCGCGCGCGATTGAGCGCGGCCAGGCCCAGCTGGCCATCCTGGCCGACGACTGCAACCAGCCCGACTACAAGAAGCTGATCGAGGCTCTGTGCGCGGAGCAGAGCGTCAACCTCATCTCCGTGCCGGAGCAGCAGACGCTGGGCCAGTGGGCCGGTGCGCGCGGGGCGCGGGGGCGCGGGGGCGGGCGGGCGCGCGGCCGGCCGCGGCTCTGCGGCCAGCGCGCTGCGCCATGGGGGCGCAGCGCGGCGCGGGGGCGCCGCCCGCGCGCGGCCCGCCGCCGCCGGCGCGCGGCCTGCCACCAACACTCCAAAAAAACTTCCTCGCTGGCCCTGTAGGCCTCTGCAAGATCGACAGCGAGGGTGAGGCGCGCAAGGTGGTCAAGTGCTCGTGCGCGGTCATCACCGACTACGGTGAGACCGGAAGGGGGGGGGCCATTCACTTCGCCCTCTGCGCGCAGCGTCTCGCTGGCCCGGAGGGGTGAAGAGGAGGGGGCCGGGGGCCGCCCAGCGGCGCGCAGGACGCGAGGGAAAGGCTGCCGGCGCTCTGTCGCCGACCGCCGCGCCGTCCGCTCGTGCGCTCGCTGCCCCCTCCCTCCCCAGGTGAGGAGACCGAGGGCCTGGCCATCCTCCAGGAGTACCTCAAGTCCCGCTGAGCGGCAGCAAAACAGTGCCGTGCGGCCCGCTGCTGGGGGCGCCGCGGCGCGCGGCGGACGCGCCCCGCAAGGGCGGCCCGTCCGGCGCCGGCAGCCCGGGGCGGCCGCGCACACGGCCAGGATGGCGGCGCGTGTTGCGTGTCCCATGTAACCGCATGCCGGACGATACTAGTGAATCAGTGTCTGAAGACTTGCGGGCGCCGCGACGGCTGTCTCCACCATGTTGGCCGTGGGATAGGCCACTGCACCCCTCATCCTACCGCCCCATCCAGCTATCGAGAGCTCAATGTAGCAAAGTGGATCCGGAACAAAGAGCAAGAGTTGCAGGTACTCTGCACAAAATGCTGCGCACATGCTGCGATGCAAGTGATGGCGGAGGGGAGGGGTCCATTCGTGGGAGATGCATGCGTTGGGCGCTCGCAGCGGCAAACATCTGCCAGCTGGCATGGGGCTATCGCGTGAGGTCCAGGAGCGCGTAGAGGTCTGTCCGCTTCTGCTGCCGCAGCGGCATGTTCTGCCGCCGCTCCTCGATCTGTGGGGCGGCACGACACCAGGACGGGTCAGTGGTCTCTCACCAACAGCGCGCATCTCGCTCCTGGCTCCACGCTGCCAATGGTGGCACTGCCGCTGCCAATGCCTCACGCCTACGTGTCCCTGCCCCGTGATGCACTGCCTTCTGTGTCCCTGCCCCGTGCCCACCCACCTGCCCAAAGTCCATCTCACACAGCACAATGCCTGGCTTCTCGTCCGCTGCCCCCAAGATCTCGGCAAACGGCCCCACCGCCGTCGAGTGCCCCCACGCCACGTACCCCGCGCCTGCAGGCAGCGTGCGCGCAGGACAGCAGGTCAGCCGTCGTAATTTTGAGCGCAGGGGAGCACAGAGGTGCCTTGCGACAAGTCGGTTGCAGCTGGGGTTGGCGCCAAGTCAGTTGCACCTAGATCGCGCGCCGGGGAGCAGGTGGCCACAAACAGCTGGTTGTCCACCGCCCGCGCCTGCTGGAGCAGCTGCCAGTGCGCAGGGCCGGTCGTCATGTTGAATGCACCTGCGCAGGCAAAGCAGGCGATCCACGGCAGGCGCGGCAGGGCCACCACTCGAGGGCAGCCGACAATAGTGCACGGGCCGGGCGCGGCTGGGTGAGCCTGGCGCAGAGAGTCTGCCAGCAGCGTCTGCCAGTCAGAGTCTGCCAGCAGCGTCGGCCCTGTAGCTGGTGGTCCATCGGCGCGGCTGGGCTCATTGACATTGTACCGCACGCAGCGCCCGCCCCTGCACAGCTCGCCTGGGTAGACAATGAGCTGCACGCCTCGCGCCGCATAGAGCATCGCCATCTCCGGAAACCGGATGTCGTAGCAGATGCCGATGCCCAGGAGGCCGACCTGCGATGCATGGGTGGCGCACAGGGGCGGCGACGAGTCAGCCAGCACGCAGGAGCGCTGTGGCGCATGCGGTAGGCAGCGCATGGCGAGCGGCGTGTAGCCGGGTGAGGAGAGCAGCAACGAGCGGCTTGCCCAGCAGCGCCCAGTCGATGAGCCTTGCACGTGCGGGACACCAGCCGGCGCGCTCACCTCGGTGTCCACCACGGTCAGGCCGTCGCCCGGGGTCAGCGTCAGAGACTCCTTGAATGTAATTTTGCCTGCACGTAAAAAGACGTGTGAAGGTTCCTTGCCCGCCCCCTTGCAAGCAGAGTGCGCAGTGCCGCCGTGAAAGGCCATTGCAAGGCAGGACAAGCGGCATAGCAGGCCAAGTAGCGTGATTAAATCCTGCCCCGCCCTCGACCAACGCACCTGGAATGTCAATGTCAAATAGATGCACCTGCAACAGCATAGCATATACATGCTCAATGCACAGTACAGTTGCACTGCAGCTTGCAGTTGCAGCACTCCGTCTTCCCTCCAGTCCAACCTCCACCCCTACAGTTTGAAGGCTACAAGGCAGTCCGCAAGGGCGCCCAGCGCTCAGCACTCCCTTGCCTTGCGGTGGCGCCCCAGTAGCCTGCCGTCGGCGCCGTACACGAAGCAGGTGTTGAACAGCCGGCCTGCCGAGCGCTCGGGGATGGAACCTCCCACCTGCGCAACAGTGTGTGGCGAGCATTGACATTGGCAGGCACTGTGCAATCCTGGAAACAGTGTTGAACTTTCAATTATGCATTTTCCCCGATGCAGGAGGTGCCCTCGCCGGCGCAGGCGCGCACACCAGCACAACGCGATGGGCGGCGGCGGCGGCGGCCAGCATCGAGGTCGAGGGGCTGTCGCCGGCATCCACGTCCTCGGCATAGGTGGGGAAGCTATCGTTGCTGTAGGGGCAGTTCCACATCTCGGGCAGCACCACCTAGAGCGGCAGGGATGACGGTTGGCAGAGAGAGGGAGGTGAGGATGGCAGAGAGAGGGATGGCAGGAGAGGGGAGATGGGGATGGCAGCATGGCCGACTGACATACCTTTGTTCCCCCGACGCAGATAGGCAGAGGGCGATCATGCAATCATGCGTCACTGAGCGCATGACCAGCCTAACATCAGCAGTGTAATCTACACAGGGCACAGGGAGGCGCTCTCCGCCTGTCTCACCAGCTCGGCGCCTTGCGCTGCCGCGCTGCGGATCGCGTCCCTTGCAATGTTAAGGTTGGCCTGCTTGTCTGCGCTCACCGCCAGCTGGCACAGCGCCACCTTGACCTGCGGCGGCATGAGAGCAAGCAGGGAGGCAGTGCAGCTGCTGGTGGAGGGAGTGGCGGTGCAGCTGCTGGTGGCGAGAGCGGCGGCGGGTCCACAACAAGCGAGCACCTTGCGGGCCAAGGGCGTGGGGATCGCGCCCTTGGTGGCGTCAGCTGCCGCGCAGATGGCCCGCCTGCGCCCTGGCAGCCTCCTGGCCAAGGCCCCAATGGCCACACCCGCCAGCAGCGCTGCAGCAGCTCTCATCGAAACTGTCGGTGAGCTTGAGAGATGGAATTGTGATCAGAACAGGGTGGAGAGCGAGCCGGCTTGATCAAGGGCTACAGTGTTGCAGTCGTAGTGTAGTAAAGTCCCTACGCCTCCACATTGCTGAATTGTGGATCATATCGCATGTCTGCATCGCCTGAAACGCGATATCAATGCAGCCTGCACTAGCGTGCACAAGCGTGCTGGCGCGCCTCCCACTTCAGCCACTGCGGGCGCACTACACAGCAGCGCATCAACCCATCAGCCTGCTTGGCACAACGCGATGGACGCCGCCGGCAGGCCGTGCCCACCCCCGCCCCACCGCCCACCCCGGCGGCCGGCGTGCCGCCCGCGCCTCTGCGTCTGCCTCTGCCTCTGCCTCTGCCTCGGCCTCGGCCGCATCTTCATCTTCATCTTCATCATCTTCCGATGCCCCCCCCACCCAACGCGGGCGGGCCAACTACATACCCCTCAGCCTGTTGTCAGCCATCACATTTGCATGGGCATGCCCCACCCCTGGCGTCGTGGCCGCCGAAGCCAACATGCAAGCTGTTGCGACAGTCGCCATCTTTGCCATCAGCGGGCTGCTGCTCCAGCGTGGCGAGGCGCTGGCGGCGCTGCGCAGCATGCCGGCCCTGGCCTATGGCGTGGCAGGTGAGGGGGGTGCTCTGAGCTAGCTGCGGCGCTCGTGCCCGGCGCTGCAGGGGCTCGGTGAACGTTTGCTGCTTGCCCTGGATTCTGCACGCAGCTATCCTGTTTGTGACGCCCCTCACCGCGCTGGGAGTGCTGCGGCTGCCGCTCAACCCACCCGAGATGGGAGTGGGCCTGGCTGTCTTCGCCTGCATGCCCACCTCGCTGTGAGCATGCTGCACCCGCGGCCTGCCTGCACGCATGCGCCACACCTCGCTCGCCTCCCACTACATGGTCTGCTCTCATGCCCCAGTCGCCGCCCCCTTGCCAGGCAGGCGCCGCCCCCTTGCCAGGCCGCAGCACTCGTCACCTCCACGGCCCCCCTTTGCCACACGCTCCATCGCGCCCTCCTGCTGGCGCCGCCCTCCTCCACACCCACCCCCCATCCCCCCACCCACCCTGCGCCCCTCCCTCCAGCTCCACCTGCATCACTCTGACCACGGCTGCCAACGGCAACGGGGCCGTCGCGCTGCTGCTTGTGGTGGTCACAAACCTTCTCTCAGTCTTCACAGTTCCGCTCATGCTCTCGGCCGTGCTGGGCGGCGCGGCCGGCGGCGCCGCCCAATTCCAGCCCGCCCAGCTCTTCCGCAGCCTGGTGCTGACGGTACTGATACCCCTGGCGGCCGGCCTAGCGGCGCAGGGCCTGATCCCCGGCTTCGCAGCCTGGCGCCAGCGCCGCCGCACCCTGCTCTCCTACGCCTCCACCGCCTGCCTCTGCACCGTGCCCTGGATGCAAGTCAGCAAGGCGGCGGCCGCTTCGCTGCCGATCGGGCCGGCCACGGTGGCGGCGGCCGCAGCCGCGGGCCTTGGCCTGCACCTGCTGCTGCTGGCGGTCAATGCCGTTGCCACTCCGCTCGTGCAATTCGACCCGGACCCAGCACAGGGTGAGAGAGGAGCTCTTTCTCTCGCCCTGTGAGATGAGGGCCCGCGACGAGCAGACTGCGGAGTCGTTGCCACTTGGGCCGCCGGCCGCGACCCGCGGGCGGTCCCCATGCGCCGGCGCTGCGACGCGCCCTCCCCCGCGCCGCGCCCTACCCTGCGCCGCAGACGTGGCCATCCGCAAGGCGGTCTTCCTCTGCTCCTCCCAAAAGACGCTGCCCGTGGCCGTGGCAGTGCTCAGCCAGTTGGGCATGCTGGGGGCAGGCGTGGGCCTGGCCGTCCTGCCCTGCGTGATGGCCCAGCTCCTGCAGACGGTGCTCGACTCGCTGCTGGTGTCTCAGTGGACCCTGTGGGAGGAGCGGCGCGCGGCGGCGGCGGCGCCAGCATGAGCACGCACCCCACAACGGCGCCACCTGTCATTAGTGCAGCACTGCCTTTATAATTCATTGCTCAACGCGTTCCCTCCTTGCCTCGGGCCCCTCTCACAATTGTGAGTTGCCACACCCTGTATTCAGCAGGCACCATGCAGTCCCGTGTCAGCTGCGGGTGCCCATGCCGCATTCGCAAGGGCGGCACTGCCCTGGTGTTGGGGAGAAGGTGAAAGGTGGCCGCCGCCTCTGCCGCAGCGTTGTGAGGTGTTGTGCACGTCGCAGTTGCAGAGACGCCAAGCAGTAACTGAGGCACGTGCAACTACAACTACCACTCGTCCTCCTCCTCCTGGGCCTCGTCATATGGCCCGTGCCAGCGCTGGTCCGCTGGCCACCGCCGCCGGCCCTGCCGCCCCTGCTCCTCATCCTCGCCCTCCTGCTCCTGCTGCTGCGCCGCCGCCGCCGCCTCGCCCAGCGCCGCCAGCACGGCCGCCGCGGCGTCCGTGGTCGGCGGCACCCCTGGCTGCGGCACCTCCAGCGGCGCCCCCTCGCCCGCCAGCTGCCGCTGCGCCTGCGGGGGCGCAACGAGCAGGCAGGCTTTCAGGAATAGATGCGGCTCACACACCACCGCAGCACCGTAGGCATGCAGGGGATGGGTTCGCCGCCTCAAACGTGACAGATTGCTTCTGTTTGGGGGGGGTGACAGCAGGACCCAAACTGCGGGGCATGCAGCCGGCAGCAGGCGCAGGCAGGCTGGCGCTCACCAGCGCGGCGATGTCGTGGCGTCCCAACCGCCGCGCGGCAGACAGCAGCGTGGCCCAGGTCACGCCGTCTGGCTGCACCCCCTGCTGCGACATCTCCACCACCCGCTCCAGCGCGCCCTCCAGGCCGCCACAGAAGCACTCGACCTGCGGCGGTGCCGACGCGGGCCCAGCCGACCATTGAGGCGCTGAAACGGCGCTCGCGCGGCGCATTGCGTGCGCAGGGCCAAGCTCCGTGTGCGGCGTGCACCCAGGCTGGCGTCTGGCTGCCTCGGAGCCTACTGCCCCGCCGGCTCATCTCACACACACGTCACCATCTCGCTCAAATCGCTTATCTCTTGCCCCCTCACCTTGACGAGTGCATTGTACGTCCACAGGTTGGGTGCAAGGCCCTGCTGCCGCATCTGCTGAAGCAGGCCGCGCGCCACCTTTGCCTGCCGTGTGTAGGCGCAACCGGCGATGAGCGAGGCATAGGCGTGGGCGTCCGGCTGCAGGCCCAGCTCCCGCATGCGCTGAAGCAGCCCCAGCGCCGGCGGCATTCGCCCCGTGCGCGCGCAGGCGGCAATGGCGGCGGTGAACGCTCGGCCGTCGGGCGGCAGCCGCGGCTGCCGCTGCTCAACTTGCTGCTGCTGCTGCTGCTGCTGCTGCTGCTGCTGCTGCTGCTGCTGCTGCTGCTGCTGCTGCTGCTGCTGCTGCTGGTGTTGGTGCTGGAGCGAGTCTGCTGCGCCGCTTGGGCCTGCGCCGGCAGCAGGCCGAGCAGCCGCCACGCTCCCCGCGGCACCAGGACTGCTGCTTTTACTGCTGCTGCTCAAGCTGCCGGCGTCGCCAAAGGCCTCCGCCATCAGCATGAGCACTCCCTCCACCTGCAATTGCCGAACCAGGCGGGAGTCGCGTGGTGAGCTGACGGAACGGAACACCACAGGGGGGCGTTGCCAAAGGGAGGCGTTGCCGCCCAGAGCCAGGCAGAGCCAGCCAGCAGGAGTAGAGGCAGAAGACAAGGCGCTCACCTGCCCTGCGTAGCCGTATGCAGAGAGCAGTGCCACCAGGGAGTCGGGCGTGTGCGCCAGCCCCGCGCGCTCCATGTCGCGCGTCCACCGCGCCAGCAGCGTCGCGGCCAGCTGGCGTTGGAACCGGCGCTCGTTGCTGAGTGTGGCCTGCGGCTCGTCTGCCACCGGCCGGTGGGCAGCTGCACGCGACACGGGGAGCTCGGTTAATGGCAAAGGAACAGGTGTGTGCAGCAGGATTTTATAAGCTGCGAATGCGCAGCGCGCGGCAGCGAGGCGCGGCGGCGGCGCGCTCGCCTTCGTGTTTGCCCCAGCTCCTCACGGCGGCAAAGCAGGCAGCAAAGGTGCCCAGGTCCGGCCGGAGGCCCGCTGCCAGCATCTCGCCATACGCCTCCCCAACCGCCGTCAGGTCCCCGGCTGCGCCCGTGGCGGCGATCAGCGCCTGGTAGGCCAGCTTACTGGGGTGTAGGCCTGCGGGGGCAGACGATAGCACCGCCACAGGCAACGCTGTGGCGCCAGCATGCCAACGAGCGCGAGCATCGTAACCCATGTGCATTGCTGAAGCTCCCGCGAATCGCGCGGCAAAGTGCACAGCAGCCGCAGCCTGCTGGTCCATTGCAAACCACGCCGTGCCTCACGCACCTGCTGCGGCAATGGCATCAAATGCGGCGCGCGCGCCCGCGGCGTCGCCCGCGGCGCCATGCGCTGCGATCAGCACGAGGTGGGTGTGCAGGTTGGGGGCCACGCCCAGTCGCTGCATCTCCTCATACCCGTCCTGCGAGGGGCGGGGTGGCAGGGCGGGCCCGCACCGCTCGGCATCACTGCGGCCGCGATCCACAGGCGGCTGCCTGCCACTCATCTCCAGCCATCCCACTCCCCTCGCCCCTCCCCCGCACCCCGCCCCATCTGGCGGGAGCACCGTCAGCGCTCGACGCTCCCCGCCAGGGCTCGGCGCTCCCCGCCCACCAGCACCGCCGACAGGCCGTCGCCGTGCGCCAGCGCCGCGCGCAGCAGGATGTTATAGGTCGCCACGTCCGGGGGCAGCCCGCGCAGCGTCATGAGCGCCAGGAGGCGGCGCGCAGCGCCCAGCTCCCCCGCCCGCTCGGCCGCCGCCAGCACGCCGTTGCACGCCTGGCGCAGGAAGCGCACCGCCGCGGGCTGCGCGCTGCCGCCGCCTGCCTCGCCGCCCGCCGCAGGCAGCTCCACAGGAAGCAGCACGCTATGGGCGTCCATCATGGCCCGCGCCGCCTCGATCGCCTCGTCCAGCTGGCGCAGGCGCGCTAGCGCGCGGATGCGCGCAGACGTCAGCATGGCCGCCGTGCCGGCATCATCGTGGCCGGCGTTGCCGCCTGCGTGCACGGCCGCCGCCTCCTGATCGGCCTGCGCCCGCTCCCACGCCGCCGAGAGTGCCGCGGCGTCGCCCGCGGCCGCGTGGGCCAGCATCAGCTCGCACCACAGCGCAGGCGTGGGCTGGAGGCCGCGCTGCGCCAGCAGGCGGCTGCACTGCTCAGCGGCCGCCGTGTCGCCTGCACAGCGTGAGGGCGCCAAGAGTCGTGCAAAGAGTCGGGCAGAGGCATGCACAAGCAGCTCACGCAACCCTGCGCGCTCGCAGCCGCAGGCACCACGCACCTGCCGCCGTGCAGGCACGCAGCACGACCGCGACCATGGCGGGGCGCAGGCGCTTGGCAGGGATGTCTCGGACGTAGCGCACCGCCAGCTGCAGCACCCCCTGCTCACAGAGCGCCTGCAGCACCGCTGTGTGCGCGACAGTGCCCACCGGCACCCCATGCCGCCACATGCGGCGCACCAGCTTCACTGCCCGTGCACCATCGCCCAGGCGCGCGCAGGCGCGCAGCGCACTGTCGAGCAGCTCCGCTGCCTGCAGCCGCTGCTCGGGCGTGCGCACCGGCAGCTGGCGCGGCACCAGACGCGCGGCCTCGGCATAGCGTCCCGCCTGCAGGGCCGCCGCCATGCTGTCGTGCAGGTCCGCCAGGAGCTGGCAGCCCTTCTCACTGCGCTGCGACCGCTGCTCGGCGGCCTTCGCTGCGGTGGCTGTCGATGCCGCCGCCAGTGCCGGAGCCTCCGCCGCCTCCGTCGCCACTGCCCTTGCCGGCTGGCACGATGCGCTTGCCTCGATGATCTCGCGCCCATGCACTGTCGCGCCGCCCAGTCGATGAGCCAGCAGGCCCCACCAGGAGTGCAGGGCACTGCATGGCCAGCTCACGGCCCGCCGGCCCAGCCCCAGCATCTGATCGGGCCTGAGTGCGAGTTGCAATGCAATGACGCGTGCCGGCTGGGTTTGGATGCAAGATTGGTGTAAGCCTCTCTAAATAAGAGCATTGAGCAGCACAGCGATGTGCGGCGCAGAGATGCGCAACCTCCAGACAGACAGCAATGCCAATAGATGCGTCGCCGAGACGAATGAGGCAGGCCGCCGCCCGCCTGGCGGGGACCGGGCGCTGTGCGAGGCCGGGGGGGGGGAGACGCTGTGCGTGGGTGCCCTTCAGTTGGCGCTCCCAGTGCAACTGCTCTTGCAGTGCTGTTTAGGGGAGCAATCAAGGCCTCCTGCGCCGCTCGCTGCGCCGCCCGCTGCCGCCGGTCCACACAAGCACTGATGCGGCTCGAGGTGCGAGCATCCGTTGCGTAAATGGCAGCGGCGGCTGCGGATAGTGACGGCAAATGGCAGCACAGCCGCAGCCGCGAGCGTAAGAGCGCGTGAGAGTGTGCGGGAGCCCGACTGTAACGGGCTGTGCGCCATGCAGACGCCGCCTGCGTGGCCAGCGCTGGCGCTGCCCACGTGCAGCCGTCCTGCATCTGCTCAAGCATGCATGCAGGAAGGATGCTGGGGCTGCCCACAACCGCTGTGCATGAAAGAGGGAATTGCAAGCCACGACATGGTACAGCTGACAACGCTACGGGACTGCCCTGCTTGTTTTCTTCTCCCTCTCTCACGAATGAGACTAGCAAAGCTCAGTCACTTCCCTGCTGGTCAGGAGAGGGTTGTCTTACCAGCCGAAACTGCTGCTGCCGGCACGGGCGCCGGCCCGACTGCCGTGCCGGAGCGCCACAGGCTGCTGCGCAGCGCTCTCCAGAGCGAGCCAACCTCAGCTTGAGAGTGCGCAGCCTGGGATGGATGTGCCCCTGCAGCCGCCGCATCTTTGCCACGCCTTTGCCGCATGCCCCTTTGTCAACCGCAATCAAACTGCCCCGGCTCCCTGCACAGTGCGCTCACCCAGTCCGGCCGTCAGTTGTCGCAGACGTGAGAGGCTGCGCTGCAGCTGCCGCCGCGGCGCGCCACTGATACGTGCCCTCCCCTGCAGTACCACTGCTGCCCCTGCTTGCCCACCCTCCTCCCCGGCCCTGGTCATAGTGCTTCACGCTTCTCCGCTGCCCTCACCTTTGCCCCCAACAAGCCTACCCCCGTCGAGCCCACGGCTGATCTGCGGGCCTCACCCTCCCGCATACTCCTGCGACGGGGGCGCACGACGACGGCGCCTGCGTAACACACTTCTGGGCAACCGCGCGGCCTCCAGGCCCACAGAGTGAGCTGGGAATCTGCGAGCTGAGTGGGGGGGATGTCTCGTTGTAAAGCACCCTACCCCCATACCGTAACAGCAGCCCTTGAACCTGCACCCGTTGCTAGCGCCCACTCCAGCGCAGGCGCCTGCCGCGCAACCGCCGCCTCGGCCTGGAGGAAGGCGTGCCGCTGGAGCGCTCTGTTGCATGGTTGCAAGAGAAGTGATGGGGCCCCTTCCCTCTGCACTGATGGGACGGGACTTACAGCAGTAGTGAAGCAGCGAGAAAGCCGATAGTAACTGCAGTGCATAGCGGCGCCCCGCAGGTCTGTCTGACGCTGGAAAGCGGCGGCGGCAGGCGGCCGGGTTGCCTAGGCCGGAGTGCTGTGCTGAGCCCTAGCTCTGAGCAGAAGGCGGCCCGCGGGGGCGTCTCAGGCTAGACTCTCAGGCTAGAGTCTATTTCAGGTGCTCCAGCAGCGACTGAAACTCGCGCCGGCGGAAGCGCGGCGGCTGCAGCGCGCGCGGGCGCCGCTGCTGCGAGGTGAGCTCGACGGGCGGCAGTGGCGGCTGGGTGGCGCCGGCCACCTCGGCCTCCTCATCTGCGAACGTAGGGCAGGGAAGAGCAGCAGCAGCAGGATGATGCATCGTCAGTGGTTCTGTCGGCGGTGCGCATGTGCCGCCGCCAGGACGCGCGCGCTTCAGCAAACACAGTGGGAGCACCAGGTGCGCTTCGGCCGACCCCCCTGCGCCACCGACTCACTCTCCGAGCTGGGCGACGAGGCGCGACGGCTGGCCCGCATCATCTGCGTGAGCTTGGCGCCCTCCGCGCCGCTCATGTCGTCGCTCCGCCGCCGCTTGCTGCCGCCGGCGCTGCTGCCGCCGCCGCCGCCGCCGCCGCTGGCGGCGGGCCGCGTGTCTGAGGAGATGCTCACCGACGAGGCCTGCATCAGCGGCGCCTGCACGCACACCGCCTCGTGCGCCGCCGCCGCCGCGGCGTACAGCACCTTGCGACAGCGGGCGCAGGCGAGCAGCTGGCGCGCGCCGCCGCCGCCGCCGCCCTTGCCGTCGGGCGGCCGCCCGGGCGGGAGGCACGAGGGCGGCAGGCGCGTGAGCGCGGTGGCGTCTATCTCGCAGGCCTCGCGCTGCACCTCCTCCAGCAGGCGACTCGCGGTTGCCGGGTCGCCCACAGGGAGCGGCGGAAGCACCGGCGTCTCCGCCGCCTGGCTGCTGCTCTCCGCCTGCTCGCTCGCGTGGTCTGTGCCACTGTGCGTCGCCCTGCATGCGCGCGGCATCAGCGCAGGCAGCCGTTGCATCCAGCAGCAAGCACAGGCAGCGAGGAGCAGAAAAACGCAGAGGGACGCCAGTGGCAGAAGCGGAGCGGCACCGTCCACCCGCCGAACCTTGGCACAGGCCGGCTCCTGCCGTCGGCCAGCGCCGAGGCTAGAAAATCCACCCCCAAGTCCGGGAAGCCGCTGCGCAGCGCCTCGGGCAGCCCGGCCAGCTCTTTAAGAAGTTCTGCGGTATGCAGTCATGAAAACAGGCGAGCGGCAGCGGCTGAGCATGAGCATGGGAAAGGGTTGCAGTCGCCCCGCCGCCCCGCCCGCCCGCCCGCCCGCCCGCGCCGCAAACAGCCGCCGCACGCCCGGCCAACCACGCAGTCATCCGACGCGCCTAAGCGGATAGCCGATATCTCTTGGAGTTGCTGCCTCGCCATTTTGCCCCCTCCTCTAATCCCGCAGAGTTCAAGGCCTCCTGCCGCAGCGCGTAACCATGTGGCAATCGGTGGATCGGCGGAAGTCGAAGAAGTGAGCGCCGCGGGTGGCGGCGGTGGCGGCCTCATGAGGGGCGACGGAGTGGGCAGTGGGCCTGAATCTCTTCTGACTCCTGGGAAGTTGTTTGGCTGATCGACACCCACGACGGCAACTTGAAGCGCAAAGCGAGCCAGCCAGAGCGCGTCGCGTCGGCCCGTCGGCCGACGCCGAGTGTCGGGCCGTGCCGTCAGTTGCCGCATCCGCTCCGTCGCTCGTCGCATGCTCTCGTCATCTCTCAGTCCTTTACCTTGCTGTGGTTGCAGCACTGACCACACTTGTCAGCAGCGCAGCGGCGCAAGCAGCTGGGGCACGACGGACAGCCACACCGCCGCTCGAGCGCGCTCCCAGGCTCGGCAACTGGCGAAAGCGGCGACGGCAGCGTCGCCGCATGGGAGCTGCAGTCGCAAGCTCAGTGCATTCCCCGCCTGATTGCAGTCTCGAGACAGTACGAGACGCTTGGGGTCGCCAAGCTGGCCCACCCTTCACTCTTCGCTCTTGTTTTTTTTGCTGCAGGGTGCAAGCCTCTGTGTAGGCTTCGCTTTGCGATTGCAGGTGGCTTGTGCACTTGTGAGGTGGGGCCCACCCTGCAAGGCCCGCGCTTCAGACAATGACTGAGAGCGATCCAGATCACAGCAAGCGCGGGCACTCGGCGATCGATGGCGCCAACTTCTCGACATGCATCATCAGATGCCAACCGCCGCACGCCCTCCCTCTGCAGGTCTCATCGCACTGCTTTGCTTGCATTCGCAGTTGGATCGCATTGATACGATCGTTGGTACTTAGACTTGCCAGCTCAGGTGGGGCAGGCGGTGGCTGCCAGCCGCACGTTGGCCACCTTGGCAGCAAGCATGACCGATGACCCTGACTTACACATGTGTTGCTGCCCTGCAGACTGCCCTCATTACTGCGCTGCACCAGACACACGATGCGACACCGCGTCTGCCTCGCTGCCGCCGCTGTCCTGGCGCTGCTGACGCTGGGCGCCGCGCCCGCCGCGGCCGAGCGCAAGCTGCGGGCCGGGCTGCCCGCGGTGCCGCACGCGCAGCTCATCCCCACCAAGGGCGTCATGCACGGCCATGAAGTCTACTTTCAGATTCCTCCTGACCCCGCGGGCACCGTTTTCTTTGCCCACGGCTGCGCCCATTCCGCATCGGACTTTTGGCCGCCAAGCGCTGTCTGCCCCGAGTGCCGCGGTGCGTGCCGCCGCCGCGCGCGGCCCCAGGCCCGCGAAGCCTTGCATGCTGCGCGGCCTCCTGCCTGCTTTTCGCTGGCATGCCGTGTCACTCAACACACTGCACTGTCCTGTGCCCACCTCCTCCACCGTTTGCCCCACTCACCACCCCTCCGCAGGCCTGCCCATGGAGATCGCTCACTCCAAGCAGGCGCTCGCGCGCGGCTATGCCGTCATTTCTATCAACTCGGCCGACCGGCAGTGAGACCCTGCGGCCTGTCATAGGGTGCTGCTGTGTAGAGGAAGAGGTTGTCGTGTAAACGGATGCTGCCATTGGCCTGCTGCGCCTGCTACGCTACCCACCTCGGCGGCCTAGGTAGCATCCCATCCGCTGGCCGCTTGCAAATGTTTTTTTCAACCAGACCCCTGTCCACCATCCCTCCTGCGCAGATCAAAGTGCTACTCCTACCAGACTGATGCCAGTGCCATCGCCGCCATCCTGGAGCAGTTCAAAGCAGAAAATGTGAGGGCTGTGCCAATGAGAGGGCTGTGCCAATGGGAGGGTGCAGCGCTGGCAACTGAGGCGGGTGGAGGCAGGCAGCGCGACAGCCGCCGCGTCCCACCGCCGACGGCCTGCGGCCCACCGCTTCCCGGGTGCTGCCCCTGGCCCACAGCTCCCCCACCGCTCCCCGGCTGCTGCCCCCGCCCCCGCAGTTCCCGCTGGCCTTCAGGCCCATCTATGCCGTGGGCGTGTCATCCGGCGGCGGCATCTCGCTTAAGCTGCCCAAGCTCACCCACATTGACGGCGTGGTCGCAGAGGCCATGGTGCGGGAGTGGCGGGGCGTGGCCGGCCGGCTGCCCTGGGCACTCTGCTCGCCGCTGCCGCCTCCAGCAGCTGCCGCAGTGCAGCCGTGCCCGTCACATCGCATTGCCTCTTTGCTTCTCTGGCATGCAGGGCGTCGACCCTGGTGACTGGGGAGCAGAGGAGGTCAAGTGAGCTGCCGGGGAGAGGTAGTTGGCAGAATGGTGGCACATCATGGCATGGTGGTGGTGGGTGGGTGGGTGGGTGGCGGTGGTGGTAGTGTGTGCGTGTGTGTGGTGGTGGGGGTGGGGGGTGGGGGGCCCCAGGCGAGGCCGCGCGCAGCACCAGGGCGGCACGGCGCTGGACAGGCTGCCCGGCAAACCAGGCCACCCGCGCTCCACCTGTGCCTTGTGCCGGCCCGTCGCGCAGGCCCTTCTACCCACCCGCCATCTGGATGCGCATGCCCAAGGACCTCAAGACTTCGGTAAAGATTGACGCAGATCAGGCTGTGATGCAGTCGCTCGGCCGCCCCCACGCCGTCATCACGGTTAGTTAGAAGTTCCAGCAGCAGGGCGCGGCTCAAACTGGCGGCGGCGCCCAAGCCCACCTCGGCGCCACCATCGCCGGCCATCCACATCGATGGACAAAGAGCACCCACCCCACGCACCCCACTCCTGGTTGCGCTCCTGCCACCTTGCCTGCCTCTGTCTACCCCCTGCATGCTGAGCCCTGCGTGCGCTGTGGCGTGTGCATTGCGCTGTGCCCCGCGGCGCCGCCCCCCCCGCGTGCCTCCGCTCGCTTCCCTCCCCTGTGTTGTGCAGCTGCTGGAGCGGCCCATCTACCCCGAATACTTCTCCGACATGAGCCCCTTCATCGATCCATACAAGAGCGGTGAGGAGGGCGATGGTGGGGCAGGAGAGGTGGACAGGGGTTGATGCAACACATGGCGGATGCAGCACGGCAGGCGCAGAGGCAGGGTTGGGGGCGCACCTGGCACCTTGTCCCTCCTGCGTCTGCCAATGCATCCGCCGCTGATGACGCATGCAGCGCTCGCCTACCACGGCCTCAAGTTCATAGGCATGGTTGGTGCCGACGGCCACATCACCCAGGACCCACGGTGGGCCGGCGGGCGGGCCTAACCAGCCCGCGCCGCACATCATGTTGCCCTCCCAGCCGCATCCGCCTCCCCCCTTGCGCCGAAGGCCAAGAAAGAAAGATGTTGTGCCTCCCAAAAGATTCCTGTCCCCGCGTACGCCATGCAGGTACACCAAGCTGCCTTGGCAGCATATGTTGCAGGCCGTGGTGCCCACGCTGAGCAGCTCTGACGTGGCGTCCGACACCAGCCAGGTGTGCACGCAGGCATGGAGATGTGGTGGCCTGGGCTTACAGAGTGGCACCGTTAGGATGTCGTGGGTGGACAGGCGTGTGCCGGGAATGTAGTGGGTAGGGCGGGCGGCGAAGGGCGCATCTCACCACCTCTTTTCTCCCCCCGCCACCCTGAAACCCACGCCAGATCTACGAGCTTATGAATGTGGCGTGAGTTGGCTGCACTCACGGTCCTGCGTAGAGGCGCCAGAGCGCCAGGTGGCGCAGTCATCACACTATTTTTGACTTGCTCCACTCCCCTTTTTCACAGGTTTGCGTGGCATGAATCCAACGGCGAATATCTGACCGCCTGCTTAGCCTTCCTGGAGTTGGGGTGAGTCCCAGCAGCTCACGGTGTCTGCGCTGCAGACTGCAGCCCTCTTCTGCTTTCCTGCGTTTCCCCTTGCACTCATGCGTGCACGCACGCCTGGCCCCCCTTCACAGTGGCATGGTGAATATGGACGCACTGGTGTCAATGTACAAAATCACCGGTCGCCTGGCCGACTTGACTGCAGGTGAGCGCGTGCCGCAAGCCGCCTCCTGCGCCCTTGCGCTGGCCGCCGCGCACCTCCCTCCCCAGCCTGTCCCCCTCACGGCCGTGCTCGCCGTTCCCCTGGCGCAGACCGATACCCGCTGGGCGGCAAGCCCATCCAGGCCGCCGCCTCCGCCGTGACCGCCTTCTCCACCCTGTCCAGGGACCAGGTCTTCACCTCGGCCCCAGGCATCACAGCCCAGACCACGCTCGTCCCCTCTGCTGATTTCAACGCGAACTACACTGTTGCAGTCTTTGCGGAGGACGAGTCGCAGCTGCCTCTGGGGCAGCAGGCGGCGGGCGCCAACGCCAGCAGCAGCAGCAGCGCGGCCGGCGAAGCGCAGCAGGTCGCGCTGCAGCGCGAGCGCGCCGAGCAGCTGGCGTCTGGACCGCTGGCGCCGGCGGCCGCGCCCGCCCCTGGCAACGGCAGTGCGACGGCAGCGGTCTCGGCCGCATGGGCGGGCGGCGGCAGCGCCAGCGCCAGCAGCAGCGCAGTCTTGTCCTTGGTCATGGGCTTCGCAGCAGCAGCAGTGCTGCTCATGATGTGAGCACGGAGCTGCACAACAATTTTATTCTATCCCAGTTGATCGCCCTTTTTTCTTCCAACCTGCCATCACTCAACGGCGCTGTAGGGGTCCGGGAGGGATGATGATGTTTAGAGGGGTCATGTGTCTGCCAGCGTCGGAGACAGTGTCGGCCCTCGGCAGCTGTCACCACTGCCTCATGTCGAGCCTTCGTATTCTGCTCATCTCTCTGTGTGCTTTTGCAGCACAAAAGCTCAGCAGCTCTTGGGATGGAGTGGGAGGGTGAGGGAAGGAGCCCCGGAGCCACGCCACTGTCCCACCCGCCCGCTTGCTGTGCGTGGCCCGCGCGCGCGCTGGCCTGGTGCACGTTGCCTGCTCGCCGGGCGACGCACCCGCCCCGTGCCGACAGCATCTGGTGGGTTCAGGGTGGTGGTGGCGGTCGGGATGGCAGGCACCTCCCTCCACTTGCCGGCGGCGCCGGGTACAGGTTTCTGCTTCAAATGATACGGCAGTATCAAACTGCTTGCCGCAACATCACACAAGGGTCGGCGCCGTACTGGACAAGAGGCGCCTGGGGAGGAAGGAATGGCGCCGGCGCCTTCATCCGCCCTTCTGTGAGCGACTCGATCCGTCTGCCGCCCGCCATCTGTCGATGGGGGAGTCCCAGGAGACTCGGAATGCGTTTCAGGGAGCGTTCACCATGCCAGCGTATGCCAGCGTGGCAGCCCACCTTTGGGAGCCCACCACCTGGGGTAGAAGGCGTTCAGCCATCGATGTCTAGCGATCTAGTATTTCGATATCTCACATTCTCTTGCATCCCCTGCACTAGTTCCTCGAGAGGCAACTCCAGCAAAACTTCTCAGAATGGCCAGTGCCGTGGGCCGCCAGTTTTCGGCAGCCTCTGTCCAGATGGCTGCTCTCATCGTGCTTCTGACAATCGGATCGTGCGCCGCCAGCAGGTGGGAGCGCGATCGATGCATCGCCCGCCAGACGTTTCGCGCTCCGCTCACAGAGCTCTGTTCACAGAGAGCCATCGCACCCCACTGCGCGCAGGAAGACGCTGCAGCTGAAGAGTGACGCTGCAGGGCAGGCCGCGACGGCCCCCGCAGCGGCGCCCGCCAGCCTGGCAACAGTTAGAGGTGGGAGCCGCGAGGCGCGCTGCTGATGCACCACCACTGCTGGCTGGCCAGTGCGTCACCCCCTCATTTGCTGCCCGTGCAGGCAAGGCGGTCGTGCTGCTGGCAGACTACGTATCGCAGCCGCCCAAG
The DNA here is from genome assembly GCA_003063905.1 of Chlorella sp. A99. Classification (NCBI taxonomy): domain Eukaryota; kingdom Viridiplantae; phylum Chlorophyta; class Trebouxiophyceae; order Chlorellales; family Chlorellaceae; genus Chlorella; species Chlorella sp. A99. Next base: position 522,376 of record PCFQ01000001.1, read on the forward strand.
CAGTGAGGCTGGGAGCGGGCGTGGTGCCATGGTGCCCGCCACTGGGGCCGTCCGCGCCAGAGGCCACATTCCCACATGTGTGCCATCGTGTGTGCAGGTCCCTTGCGGTGCGCCTGCCCGACGGCAAGCTCATGCGAGTGGTCCACCAGTCTCAGGCCCAGATCAAGGGCCTGCGGACGGGCATGGCGCTGACGGTCACGGGGCGGCTGCACTCGCCATCCAACATCTCGGCTGTGACGATCACCGCCAGCCGCGCCCCTGCCGCCGCCCCACGCGTCACAGGTGATGCTGCTCCCTCTCATCCGCTGGTGGCGCGACTATGCCATGCTTTGCTGCACAGCCACAGCGCATGTCAGCAGTACTGACCGTCTCCCCTCTCTGCCGCGACGCAGCCGCTGCCGCCCGCGCCATCAAGCTGGGCGGCGCGAGCCACGGCAAGGCGCCCGGCGGCAAGGCCTGGGCCGCAGCGGCGGCCCCGTCTGTCGCATTGAGCACCAGCACCAACCAGCTGGTGGAGAGCGACGTTCGCACCCTCTTCATCCCCGTGGTGGCGGCGCAGGCCGACGGCTCCGCCTGCCCCGGCACGCGCCTGCCGCCCTACACGCCCGCCCAGCTGCGCAGTGTCGTCTTTGCAGAGGCCAACCCCGGCGGCCCCACGGTGGGCAAGCTGTTCGACCAGGTCAGCTACGGCAAGACGCGGCTGAGTGCAGCCACCAGCGCCGTCTCCGACTTTGTCAACATCGGCTGCGGCGGCAGCGGGTGAGCACACCACTCCTCTCAAGCCCCTTGCCGTCGGCAGGCACCTGTGGGCACCTTGCTGTGATGTCCCAATTGGCTCCGGGGCGCGCTGCTGACACTGCCGTGTGGACCGATCTTGCAGCTGGGCGCTCAACTCCTGCGGCATGGCCGACTACTGGGGGTGGAGCGACGCGGCAGTGAGTTACGCCACCAACACCCTCAAGCTCGACCTCAGCGGCTACAAGCACCTGGTTTTCGTGCTGCCGCCCGGCCCGCCGTGCGACTGGGGGGGCAAGGCGACGGTGGGCTGCGACGAGCAGTGCCGCGCCTGGATCACGGGCAACTACTGGAGCAGCGTGATGATGCACGCGCACGAGTTGGTGAGCGCGGCGGGTGTGTCGCGGTTGTGAGCTGCGGGAGGTTGTGCGCGCGTGGTGGCCGTCCATCCTTGGCCCTGCTTGGAATGCCTTGGCAGCGGGGTGCGCGTTCTCACAGCTACCATGTGTTTGCAATTGCTGCGCAGTCCCACAACATGTTCATGGAGCACGCCGGGGTGCTGCAATCCGGTGGCCATCTCGACGAGTACGCAGGTGCGCACACCGCCTGCTTCTGGCTGTCGCTGCCTGTTGCCACATCCTGCTGTCACAGCGCGTGCTCCTCGGCATGCATTCATGTGCTGACTGCCCGTTGCCGCGTCCCTCTCTTTGGATCACCTCACTCGCAGACATGTCCTGTGTAATGGGCTACTGCTGCTCCATGCGCGGCTACAACCTGCCGCACGCCTGGCAGGCCGGCTGGGCAACCGTGCAGCAGGTGGACGGGTCGGTGCTCGCGCCCGGCGCCAGCCTGCAGCTCACGCTGCCCACCCTGGCCGCCGGCGCCGCCACCAACGGCGCCCGCATCCTGCCCACCTGGGCGCCCGGCCAGGAGCCCGTGTTTCTCAGCTACCGCACTTCCGCGGGGGCAGATGCCGCGCTGCCAAACGCCTACACCCGCCGCACCAGCATCCACACCTCGGCCATCTCCAACACCTACGACGCCAGCCCCACCGCCTTTGTCACGACGCTGGCCGACGGCCAGGCATGGAGCGGCCCCGGCGGCCTGGTGGTGCGCCAGCTGAGCAGCAGCGATGCGGGGGCGGTGGTGTCGGTGTGCCTGCCGGCGGGGCCAGAGACGGCCGCGTCATGCGCGGCTGGCCAGGACAATGACTGCAATGGCCTGATGGACAAGGCGGACCCCGCCTGCGCCGCATTCGGCTACGTCAGCCCCACCCCCTCGTCCCCGCCGCCGCCCTCCGCCCGCGCGTCGCCGCGCGGCCCTGGCAGCCCCATGCGCCGCCCGCAGCCCAGGATGGTGGCCCGAACGTGAATTGCTTTCCCTGCCCTGTTTGCTCCAGCTGCTGTCCGACAGCAGATGGTCTCCTCTTCTTTGAGCTTGCCTTCCCTGCGGTGCTGCCTACTCCAGCTGCTATCCCTCGCCACGCTCTCCTGCCCCTCCCACCATAGCCTCTAAGCTGCTGCTCTCACTCAGCTCCTTCTTGTTCTGTCGTCTGTCAGTACTGTAGAGCAGGCACATGCCAGCAGTCAGCGCGGAAGGGAGGGACAAGGGCGAGACAGGACGATCCAATCCATTACACTCTTGAGGACTGAATGGCAAGAACGCAGTAGGTGTCAGAGGCCTTCCGCCCTCTGAAAAAAAAACGACGCCGCGCCGCGCCCTCCCGCCCCCCCTCTCGCCGCCCCACCCCTGGCTGCTGTCGCGGGCTGTCACGTTCTGTTCGCCGGGGACTTCAGCGCCCCCGATCGCAAATACGAAAGCGCAGGAGTGCATTCACGGTGGCAGGGGCTGGGGGAAGAGCGAAATGCCTTGACTTGACGCTCTTTCGCCCATCGCCCCCGCCCTCGCTGCACGCTCTCTGAACCAATGGGAGTAATCCGGCGTCGCAAGAGGACAAGAGCATGCGAGTTGCACTGTGATCGCCAGACCGCCGGAGTCTCCACTCCTCCGACGAGCTATCTAGCATCCAGCTTCCATCGCTGACACTGCCTGCAGTCAGAAACTGAGTGGGACGCGCCTAGGAAATGCGGGCTGCATTCTGCGCAGCGCTCTTGATTTTGGTTTCGGCTACATCAGCGGTACAGGGGGCGCACTGGGAGACGGAACAGGTGAATGGAGCAGTTGCCTGCCTGCCGCGCGCCGCCCGCATCAACCCCTGCAGCGCCTCAACACGCGAGGCGTAGTGCGCCCGGTCACCCTGCGCGCCCTGTGTCACGCGGCGCCATCCCTCTGTGCAGCAGGGCATGCATGTGGCGCAGGCGGGCGCCGAAGCTTTAGCAGACAAGTCGTCGTGGGCAGAGCTGGTGGGCAAACCTGTGCACGCAGTAGTGGCGCTGCTTCAGGCGGAGACAGGGCTCAGAGTCATTCGTGTGCCTGGTCAGTGCATGGCAGGCAGGGAGCCGGCGAGGGGCAGGGATGCGCGCGAGGAGGATCGTACGTGCAGAGCGCCGCCCGCTGCCTGTCGCCGAGCAGCGCACCTCTGCCGCCTCCCGCCCCATCCTGCGCTCGCAGACGATGCCATGGTGACGGCAGACTATCGCGAGGAGCGAATCCGCGTGTTCTTCGACCCCAAGAACAAGCTTGTGGTACGAGAGCCGCGCATTGGCTGAGTGCCCTGCTGGTCTTCCTGCCTGCTGGCTGATGCCATCCGCCGTGCGCACAAGCCGGCGCGGCGAGGCGGCGTCGTGCTCCTCGACACGTGCCTAGGAGCCGGCGTGCCGTGTAACGTGAGCGTGCTCAGTGGGTGCCATTGCGCCACAGCCCCTATATGTGTGATTCATCTTGCGCACAATGCCAGTTACATGGTGCTCGCTCATTCGCCGCTGGCACAAAGGCTCAGAAGGCGGTCCAGCTGTCTGCTGGTGCGGGCGCGGGCGCAGGCACGGACGTGGCCCCCTCACCAGCAGCTGCTGCCGGCTCGCCGCCCCCAGACGCGGCCTTGGGGCTCCCCGCCCTGTCCTGCAGTGCCACCGTGCTGCCAAAGCCGCCGCTGGCCTGCTTGAGAGGGGGAGAGGGGGCGGCGTCCTCGCTCGCCCCGCCCTCTGCTGCCTCGCCCGCAGCCCCAAATGCGTCGTCACCAAACGCCGCAACGAAAGCGGCGGCGGGCAGCGGCGCCACCACCTCGGCCGGGGCGGAGCTGTCGAAAGAGGTCTCGAAGCTGGTGGGGGCCTCTAGCTCTGCGCCGGCGGCCTCCGCCTTGGGCCCCTCGCCGGCGACCTCCGCCTTGGGCCCCTCGCCGGCGGCCTCCGCCTTGGGCCCCTCGCCGGTGGCAGCCTCTGGGCCAATGCGCTCTGCCGTGACAGGCGGAGGGGCGGCCGCAGACGCCTCCTTGGCTGCTTTCTTGCCCTCCTTCTTTGGGCTTCCCAGGCCCACCCCCGCCAGCGCCTCGGCGATGGTGGATGCCAGCACGCCTGCCTTGGCCGCCGACCGCACCGCCTCCTCCTCTGCGGCCAAGGAGCTCTGCTTGCGCAGGACCTTGGCCCCCTGCTGCTGCTCTGGCGCCTCGGGGGCAGCGGGCGCAGCCTCGGTCACTGCTGCCTTGCCGCCGCCTTCGTCGGCAACTGCAGCCGCCGCTGCCCCCGCCACCAGCGCCGCGTCGGCGGCAGCCTCGTCCGCACCACCGCCAGCGGGCTGCACATCGGTCGCGCCGTCCTCGGCGGCGGCGGGGTCGGCAGCCGCGGGGTCGGCCGCGGCGGCGGCGGGCGCCGTGGCCGCCGCGCCCTCGGCCGCGGCCGCCGCGGTGCCGGTGGCCGCTGCCTCCTCCGCCAGGGCGGCGGCAGAGGGAGGCGCCAGCGTGTCGAGGCGCGTGTCTGGCGGCAGCGCAGAGACGATCCGGAACCCTTCGTCCTTGAAGCCAGCCCAGTCGGCCGCATCTGCGCCCGGGGCAGGCAGGCGGCGCCAGGCGGCGACACCACGTGGGCTCCCAGGAGGACGGCGGCGGCGCCCCAGTGGCACGCTTTGCCCCGGCATTACTCCAAGCACTGCCGTCCCCTCCCCCTCAGCTCCCTGCCACCGCGCCACACACCCACGCACACATACCCACCCTCTCCTCCCTCGCGCTGCGCCACACACCCAGTCACCTGCAGTGCCCACGCCCACTCACCCGCAGCCAGCAGCGCGCCCTCATACTTGAACGGCGGCGCCGCCTCCTTCTTTATGCTCGCCACCGCCGCGGGCGGCAGCGGCACGAGGGCCGCCTTGGCCGCCGCGTAGAGCGCGTTGTACAGCGGCGCCAGCTTGGTCAGCGCGGCTACCGTGGCCTCGCGGTCGGGCGCGCCCTGCGAGAGGGAGCGGGGGGCAACAGGCGGGGGCAGGTGAGAGATCAGGGCACAGGGGAGGGCTCAGGCGGGCACCCTGGCAGGGAGCGTGCTAGCCACAGCGAGGGTGGGGCGGGGAGACGGGCAGGAGCGAGGGCGGTCGCGGTGCCTGCCTGCCTGCCAGGCGCACTGCCTGCCAGGCGACCGCGGTGCCGCCGTTTATTCCCTGCTGCGCCCTCCGTCCACCACATCCTGACCTTGGCTTCCAGCTCAGCCACCTCCTGCTGCAGGGGACCCAGCGCCGCTTCCGCCGCGGCCGTCGCGCCGCGCAGCGCCTCTGTCTGCGCCACGAGCCTGTCGCGCTGCGCCTGCACGGCGGCCGCGCTGACGGACAGCGCCTCGCGCCGCGCCGTCAGCGTGCGAATCTCCTGCGAGCACGTTCATGGGCAGCCTGGGTGGTCCCGCATGCGCAGCCTGGCACGGACCGCGCGCGACAGCATTCTGCACATGGCAGGCTCGCAGGCGCCTCCCAGAGCGGCCGGCCGCATCGGCGGCTGCAAGCCTCGAGCGCTCGAGAACGCGCCTCGTCTGCTCCCCGTTACCTGGTGGAGCGCCTCGCACTCGCCCTTCTCCCGGCTCTCCCACTCGGGGTCGAAGTCCTCCAGCTGCGTCCCAGGGAAGAAAGTACACAGACAGATGATAAAACGGCCAAATAGAGGCCGATAGAAACGCATCGGCAGGGGGGTTCGAGAGCGGGCTGGAGCGCGTGGCTCGCGCGGCCGGGCACGGGACGCCGGGTCATGCACGCTCGCTCTCGTGGGCACCATTGCACGCCGCAGCGCCGGGCAGCGCCAGCCGCAAACGCCCTCACCTGGGCAACCATCGCGCGCAGCCCCTCGACCTTGGCTGCGAGCGCCGCCTTCTCCGCCTGTGCCTTCTCCAGTGCCTCCACCAGCGGGGCGGCCTGCACGGCGATGCGCGAACGCGCGGCGACAGAAACGATGGCGACGGCTCAACGACAGACGTAGTGGCAATGGCACAACCGGCGACGAGGAGCGGAGCAGGGGGGAAGGCAGGCTGCCGCGCAGGCGGGGCCTTGCAGGGGCGGGCGCCCGCACGCCCCACCTGCGCATGCTTGACGCTGAAGTCTGCATAGGCCTTGCTGTAGTCTGATTCCATCTCCTGGGCAGCCACGCGCTCCATCTCCAGCCTGCAGGGGGCGAGCAGGAAGAAAGCAGGTCGAAGCAGGGCAGACGGCGCGGCACTGTCGGCGGGAGACGCGGCGGAGGGCGCAGCCGAGGGCAGCGGGCAGCTGGCTGGGCCGGGGGAGCTCAACGTGCAGCACGGCGCCTGCCCACCTCTGCTGCGCCTCCACCACCGTGCGCGAGACCTTGCTCTGCGCTAGCCGCAGCTCGCTCAGCGCGCTGCAAGGGGGTGTCAGTCCAGCAGCACAACAGGTCAGGAGGGGGGTCCAGCACACAGTTCACGCAGCGGAATGTTCAAAGCTCCAGCCCACATGCACAGCACCAACACCAGCACCTCAGCAGCCTAGTCGTGGCGGGTTGTCCGCAGCCGCAGGCAACACGCCAAGCCACAGGCACCATGGCAAAGTCAACGACAGACATGGCAAAACCACAGGCAGGAGAGCCACTCACTGCGTGAAGAACTCGCGCTTGGCTGCGGCTGCCGCCCGCTCCTCCTCCGCCTGCCGCTGCTCCGCCTCCTGCAGCGCACCAGAGGCACAAGGGGTGCGCCACGCGAGTCACTCACAACACACCGCGACGTGCTTCCAACGTAGCGCGCCCCGCCTGCACCGCCCACTGCTGGGCAGGGAGGCGCCCGGGCTGCAGCACGCACCCGCTTCAGCGCCTCCTGCCGCTCCGCCTCGAGCCGCGCCTGCTCTGCCGCCTGAAGCGCGGCAACCTGAGCCTGGGGGAACGTGGGCACCTGCAGCGGGAGCCGCGCCATGACAACGCAACGATACTTAGGAGGGCTGGAGAGGAGCACACACAACGAGCGCCCGCTGAGCAGCGTGGCCAAGTGCACCGCAGTGCTCATGCATCCATCGACTTGACAAAGCTTCAGCCGTGAGATGCAACCGCACCTGCGACTGGAACAGCGGCATCGCCGGCGGCTGCGGCTGGTACGTCTGACGCGGGATCATGGGGGGCACCTGCAGATGGTGGGCATGCGCAGGCAGGCGCGCGCTGGGCTGGGCTGGTGAGGAGCGCCACCCCAGACAGCGTCGCTTTGTGCCACCCGTCTGGCACCACACTTCTGCAGATCCAATTGGCGCCCCCTTGGCAGACGTTCCCCAACAGCCGAACGCGAGTTCCACAGCTGACAGCGAGTCGATGCAGGTGCGCACCTGCAGGCTGGCCGAGTATATGTCCTGCGCAGCGGCTGACGGGCCCAGGCCGGCGATGCTGACCACCCCCGCCACGGGCGGGAACTGGCCGCCCGGCAGCGCCGGCGGCAGCGGGATGCCGCGCTTGACGCAGTCGATCAGGTACAGCGCCTACGGGGAGCGTGAAAGAGGAAACTCAGAAGGAACGGAGGCAAAGCGTGGCAGCGCAGCGGCCTGCCGGCCAGCGCAGCACAGCAGACTGTTCGCGGCTGCACGAGCTTCCGCGTGCCACTCTCGCCTGCACAAACTGGTGCCTGGAGAGCTGCGAGTCGTCGCCGGCAACCAGGTCCCATATCTCCTTCAGCACCTGCAGTGCATACAGCAGGCAACCACGATCGGCGTTGAGGCGTCAAGCTGCTAAAGCAGCTAAATGGGAGAGTTGCGCATAGCGTGGCACAGGGCGACGCCAGCGCAAGCGCCGCCGCGCTACGGCCCCAGCCGAGAGCCGAACAACTGCCCCCACCGCCCAGCCAACACTGGGCTGGCAGCCGAGCGACTGCGCCCACCTGCTTGGGCAGGCCGCTCTGCATCAGGGCTCCAAAGCAGTCCACACCCTGCACATACCCATCCCTGTCGCCATCCAGCTGCCCGAACGCCGCGTTGAACGCCGCCGCCTGCTCCGGCGCCAGCGGTGGCCAGGCCGTGGGCGGCGGCGGCACCGCGGCGGGGCGTGGGGCCAGCGCGGCGCCGGGCGGCGCCGGCGGCACGCCGCCGGGCGGGGGCGCCAGCCCCTGCGGCAGCTCAATGCCGCGGGGGATGTCAAGGCCGTGCAGCACCGGCGGCGGCACGGGGCCAGCGAGGCCGTTGACCAGGCGCACCGCCGCCGCGTCGTCCAGCACGCCGCCCGAGCGCTGTGCCAGGCTGACCAGCTTGAGCGCGGTGTAGAATTCCTGCCGGCTCAGCGCGGGCCGGTCGCCGGCAACGTACTGCCAGACCTTGAAGAGCGTGGGGTGCTGGGGCAGGCCCGAGCGCGCAAAGAATGCAACCGCCTCTGCGCCGCTGACCGCGCCATCGCGGTCCACGTCCGCGACCACGAACCACTGGTTGTACAGCCTGCGGCGCGCGTGGGCGGTCGGCTCACGGTTTCGGGCAGCGTTTGCAGGAGCTGGGGAGGGCGCGACGGGCGGCGAAGGAGCAGGAGGCCAAGCCCTGCAGGCCCGTGCTCACTCGAGCTCGCCCCTGCTCTCCGCCATCGCAGATCGCTCTCGATCGGGGCGATCGGGGCCGCACTGCTCGAGCGAGGTAGTTGCCAGGCACCGAGAGGCCTTGCTGCCGGGTCCGAGGCTGGCAGCGAACCAGCAGCGATGCTGGAATGAGCTGGCGTTGCGTGGGAGCTGGAGGGGCAGGCGCCTCTTGGCTTGCAAAGGCCTTGCAATCCGCCTTGCCGAGAGCGTTAGACGGCCATGGAGAGGTGTGAGGAGAGGCTGGGCAACAGCAGCAGATAAGTAGACGGGGGGCCACCATGAGTGAAAGAGGTGAGGCAGTGGGGGTGGGTGGGGGCGGAGGGCGCGCATAGCGATGGGGCGGTGGGCGCAGGAGGAGGACTGTTGGGACCGGGCTGAGAGCTGTACATGAATTACAAGTCAAAGATCTCAGTGCACATGCGCCTGGGAACAGCAGGCGCAGCTCCCCGAAAACAGGCGGACAGCAGCGCAGGGAAGCGGGTGCAGACGAAGGGGAACCGGGCTGCAGGGCAGGGTCGTTATGACGCGAAAAAAAAACAGCAAAGCCAAGTGTCTGTGTCATACGATTGCCAGAACATCGTGAAAACTGGGCTGGATCGGTCGGCCATCGACGTGGGGGTTCATTGGCTCTCACCATCATGCAGGCAGGTGGTCGCCCAACGCACGCAGCGGCCCCTCCGACTTCCCGCCGCCACATGGCAAGGCTTCAGCTGCTAGCAGCATCAGACTGGCACCAGCTCTGCAGACTCCCCCCTCCCGCTGCTGAGACCGTATTTTGCGGCTCGGCAACATGCCAGCGGCAGGTGAGACGACAACCTGCTGCCGCCCACCTGCCGCCGCCTGCCCGCCCGCCCACCCCGCCCGCCTGCCGGCTTTCCTCAGCCGGCTCTTTGCCGACTTACCGCGAGTTCCACACCAGCACCGCACTCAATCGCGATCACGACAGCACTCGCAACAATCATGCGAGCCCATCTTCGTCCTTGTTCAATTCTCGCTCTGTGTGCGTGATATCACGGGCGACCTCCCTGGCGGAGTGTTACCTGCGACCTCGGCTGAGTTGGACCTCTTGTGCGATCTTGTTGTCGCTTCGGGCCGTGTCGAACCGAAGTCTCGCAGCTCGGGATCAAGCCAAGGCAGCGGGAGCCGGACGGTGCTGCCAGCGCGGAGGCGGGCAGGCGGGCGAAAGCGGGTGGGTGGGCGCGCCCGGTCGCGCCCAGCCCCCGGCCTGCCCACTAGCAAGGAGACGCAGGGCTTGGAAGCATGGAGGGTGTGCTGCAGAAGCGAGGTGTGGAGGGCCGGCGGGGTGCGCTGCTGGCTGCTGGCCTACCGCTTCCCCGCTGAACCTGCCCAGCTCACGCTCGCGACGTGCCCGCTCATGCTCTTGCGCCGCCGCGCCCGCAGGCCAGCTGCGCGGGTGGCGCGCGCGCTACTTTGTGATCCAGCCAGCGGCCGAGCACCAGCCAGCCCAACTGATTTACTACAGAGGGCAGACGCCTGGCACCGGCCCTCCCGCCGGTGTCCTGAGCTTGGCGGGCGCGACCGTCGCTCCCGCGCCAGGCGGGAGGCCAGGGTTCACAGTGGCAGAGGGCGGCCCCGGCGGCGCCGCGTACCACCTGCTGGCGGGCAGCAGCCAGGAGCAGGCGGCCTGGGTGGGCACCATCCAGCGGGCGATTGATGCCCCGCCAGCGGATGGCACACCAGCACAGCAGCGGCGGGTGCAGCGGCTGAGCAGGCAGAGCAGCAGGGAGGCTCCGCCATCCATCCAGCAGCTGCAGGGCGGCGGTAGTGCAGCGAACCTGCGCCGCATGGGCAGCACTGGCCCCGACTCCGCAGCCAGCACTCCCCTGCGGGTGCAGCGCACGCGCTCGCTGCCGTGGGAGGCTGGCCTTCCCTCGCCCTCGGACGCGGCCGCAGCAGGTCAGAACGGCTTTGCAGCCGCCAGCCCTGGCAGCACGCCGATGTCTGCCCCGCCCGCCGCTGCTCGCCGACGCTCGTTCTTCCGTACAGGTGTGCGGGTGCGAGGCATGCGGCAGTGCCTTCACGGTTGCAAGCTCGGTCGACTTCACTTCCTTGCCTTTCGGCGAGCGACCTGAGCGACGGCCTGCCTTGCGGTGCCTGCAGTGACGGACAGTCTGCTGGGAGGGACATCGTCTGCATCAGAGGTGGTCTCTGCGGGCGGAGGCGCGCCGGGCCCCGGCTCGGATGGCGGCGGCGCATCGCCGCGCCGCTTGTTCGCCAGCTCTGCGTCCGACGTATACAGGCGAGAGGGCCAGTGCGGGACCCTGACTGCTCCTGCTGCTGCGCTGTTGGTGCAGCCGTGTTGGTGTGCTGAAGGGTGACACTCTTGATCGCCTGCTTGGCTGCAGCGCCAACCTGCGGCCGCTGGCGGCCGGCGGCGGGGCAGCTCTGTGCGACCGGCTCGGGGCTGCTGGCGGTGGTCTGCCACTGGCATCTCTCCGCGAGCAGTTCCAGCGGGCGGTGGACTATGTAGCGGCACGGGCGCAGGAGATTGATCCCAGCAGCCTCGACATTCTGCAGGCAAGCCCCCGTGCTGTGCTTTCAACTGCACGGTGAAGCTGCCAGGCTCTGGCGGTCACAGACCACTCCCGCTCGTCTGCAGGGGTGGCGCGAGGCGGCGCGCAACGCAGCCAGTGAGGCGGACGCCACCGCCGCCCGGGCCATGTACGCGATCAGCCTGGCGCGCGCGCAGCCCGACTGGGCGGTCTGGTCGCCTTGGCAGGCGGCGGGTGCCTACGCCACGCCAGAGGTGGCGCTGGCCGGGGTGCGGTGCTGGCCCTCGGCTGCCAGCCTCGCCGACTGCGCTGACGCGCTGAGTTTCGCGTCCCTGGCCTATGCGCGCCTGTTCTGCGCGCTGGGCGGAGCGCGCTTGTTGGTGGAGGTGAGCTTGGGGAGCGGCAGAGCGGGGGCAGCGAAGAGAGGCGCTGATGGGGAGTGGCCATCCCTTGGCAGGCCTGCGTGCGCATGGGGCGCCTGTTGTCACGGCAGGCTGGGCAAGCAGCGCCCAGCGCCGGCAAGCTCACTCACGGGGGCAGCATCCCTTTCCACCTGTCTGAACAGGCGCTGCTGGTGCACCTGGAAGCTGAGGAGGAGCAGCGCCGGGTGGGCAGCCCGCTGGCGCCCGCTGCGGCCGACGCGGCGGCGGCGAGCCTGCAGTGCCTGCACGCGCTGGCCAGCAGCGCGGTTGGCATGGACGCACTGCTCGCCTGCCCCGAGTTCCTCCCAGGTGCGCATGTATGCCCCTTGGCGTTTTGCCCATCGGCATGCACTCCCCCCCACTCCTTGGCACCTGTACTCGCCACCCACGCGCACGATTGTCATCCTCATGCTGGGGGCGTCACGTGGTGCCGCGCTATAGCGAAATTTCAGCAGCACACCTTGAGACATGGTGCTTGCGGCCTGCCGTGTGCCGCAGCGGTGGCACTGGCACTGGACCCTGAAGACGCGGATCGTAGCGAGCAGGCGCTGCAGCTGCTTGCGCAGGCGCTGCTCTACTCTCAGCTGGGGTGAGATGGGGGCCCGTTGCTTGCGTTTGCTGCCGTGAAAGGCCACACTGGTGGCAGCGCTTGCGAAACGTGCCATGTGCGACTGCGAACGACGCATCGAGTGCCGCTGGAGCTCTCCCTGATGCAGGTACGTCGCCTGCGTGGCGACCTTGCTGGGTGATCAGGCGGCGGCAGTGCCGGTGGCAGCGCCGGCCGCAGTGGCGGTGAAGGATGTGCAGGGAGGGCAGCAGCAGCAGCAGCAGCACATGCAGCAGATGAATGGAGCGGGCGGGCAGCGGCAACCACAGCCGCCGCCACCGCCACCGCCACCGCCGCCAGCAGGGCAGCATGCAACGACCGGACCGCCGCCTCCTCCACCCCCGCTGCCTCCTCTGCCCCGCCAGCCACCACGCGTGCCCAACGGCACAGCCAAACCTCCAGCTCCCCCTCTCCCTCCACAACCCCAGCCAGCAGTGGCAGAAGCAGGCGCGCCGAGCAGCAAGGCAGCCCCACCTCCGGCCCAGTCATGCCCGCCACCCAAGCCTGCTGCACGCCAGCCAGCGATAACAGCAGCAGCAGCTGTACAAGCAGCTAATTCGCCGCCTGCAGAGCGGAAACCAGAGCAAGGGGCTTCTCTGGAGGCCACCGAGCAGGCAGCAGCAGCGAGAGCAGCTGCAGCACCAGCACGAGGGCAGGAACAGGAACCGCAGGAGCCGCATGCTGCAGGTGGCACCCTGACAGCAGCAGAGGCCGGCCAAGCCGACGGCCCAGATGGAGAGGGGGAAAGCAGCTTTGCATTCCTCCGCGCCGCCGCCGGGGGCGACTTCTGCTCCCTGCTGCTCCAGCTGATGAAGGCGAGTCGCCCCTTGTCGCCCTGCTCTCTCGCCCTTGTGCGGCCTCATCCGCCGTCGCTCGCCCTCGCTCGCCCTTGCTTGCCCTTGCTCGCCCAGCGCTGCATCGCATTTCAGTACCGCCCGCGCTCACCAGAGTGCACCACACTGTGCGGCTCGTTCCCCTGCGCGCCGCGCAGGCGGAGGGCCCTGGCGGCAGCGTAGACATCGAGCTGAGCGACCACTGCGTGCGCCTCGTGTGCATCGCGCTGAGCAGCCCCGAGGCGGGGGCGGCGGCAGCCGCGCCGCTGCGCGCGCGCCTGGCCGAGGCACTGCTTCAGGTGATCTGCCTGTGGCGGGGCGGGCGCGCGGGCTGCGCCGCTGGGGGGCGGGCGGGCGTGCCGACCATCTGCCGCTGCAGCTGCCTGCAAGGTGCGGCCTGCCTGCCCTGCTGCCTGGGATGCTGAAGGATCCATCCCCATCTGCAGCGAGGGCTGCTAAAGGTGACGGCTGACCTCCGCGAGTTCCAGTCTGCCTACCTCGACTCAGGTCACTGTCAAACGCCGCGTGTCGGGTGCCACGTGTCGGGCATGAGTGTGGGACATGAGGGCTGTACATCGGAGACGCTGGAAACGAGGGCTGCCAGTGACAGACAGCAGTGTGCTGCTGCAGGGAGCGGTGGCTGTGAGCACCTGCTCGCACAGTGCAGGTGCCTTGGCGCATCTGCAAAGTTTGGGCTGGAGCTGACTTGCACCCTCTCCCCCCCCCCACCCCACCCCCCACCCCACC
>PCFQ01000001.1:536150-549965 GCA_003063905.1 Chlorella sp. A99
CCACCCACCCTGCACTCCCCTGCCCCACAGAGCTGGACCGCATGCGTGAGCTGGTGGCAGGCGTGTTGTCGCCACCGCAGCAGCAGGAGGAATGGCGGCAGGAGGGTGGGCCTGCATCCCCGCTGCGCGCTCCGCCCCCTCCACCGCTGCCGTTGGCACCCAGTGGCCAGCGGCCTGCAGTGGCGCCACCACTGCCTCCACCACCCCCAGTGGGGAGTGGAAGGGGCAAGAGTGCGCCCCCGCCGCCGCCGCCGCCTCCAGGCAAGCTGTGCGTGGCTGTGCTCCGGCTCTGCAATCACTTGGTGTTCCTCTGTGTAAGAGGGCATGCCAATTGCTCAAATCCTGCAGGCAGGAGAGGCTCTTCCAGCGCGGGGCCCTCGCCGCCACCGCTCCCACCGTCGCCCCGCGCCGGCGGCCGGCCCGGCGGTGCGGCGCGCGGGCCGCCACCGCCGCCTCTGGCGCCTGCACGGCCATATGTGGACCCAGGGCCCCAGGCACGCAGAATTTTTCAACTTCACTGCATCCTGGCATTTCTTGCCGGGCGATCGCCGCCCTCTCCTCTCACATGCGCCCTCGCTGACCTGCGCGCATCGTGTGCCAGCAGTCGTGCTGCTGCCTGTTCCAATCACCCACCCCCCGCCCTGCTGACCCCTATCCACCGCCCCCTGCCCCTCGCAACCACAGCCCTCTGTGCGCATGAAGAGCGTCCATTGGGACAAGCTGCCGGATGCGAGGATCGAGGGCACGTTCTGGGCGTCTGCCGGCCCGCCCCCCTACGCGTCCCTGGAGACGGCTCAGCTGGAGGCACAATTCTGTGCCCTGCAGCGCCGGCAGGCTGGTGAGCCGGGGCCAGCTGGCTGCCGGGGGCTGACTGCTGGCGGCTGGCAGCAGGCTTCCACGGTCCATTGCAGGCTGACTCGCTGCTGCCACGCCCCGCGCTGCAGGCAGCCCCGGCGGCGCCGCCGGGCAGCAGGGCGAGGGGGTGGCGGGGCCGGCCCCCCGCCGCGCCGCCCTCGTCTGCCTGGATCTCAAGCGAGCCACCGCCATTGGCATCCGCAGCTCCCGGCTGCGCTGCCACTGGCGCGCGCTGCCCGCCGCGGTGGCGGCCGCAGACCTGGCAGTGCTTGCTAGCGCTGAGGATGTGCGGGCGGTGTTTGAGGTGAGCGCTGGTGGCTGGGGGTGGCGTGGCCGTGTGCTCAAGGGCGCAGACAAGTCGGGCGCGCTTGCCTTGCGAGCATCTGTGTAGACAGGGAGCAGGAGCACCCCCAGGGGGGGGGAGTGGCATCCCGCACTCCTGACGGAAACCCGGTGTCCCCCGCCTCCCGCCCACCGCTCCCGCCAGTGCCTGCCCAGCGAAGAGGAGCAGCGCATGCTGGCCAGCTACCTGGCCGGCGGGGGTGCGGCCGACGGCCTGGCGGACGCAGAGCAGCTGTGCTGGGAGCTGGGGCAGGTGCCGCGGGCGCGCGAGTGCCTGCAGGCCCTGCTGTTCAAGTGAGCTGGCTGGGGCGGGGGCTCCATGCCTCCTGCGTCCTGCCAGCCTCGCTTCTCATCACGCCAAGCTCAACCCTGCCACCATCAGCTCAGGCCTGCCGCCCACGCTGCTGCTGACGCACCGCTTGTGGTTCTCCCGGCCGTCCGCAGGCATGAGGCTCCGGCGCAGCTGGCCGAGGCCCGCGCGGTGGCTGCCACCCACGTGGCGGCGGCGGCGCAGCTGCGCGCCAGCCCGGCGTTTGCTGCCGTGCTGCGGAACTGCCTAGCGGTCGGCAATTATTTCAACCGCGGCTCGCGGCTGGGAGCTGCGGCAGGCTTCCGCCTGCGCTCGCTGTTGCGCTTGCAGGTAAAGCGGGCGTCGTAAAGCAGGCGCCAAGGCGCCTGCTGCCCCGGCGCCCGCCGTTGCGCGCTGATGTGCCGCGCCCGCTCCGGTGTGCCTGCCGACCTCATTGCGTCTTGCTTGCTGCTCCATGCCTGCCCCTGCCTTCCCTTTGCACCCTTCCCATGCTCCTCTGCCAGGACACCAAGTCGCTGGACGGCCGAACGAGCCTGCTGTCCTGGCTCGCGGCGCACGTTTCGTCGCTCACAGTCTCTCCTGCCGGCCCGCTGCCCCTGCTCAGCGCCGAGCTGCCTGCTGTCGTGGACCCTTGCCTGCGCGTGTCGCTGGCAGAGGGTGCAGAGGCACTGGCGGCCGTCGGGGCGGCGCTGGCGCAGGTGCGGCGGGAGCTGGCGGCAAGCCCCGCAGCAGGGCCGCTGGTCCGCGCCGCACTCGCACCCGCACGCGCCCCCTGCGGCGCCGGCGGCGGCGCAGAGGGCGTGCGACTGCGGCTGGAGGTGGATGCGTATCGCGATGCCGTGGAGACGGCCGTGGGCGAGGTGTCTTCGGGCCTGGCAGCCGCGGAGGGGGAGCTGGCAGCGGCGCGTGCCGGCTTTGCGGCGCTGGCCGCCTGGTATGGCGACAACGCGTCTGCGCTCTCCAGCGAGCAGGAGTGGTGGCGCGACGTGGCTGCCTTTGTGGAGGCATTCAGTGCGGCGCAGACGGCGGTGGTGCGGGACCAGGTGGCGGAGCAGGAGCACGCGCGGCGCACGGCACGCGGCCCGGCGTCTGCGACCCACGGGGGAAAGCCCAGGCACGGTGGCGGCGGCGGGCGTAGCCGCCACCCTCCCGTGTCGGCCAAGGCGTCAGCACGGGAGCGCAGCGCAGCACCCCTGTCGCCTCCCCGGCCGGGGCAAGCAGCAGCGGCACCGCTGTCGCCGGCGGCGACGCCACGGCCAGCATTCCCGGTGGCGGCGCCGCCAGCAGCGCCCTCAGATGCTGAGGTGACGGTCATCACCAGCGTCTCGCCCGCACCCCTGCCGCAGAGCGCCAAGCTCTCCCCCCCGCCGCGCAAGCAGCTGTTTGCCTCACCGCCCCGGGAGGAGTGCCACAGCGGGGCTTGACTGCTCGCTGCGCTCTAGGGAGTAGTGGTGTTGCTTCACTAGGAAGGTAGATCAGCCGACCCTTGCATGGACGAGGAGCACAACACGGCTAGTATATCCTCTCTATGCTAGCTAGTGACCTCCCGTAGACGTCTAATCTCACTCTCCTGTGCTGTATTTCATGCACCTGCTTCAAAAGTGCAACACCAAAGCAACTCGCCGCATCAACCGAGCCGGCTGAGCGCCGCTGCCACCTTGCGACCCAACGCCGCCGCCCAGGCCTGCTCCTTGCTGCCAAGGGCGTGCGGGCGGTCGCACAGCAGCACCAGCGCTCCTTCAGCCTCGCCGCCACTGCTGCCGCTGGCTGCCAGCGGCTGCACCAGCACGCCCTGCGCCCCCTCGGGCACGAGCGCCCAGCCGGCCGCCCCCGCCGCCCACACCGCCCCACCGTCCTCCCAGTACGCTGAACCGCTGCCCCCGCTGCCGCCACTGCTGCTGTTGCTGCCCGCCTTTGCTGCCTGCAGCGGCAGATCAGCCCGGGAGATGGCTGCCAGCGAGGCGTCCCCGCCGCCGGCGGCGGCCGCCGCCGTGCCCAGCAGGCCGCGGCACAGCACCGCCGTGCCGCGCCAGACGATCACAAGGCCACAGATGTTTGTGTTCTTCAGCAGCGCGTAGGAGGCCCAGGCCAGCTCCTGCACAGCAGGGCGCGCAGAGGGAGCGCCAACACGTGCGGCAAAATCAGCGGCAGCTGCTGGTTCGAGATAGCTTGTCGGCTCTGGACTACGGATGGTGCTTGTCCCCGGAGCCAGGCATGGCACAACGCAAGAGTCCGAGTGCGCCCGGGCTGCGGCGGCGCCCAGGCTTGCCTGCCTGGCAGCGTCAGGCAGGCTCGACGCTACGGCGAAGCAGGGGGCGGCGCCCTCTAGCGCGGCGGGCGGCGGGCGCCGGCCCCTGCCTGGGTCCAGCTCCTTTATGCGCTGCTCCAGGCCGGGTGCCGCGATGCACACGGCCGCAAGCAGCGCGCCCAGCACCTCGGTGCGCAGCTGCGCCGGGAAAGCAGCGCGAGGAGGGCGGAGGGTCTATGGCCGTCCCACGTGCAGCGCTCGGGCCTGGCGGCAGGTCACATCACTGTGTGCGGTCCGGCGACGCCTCTGCGCCGCCCCCAAGTCAGCTCATCCTTCCTTCCACGCTTGTGCCGCGCGCGCCTGCCTCCTGCGCCCGCCCACACCCACCTGCGCGTCCGAGGGCGGCCCCTCGCTCAGCAGGTGGTTGGCCAGCAGCAGCGCGGCGCCCACAGCGCCCGCCACCCGGGGGATGAGTGCGTCATCGAAGCCAGGGATGCCCAGCGTGAAGCGGAAGACAGCCACATCCAGGTCGTCGCCCACGGCTGCCCGCAGCGGCGCAGGCACCGAGCAGCGGCGGCGGCGCGGGCGGGGTGGCGGCATCCACATCCAGCGGCGAGCTGCCAGCCTGCTGGCGGCCGCGCTGTCTGTGCGAGCCGAGGCTGCGCTGCTGGATTGTCGCGCGTTCATGCGGATCGATGGTGAGCAGCAGGCAAACTTGATATGGCCTGCTGCTGCGTACCGAGAGATGATTCGGCAAGAATTGTGAAAGCAGACTGATGGGCAATGAAGCAGATCAGCAAATTGGCTGGGCCGGCGGCGGCCTGCCGGCGGTGGATGGCCGCGGCAGGGGGCGGCGGTCCAGGGGCGGTGGATGCCGGACGGTCGACTTGGATGTAGCCACCTCCACTCTCCCACTGCACGGCCCTGAGCTGTGCAGAAGAAGAAGACTTTCCAGCTGCATGGTACGGAGCTGGGCACAGCTCCCTTCCGCCGCGCCCTGGGAGGCCGTGCCAAGCCTGTCCCTTCCCCACCCTGGGCGCAGTCTCTCCTCTCCCCTCTTCCGGCGTCACACAACAAATAAAAAAAGACGCTGTTCGACTCGCGCAACAAAGAATGAACCGAGGGAGAAGCATGCACAGCGGTACGCGGCATGTATGGGCGCCGTGTCTCGTGTCAGCAACTCCGTGTTCTGCTCCCGCCCAGGGGGCGCAGGGACCATGGGAGACGCCCCAACATTGATGTACGGTCGCGTCCAGGTTCAGTGAAACAAGGTCAGTTGCGCAAGGGACAAGTGGGCGGGAGGCTGGTTTGGCGGCAGCGCTAATTGGCTCGCCTGAAAAGAGCAAGTACATTCGGCGGGACTGTGTGGGGCGGGTTGGGACAAGGCTGGGCTGCCTGCTAGTTCACAGAGCACGTGGTGCGGAAAATGGGCAAAGGGTTCAGAGGCGGCGGCCCGTCGGGCACACCGGTTGCCAGAATAGGAGGATTCGCGGGGCAGCGGTATCGCCGCGGCGCTGTTAAGGCAACCGTCAGTGGGCAAGGCGTCCAGGATTAAGGGCGATATCCGGCTTGTAGGGCCGGCATCAGAGGAGAAACCCTGTGCCGCCGCAGGCGGGGCAGCACGCCATGGGCTTGGCCCCGCCCCCCAGGCGGGAGGCGCTGGGGAAGGCGTCGCCGGGGGTGTCTGCAGGCAGGCCGGGCGGGGAAGGCGCCCACGAGCTGGCTGGCCGGGAGCGGGGCCCGGCCAGTGGGGCAATGCACAGCCGTGCCCCACCCTCTCGCAGAGTATGCTGCGTCTGCACATGGGCAGCATGCCCCCAACCCACATCCACCACCACCAGCACCTCCCGAGCCCAATTGGCTGTCGGTTCTCACCAATGTAGAGATCGTCCCAGCTAGGCTCCGTGGCAGCGGCCCACGGCTCTGTCCACCCCAGGGGCAGCGCGGCGCCGCCGTCGCCGCCGGCCCTCGCGGGCAGCGCCGCGGCCGGCGCCGGGCCCCTGGCGTCGGGCGCCTCTGCTGCCGACAGGGCGCCATTGTCAGGCACCCACGTGCCCGGCAGGGGGGCGGGGCCCAGGGCTGCCACGGGCAGGCTGGTGCGGAGGGTGTCGCTCTGGGAGGCGGCGCTGGCCATGGAGGGCAGGCTGCCAAACGCGGCGCTGGGCTGCGCCTGCTGCGCCGCGCGCACCTGCTGCTGCAGCAGCTCCTGCAGCTGCTGGTGCACGTCGGGCCGGGGTGCCGGCTGGGCCTCTGGGCTGCGCAGTGCAGAGCGCAGCTGCGCGCCGTGCGGGGACGGACGGTCGTGGCAGGGCGTGCCGGGCGCGCCGTGGCTGGGCGTGCCGGGGGGGTCCCCCGTGCCGCCGCTGCTCTGCGGGGCGGCCGCCACCTGCGCCAGCCGCGCCTGCTCCCTCTGCTGCCACAGCTGGTGGCGCAGCTGCTGGTGGGCGGCCAGCAGCACAGCAGGGGCCATGCACGGCGGGCCGGCAGCGCCCGGAGCCGGGAGGCCGGGCAGCCGCACGGGCGGCCGGGCCGCCAGCGCCGGCAGAGCAGTGCCCGACCCGGCCTGCTGGGAAGGCCCAGGCAGCTCTGCCATGCCGCACTGCCCTGGCTGGCCGGCAAGGGCGGCTGGCACCGCCGTCCACGCCCCCAGTGCCGCGCCCAGGGCAGGGAGGACGGCCAGCTGGGCGGGCGCTGCCTTGGGGCTGCAGCTGGGCGCCGCCGCCGCGCCCGTGGCCGCCGTGCTCCGCTGTGCCTTGGTGGCGGCGGGGCGCGGGGCGCGGCGCGCGGCCTTGAGTGCGCTGCGCCGCTCGTTGTGCCGCTTGAGCTTACGCGCGCAGCTCTTCTTGTCGCCTTCAAAGGCGTCGCAGCTGTGGAATGAGCCGCAGGCCTGGCAGAACCTGTGCTTGGGCGGCGGGCGGGAGCAGGGAGCAGGGGGTGAGGGCCGGGTTGGGGGCAGTGGGCACAGTGCCGTGGGCGGCTCCCGCTTCTGGAGCGGCGCGCTGAGCCGGCGGCGGCGCGCGCAAGGGGCTGATAGGCCCATCAGCCCCCCCCCCCCCCCCCCCCCCCTTGGGGGCGCGAGCGCTGTGGTACGCGCCGCACCGCGGTTGCGGCGCCCGCCTCACCTGCAGGCCTGGCCGTTGAGCTCCACGGACTTCTGGTTGAGGTGCCCCAAGCAGATGCGGTAGCGCCTGCAGGGCAGAGGTGCAGAGGTGAGCAGGAACCTCGCACGCGGTCCGCAGCCGGCGCCAGGGGGCCATCGGCAGTGCTGGAGGCTACCCCCTGTGGCCCACCCCCTTCGAACTTCACATGGGGAGGAACTCACTTGTAGTAGTTCTTTGCGGCGGACATGTCGGTGGTGCAACCGGGGACCTGCGGGGCAGGGGCGCGGACGAGTGACTGGGGGGGCTTTCCTCGCCTGCCGGGCATCGCATTGGTGTGGTGCGGCGGCATCTTCTGCGCACCATGCACGCCGATCCAGCCCGATTGTGTGCCGGCCGTGAGGCATACGGGCTTTCAACCAGTCATCACCAGCAAAGGAGCTTGCCTGGCAGCGCGGCTGGCGGCAGCCGGGCGGGGTGACCGCAGAGAGCGCCGCGGCCCCCCTCTCCGCGGTGCTGCTCGAGGGCCCAGAGCTCGTCGATTCGGCCATCGCGTAGTACTCCGCCTTCACTGCGGGCTGCAGCATTCCTGTACAGCTTGCCACGCAGGCTCCCGTGCGCGCCGATCGCCGCACCCCGTCCGCAGGGAAGAGGATTGGAGCGATTCTGCCAAGTCTGTGAGGCGTAGAGAGAGGTCGAGGGGCTCGAGTATTTGGGTTGCCAGACACCGGCGTGCCTGCGGCTGAGGCGCGCTTTATGATAATAATGATGATGAAAAACAACGGATAGCGCGCGATTCCGCGATGTGTCAGTACTACACACACGCGGCTGCAAAAGCTTAGTACCAGGGGCGACCTGACGCCCCGAAATGGTGGGATTGTGTTTGCCAAGAGTTGCTGTGGAGCTCGAAGGGTCATCGTGCACATCAAGCACAACCCCCTTGAAGGCTCGCCTCCCGCTCGCATGCAACCAACCGCCTTCCCTCGCCTGCCCGCCGTCGCGCCCCGACCGCCGCCCACTTCGCGACATCCGTCGGCTCAGATCAGGGCCGCTAGCTGCAAGAGAGAGCGACCGGGGGCCTTGGCTGGCATGCGGTGGGGGCACGTCCGCACCGCTGGCGGCACTCTCTCTGCCCGCCAGGTGGCGCACGTCGCCACCTTGTGCACATAGTTCACAGGATCGTTGCGCGCTGGCGGGCCGACCACAGGCTGCGGTTATAGGCCGCAGTTGCTCTGAGTGAACTTGGCATACCCCACGTGCAGCCTTCCCCCAGCCCGCCAGCTGGAGGAGCTTCCGCAGCCAGATCGACGCTCCCAGGCGCAATTGAGCAAGTCAATTAGCGCACTATCTACTCATCCGTGACACATCAAAAGCCTTCTTCGGACATCCCCCCACATTCTTCATTTCTCCCAGCTGTTTGCATTTCCAAGCTTGTCTGTTCGCTATCACACAGCCTGCACCGAGCTCGGGGCTCTCCGCGCCAATGGCGAAAATGGAGGTGGACGCCCCGCCGCCCGAGAAGGCGGAGGCGAAAAAGGGCAAGGGCAAGGATGAGGTGCGATCGCGCGGAGGCTCACGAGCCCATGTTTGATGATGATCGCCTGTGCCTGCTGACTCCGATCGCCGATGGCGAGCCGCCGCAGCCCGTGGAGGAGGAACTGTCCGAGGAGGACCAGCAGCTCAAAGAGAGCCTGGAGCTCATGGTGGCCCGCGCCCAAGACGCTGAGCTAGGCGTGCAGAAGCTGGCGCTGGAGACGATGGGCAACGAGATCAGGCGCGGGGTCCCGTGGGGAGCAGCGCGCCATATGCACGCGCGGGCGGGCGGTTGCCACCCGCCTCGGCCGCCTGCCTCGCGCGCCTGCTCCCCTTGCCGACGCGGCGCCGCGGCGCGCCCCTGCACAGGACTGCCACCAGCAGCATGACCTCGGTGCCCAAGCCCCTCAAGTTCCTGCGCCCGCACTACCCCGCGCTGCGCGCCGCGTACGAGGAGTTGGCCGCCGCGCACGCCAACCGCCAAGCCTTTGCCGACGTGCTGTCGGTGCGCAGCACTGCTGTCGCGCGGCGCTTCTGGTGCTGGGGGTGTGCCTCGATGCGCGGCACGCTTGTTGCTGGGAGTGGTGCGCGGCATGGGAGTCGCTGGGGGGGTCTGGAGCAAGGCGCTGCACGCATGCGCCGCCTGCCCTGCGCTCAGGTGCTCGCGATGACGAGCGCAGACGAGGGCAGCAGGGAGTGCCTCAAGTACCGGCTGCAGGTAGTGAGAGCTGGGCAGGCGCTGGGTGTGTTGGTGCGCTGCTGGCATGCGCCGGGCTGCCGGAGCGCGCTCTGCTCCCCACCCGCACGCCGCGGCGCTGGTGGCGCACCGGCACGGCGGCGAATCGAATGTGGGGCAGGCGGCGCCGCTGCCTGCCGCCGCCGGCCGGCCGCCGCCGACGCCGGCGCTGTTGCGGTGGCGCTCGCAGGCGGCGACAGGGGACGTGACCCAGTGGGGCCACGAGTACCTTCAGCACCTGGCTGGCGAGGTGGGTGCTCACAGCGGCTGAGCCGCAGAGCTGAGGGCTGTGCGAGCGAGGCAGGATGCAGGGCGAGGGCAGAGCGCGGCGCACGCGCTCGCGGAGGCCGCCGCGCTCGAGCGGTGGCGCCGAGGGCCGCCCGCCCGCCGCCCGCCGCCCGCGTCGCGGCCGCAGATCGGCGAGGAGTTTGAGGAGCGCGGCAAGGCGGAGGGCGCGGCAGTCGATGACCTGCTGGCGTTGGTGAGCTGATGGGTTGGGATGCAGGACTGGTCTCGGCCTGCCGTAGCACACGCGTGGGATGGGAGGCCCTGGGTGGCGAGGAGGAGGGGCTGGGCGGCGGCCGTTGGCGGGGCGCGGTGGCGTCATCTGCGGCCGGCCGGCTGGAGCGGGTACGGTGCGACGCCGGCGGCCGGCCGAAGGCACACAGCCTTGTGCGGCGCGAGGACTGCGCACCGCGGCAGCATCTAGCTCGCGCATTGCACCGCGCGCCGCACGTCGCTCCCTCCGCACTCCCCGCCCGCTGCCCTCCCATTCCTCCTCTGCAGGTGCATCAGATTGTGCCCTATGACATGGCACAGAATGCGGAGCCCGAGGCTGTGGACCTGCTGCTGGAGGTGCGTCGTGAAAGAAAAGAAAGAAGTGCTGTTTTCCATTCTGCAACCACACCTGCCGTCTGTGCACTGTTTGCTGGTGCGCTGCCTGCCTGACGCTGGCACGCATGCAGGCAGATGCGTTCACGTGGCAACGTGGCACAGAAGCGGCTGCGCCTGCTGGGCGCTGCTTGGCCCAAGGCCGCATCGGCGCCAAGCCGTCGCGCGCCGACCCGGCCCCTGCGCCGGGCGCTGCCTCCCCCGCCGGCTGCGCAGGTGGAGCGGATAGGGGAGCTGGAGGCGTATGCAGACGAGAAGAACTACCAGCGGACCTGCCTGTACCTGCAGGTCAGCGGGAGGTGTTGGGGTGTGGTTTCTGTGATGGTGTGCAAACAAACTACATTTGTTTGGTCAGCAAGTCGACTGCAGGAGAGAGGGCAGTAGTTGGGGTTCAGCTGCTGTCAGCGGCTAGTGGACCAGTGGGTTCCGCGCCTGCCGCTCGGCACATCGGCTGTCGATTGACGCGTCGGTCGGTCGGCTCCCCGCCGCGCCCTCCCAACACGCCCTGTCCTGCCCGCGCCTTCCCCCAGGGCTGCTCTCCCTACCTGCCAGAGCCAGAGGACGCGACCGTGCTGCGCACCGCCTATAGAATCTACCTCAAGGCAAGCACCAACGACACTGTTTCTAGGGTTGCATGAGCAGCGCTGCCTTGTTTGAAAGCCGCGAATGGCGGAACGGTAGCGCTCGCCTGGAGCGGCGGCTGGGCGACCGGCGTGGGGCGAGGCTTGCCGCCACGGTGCAGCTGCCTGCGGAGGGGGCTGGAGGAGGGGCCGCGCCCAGGGCCTGGGCGGCCGGCGGCGGCCTGCGCGCGCGCCTGCGAGCAGACCCGGCAGCTTCGCAAAGTCGATGTTGGGCGCGCCGGGAGCACCCGTGCGTACGTGGAGCATCCATCCATGCATGCGGCTTAATAAAGTTGGCATGGGTGCAGGTCGAGCGGTACTCGGACGCGCTGCGCATGGCGCTCAAGCTGGGGAGCAGGGAGCTGGCAGAGGAGGTGCGCGAGCCCCCTGCCCTGGCCTCCTGCGCCTGGCGAAGCCGGGGGGCGGCGGGCGCAGGGGGCAGGCGCAGGGCGCCCACCTGCGCCTGCCACGCTCGTTCTAGGAGCCTGGCTGACGCCCCCCAACCCCCACCCCCACAGGCGTTTGCGGCTTGCGGCGAGGCCGTGGAGCGCCGGCAGCTGGCATACATCCTCGCCAGGTGGGCGAGCAGCTCCGCTCCGCTCGCGGCGCGGGTGCCTGGTCCTGCGCAGCAGCACTGGGCAGGGCTGCGGGGCCCGCAGGCTCCCCGTGCAGTCGCCCGCCGACGGGCCCGGCGGTGTGCGCGCGTCTGTGCGCAGGCAAGGGCTGGTGCTGGATCTGGAGGAGGGCCCGGCGGCGGTGGCGGACGACGAGGAGCGCGAGGCGCTGCAGCAGATTATCAGGTGGGGTGCGCGCGCGGGGGTGGTTTGAAAGCCGGCACGTGAGGGTCGACGAAGGGGGTGCATGCGCGGTGGCAGACGGCGCGGCGCGGGGACGCCGGGGGCCCGGCCCCGCACGCCACTGCCCCGCTGCCTCTCCGCCCACCCTGGCCCCCTGCGCCCGCTCCCCTCCCCCCTCCCCCTCCTCCTCTCTCGCCCCGCTCCTCCCATTAACGAGGACTCCCCCACCACCCCTCCCTCCTCCCCTCCCTCACCCAGCAACTCCAAGCTGAGCGAGCACTACCTGTCGCTGGCACGAGACCTGGACGTCGTGGAGGCCAAGACCCCGGAGGACGTCTACAAGAGCCACCTGGTGGAGGGGCGCGCCCCGGCAGGCCCCGCCGTCGACTCGGGTGGGCGCGGGCGGGCGGGCGGCGGAGGGGGCGGCGGGGGCGGGGCGGGGGAGCGAGTGGGGTCGGCGCGGCGCGGCTGTTGGTCCCTGGGGCCGGCGCAGTCGCTGCCGGCCGGCTGCCGTCTCGTCGCGCCGCCTGGACCTGCCTCCGTCCCTCCCCATCGCAGCGCGCGCCAACCTGGCGGCCACGTTTGTCAACGCGTTTGTGAATGCCGGCTTTGGCCAGGTGATTGGTCGGGGTGACAAACCCAGAAGGGGCGGCGGCGGAATGCGGCAGCTCGCCGGCCGCTGCCGGGCCCGCGCGCCCCTGCTGGCTGGCTCGCCGCGTCCCTCAGCCTCCCCACCCCCACCCCACCCCACCCCACGCCACCCCCACCCGGCCGCATGCCCCGCTGGTTCGAACCCAACTGACGCATTGCTTTCCTTTGCTTGTTTGCTCTGCCCCCCGTGCCCACAGGACAAGCTGGTCACAGCCTCGTCCGGCGAGGAGGGCGGCGAGGGCGGCGGCGGCGACTCCGTGCACTGGATCTTCAAGAACAAGGCAATTGCAATTATTATTCTTATTATAATGGCTCCTTGACAGCGCTCGCAGCGCTCTCGAGCAGCGTGGAATCGCACCGGGCCTGTGCCAGCCGGGGCCGGCGGCTGGCGGCCGGGGGGGCGGCCGGGCCGGCGAGCGCCCGTCCTGTGCCCGTCCACCCCGCTGCCCCGCCCCGCCCGCTCCCCCCTAGCACGAAGCCGCCCCTCCCAACAACCCCAATACAGGACCACGGCAAGATGAGCGCCACCGCCAGCCTGGGGGCCGTGCTGCTGTGGGACGTGGAGGGCGGCCTGCCGCAGGCGAGGCCCCGGCGCCAGCCAGTCGCACCGGCGCTGCCTCCCGTCTGTTTTGCAAAATGCACACAGAGTCGAGGACGCTCGCGCCGCAGCCGCGCGCTGCATCTCCATCCCCCCCTGCGCGCGCATGCCCGCGCCTGGTCCCTCCTCTCTCGCCCCCCCAACACGACGCGCGCGCACCCCTCCTCCCCTTCCCCTCCCCCTCCCCTCCCCCTCTCCCCACGCCCCCTCTCTTCGCCCGCGCCCCCCGCAGATCGACCGCTTCCTCTACTCCACCGACAGTCAGGTGGTGGCGGGCGCCCTGCTGGCCGTGGGCATCGTCGCGAGCGGCATCGTGGACGAGGTCGACCCCGCGCTCGCGCTGCTCTCCGGTGGGAGCGTAGCCTCTGTTACTTCATGGGCTGGCGTGGGCGCGCGGCCGCTCCTGCTTCTTGTTTCGGCTCGAGGCTGCCGCGCACTGGGCCGATCCACTGGGTGCTCGCGCCGCTGGCGGGCGGGGGCACCGCCGTCAGCGCCGCCGTCAAATCATGTTTGTGTGTTGCTGCGTTTCGCTGCGTTGCCGACCGCTGTCGGGTGGAGGTGGTTTGGTGGGTGGGTGCGTGGGGTGGGCTGGGGTGGGTGGGTNGGGGGTGTGAAGGGGGGGGGGGTCGGGGGGGGGACACCGCTTCGTTGTCTGCCAATGCTGCATCCGTCGATCCATGCCCGGCTTGTCATGCTGTCGGGTGGAGGTTGGCAGCAGTCGCGTGCCGCTGCCGTTTTTCGTGCCGACCACCCGAGACGGCAGCAGCGCGAAACACAGCAGCGCCTGTCCCGACAGCAGGCCCAGCGTTCATGGATCGAGGAATGCATGCATTCGATGCCGGAGCGCGCGGTGGCCATGGCACCAACCCAGGCCTTGCGTCAACGTGCACTGCGGCGGGGTGCCCCTCCGGCCGGCGGCCGCTCCTGCCTGCCCCGCTTGCCCCCCCTGCTTCCAGCGCCTCTCTCCTGGCCTCCTCCTCTGGCCCGTTCCAACCCCCCAAACGCCTCCCCTCCCCTCTCCTCCCAACAAACACAATAAGTCCTCCCATCCCCACTTTGCCTCCCTCCCCAAGCAAACAACAACATTAGTCCCCATTTATCCCCCCCCCCCCCCCCCCCCCCCCCAAAAAAACAAA
>PCFQ01000001.1:549990-592727 GCA_003063905.1 Chlorella sp. A99
CCCCCCCCCCCCCCTCCCACCCACCCATCAAAAAGACTACGTGAGCAAGGAGGAGCCCCAGACCCGCATCGGTGCAGTGCTGGGCCTGGGCCTTGCCTACGCTGGGCGCGAGAAGGCAGAGGTGGGCAGGGGCAGGGCCAAGGCCAGGGGCGCGCACAGCCCTGTTCGCGCGCACAGCCCTCTGCGCTCAGCGCTCCGCGCGCACAGCCCTCTGCGCTCAGCGCTCTGCGCGCACGCTGCGCGCGCGCGCGCATCGCCGCCGCCCTCGCTCCGCCGCTCGGCCGAGGGAGGCTGCTGCGTGCTCAGCCGACGCCCGCTCCGCGCCACGTGCTTTCTTCTTCCCAGGTGGCGGAGCTGCTGCTGCCGCTGGTGCTGGACACCGAGCTGTCCATGGAGGTGCGTGTGGGTGCCGAGGGGAGGGGACGGCATGCGATGTGCCGCATACGTGTGTTTGTTGAGGGGAGGGTGTCCCCGCTCGGTCGCGCACCGGCAACTCCTCGATGGTGCGCTGTGATGCACCCTGGTGGCTCTTGCCCCCCACCCCCACCCCCCCACCCCCCCACCCCACCCCACCCCACCCACACCCCTTGCCCCTTCCGCCCCCCTGGCCAGGTGGGCGGCGTCGCAGCTCTGGCCCTCGGCCTGGTTTTCCAGGGCAGCGCCAATGGCGAGGCGGTGGAGGCGCTGCTGCAGGCGAGGACTTGGGGAAAACAATGTTGATGGCAGTTGTTTGGGGGTGGGGTGAGGTGGAGGATGGGTTGTGCGGGGAGGTACGTGGGGACGAGATCGAGGGCAAAGCCGCAGTCAGCAGCCCCGCACCCGCCCGCCCGCGAGCCGCCCGCCGCGATTCCTCCCCTCCCACCCCTCGCGCCGCCCCCGCGTCCCCCACGCAGGCGTTGATGCTGCGCGGCGAGGCCGACCTGGCGCAGCCCTCCGCCAAGCTCATGTGCCTGGCGCTCGGCCTGCTGTTCTTGCACCGGCAGGAGGCGGTGGAGGCCACGCTGGAGGTGGGTGGGCGAGAGGAGGCGGTGCAGGCCAGGGGGCTGCGCTGGAAAGGAGTTGGCGCGAGCAGGGGGCCAGCGGGGGCCGCAAGCACGGCCTGCCCCACCGCCTCGCCCCGCCCCGCACCTCCCGCACCGCACCGCCCTGGCCCCCCACCACCCCACCGCCTCGCCCCACCCTCCTGCAGGTGGCCAAGACTCTGGATGAGAAGGTCTCTCGCTTTCTCCAGGCAGGTCCAGACCTGCCGCTGCCCATCCCCGCCGGTTGGAGCGGCTCCATGGCAGGGCCCCGCCGCCGCGCGCAGCGGCCGCCCGCCCTCCCGCCCCGCCTCGTCGCCCCTTTTCCCTGACCCTTCCTCCCCTCGCCGCCCGCCCCCTCCTCTTCACCACCTGTCTCTTTTCTCCTTCTCACCCGAATGCTGAACCTCCTCGCCCTCCCCGACCGCGTCGCAGGTCACGCTAGAGAGCTGCGCCTATGCCGGCACGGGCGACGTGCTGCGCGTGCAGAGCCTGCTCGCGCTGTGCGGGGAGCACGTGGAGGCAGAGGCAGACAAGGAGGCCTGGAAGGCGGCGCACCAGGTGGGGTGGGGATGGCGGGGGCGGGCGGGGGAGGAGCGCATGGCACGGAGCGCCACTTTTGGAGGCGCGCGTCGCGCCCTGGCCGCCAGCCTCCTGCGGCGCTGCCGCTGCCGCTGACTGACTGGCTGACTGACTGGTGTCGCGCCCGCAGGCGGTGGCGGTGCTGGGCCTGGGGCTGGTGGCCATGGGGGAGGACCTGGGGGCGCAGATGGCGCACCGAGCGCTCGAGCACCTGCTGCAGTACGGCGAGCCGCCCGTCAGGCGCGTGCTAGACAGCGTCGTGACCGACAGATTGCACTAGCGCCTGGCTGGCGCGTGGGAGGGGCGACCGAACGAGCGAGCGTTGCCCTCGGGGGTCGGGCAGGGCAGGCCAGGGCCGCGCAGAGTCACGGCCCAGGAGCGTCGTCCGCGCGCTCGGCCGCGGCGCTTGGCAGCGCCCCGGCGCCCGCGCTTTGCGCCGCCGACACGCGCCCCGCGCCGCCCCCTGCCCCCCGCCCCCGCCGCGGCGCGCCTGCAGGCGGGGCGTGCCGCTGGCGCTGGCGCTGCTCAACGTCAGCAATCCAGAGATGACTGTGATGGATACGCTGTCGCGCCTCTCCCACGACACCGACGGCGAGGTCGCGGCGGCGGCGGTGCTGGCGCTCGGCATCATCGGCGCGGGCACCAACAACGCCAGGTGGAGCAGTGCCAAGGCAGCGCCACGCCAATGCCAAGGCAGCGCAGCGGCGGGGCAGTGCGGGGCCAGCAGCGGGGCCAGCAGAGGGAAGGGCAACGAAGCGCGTGCCTGCAAGCGCGGGCAGAGGGCCCGCGCGTGGGGCCCACCTGCCCCGCTCCCCTCTGCTCGTCCGCTCCTCAGGCTCGCGGGGCTGCTGCGGTCGCTGAGCAGCTATTACTACAAGGAGCCGACGCTGCTGTTCCTGGTGAGAGCCTAGGGCCTGGGGCCTGTCCTTGTGTGACGAGCAGTGTGTGCGCTGCTCACAGCTGCCGCTCCTGGCGCGGATCCGCCCCCGGCTCCTGCCGTCTTCCGAGCGCCCGCCCGCCCCCGTGCCCCCGCCCGCGGCGCGCGCAGGTGCGGGTGGCGCAGGGGCTGGTGCACATGGGCAAGGGGCTGCTCACGCTCAGCCCCTTCCACTCGGATGGGGCGCTGCTATCGGGTGAGCGGCTGGCGGTGGCGGCAGGACATGCGCGCGTCCCCCAGCCTCCTCGCGCCGCGCGCTCCTCCCCCGAGCCCCCTCCCCCTTGGCGCGCCGCCCCGCGCCCCCCCAACACGCCCAGGCCCCCCAGCTCGCCCGCGCTCTCGCCCCTCGCCCCCCGCCCGCGCCGCAGGCGCCGCGCTGGCCGGCCTGCTGGCGGTGCTCTTTGCCTCGCTGGACCTCAAGGCCTCGCTGGCTGGAAAGCAGCACTGGCTGCTCTACTGCCTCGTTCCTGCGATGCGCCCGCGCATGCTGCTCACCGTGGACGCGGCGGGGGCGCTGCTGCCCGTGCCCGTGCGCGTGGGCGCGGCGGTCGACACGGTCGCGCAGGCGGGGCGGCCCAAGACCATCACCGGTGCGCTGGGTATCCGCTTGTGTTGCTGCTTTCGGGCCGGGTGGCCGCGGGGGCTGGGAGGCCGCGCGGACCGGCCGGCGCGCCTCGCGCGGCCGGCGCAGGCCCTCCCGCCCGCGCGCGCCCCGCTGGCGCGCGCGCCCCTCCCCCAACGCTCTCACCGCGCCCCCCATGCGCCCCCTCCCCGTTGGCGCAGGCTTCCAGACCCACACGACCCCGGTGCTGCTGGCCGTTGGTGAGCGCGCAGAGCTGGGCACCGAAAAGTACCTGCCCGCGTCGAGCGTGCTGGAGGGCGTGGTCATCCTCCGCGAGAACCCCGACTACCAGGAGACCCACGAGTGAAGGGGAGGGAAGTGGAGGAAAGCACGCGCGCGCCGACGCGCGCTGTCCGCCCCTCGTCCTCGTGCGCGCGCGCGGCTGCTCACGGTCCTCTGCTTCGCTGCCGCGCTCTCTCCGCGCCGCGCGCCTGTAACAGTAGCATGCAGCGCGGCAGTGCGGCGCGGTGGGCAGGGGCGGGGCCAACGCCTGCGCCCCGCCGCCTCCTGCTGCTCGCGGCCTCTGCGCTGGCCGCCGCTGCGCGGGCCAGCTGGTTGGGGGCCCAGCACAGCCCCACCTGAGATGAGCCCCAGCCCTGGCCTCCACAGCGGTCAGGCGTCCCCCGGCGGCTGCTTGTTTGAACTTGCGCACATGGGCGGGGGAACGCACCTGGGGAGGAACGCCCGCCGCCCCCCGCCATGCTGCTGGCACTCCAAACGGCCGTCCTACTTCTGGCCCTGTGGAGCTTTTGCGGCCAGGCAGGGGTGACAGTCTTGAGCAGTACAGGCAGTCAGAGGTGTTCCAAGATATGTCAGCGATATGTCAGCGCTGCCTCCTCCGGCTCGGCCGCCGCGGCATTGCACTTCCCAGGACCGGTGGCGGCAGCTTAGCTTGCGCCCCACA
The DNA here is from genome assembly GCA_003063905.1 of Chlorella sp. A99. Lineage (NCBI taxonomy): Eukaryota > Viridiplantae > Chlorophyta > Trebouxiophyceae > Chlorellales > Chlorellaceae > Chlorella > Chlorella sp. A99. The sequence continues at coordinate 554,055 of PCFQ01000001.1, forward strand.
GCATCCGACATTGGGAGGGAAGAGTTTGGCCACGCTGCGGCGCACCTGTATCGGCGGCTGGAGGCGGGAATTACCGGGGCGGCTCACCAGCAGAAGGCTGACGCGCCTGCCGCACATTCATTGCAAAGGGCTGGATCGTCCTCCTTCAAGGAGCAAGGCTAGGAGACAAACTGATCAAGTAAATCGATTAAAGTGGTTGCGCCATATCGGCTCGTATTTGCACGCAGTCGGCCTCTGTTCGGCTGCGCTCGACCAAAGAGGCCTTCCAGAGAGGCAAGGAAGGCCAGAGTGTGCTGAGCGCAGTACAGGTCCCCGCCCCCGAGCCGCCATGTAGGTACGGGGGGCTGGGCTGCCTCCAGACCAAGCACCAATCATCTCCCTCCTGACTGCCGCATTGGCATTGGCATTGGTATTGGCCGCATGCAGCCCACCACCTTGCGCGAGCGTCTGCAGGGCCGCGCCGCAGGTGCTCAGAGCTTGACTTTCCTCCCCTTGGTCATCCGCAGGCCGACCCGTGGGCAAACGTATGGCGGCTGTCCACGCTGCTGCTGGCCGTGCTCTGTGCACACCTGGCCCTGCGCGGCGGGTGGAGTGGCGCGCTGCAGGCGGCAGCCCCAGTGCTGCACGGGTCGCCACGCCCGCCGCGCCCCAACGCGGCAGGCGGGGCGGGCGGCGCCGCTGCCGCCCGTCCGCCGCGAGTGCTGGCGGTCTTGGTGGGCGGCTAGGCGGCGCCCCACTACCGGCGACCCGAGCGCTATGCGCTGCTGCGCCGCGCGCTGCAGTCGTACGCAGACGCGTGCGAGGAGGGCATTGACGTGGACGTTGTGCTGTCTGCGTACGAGGGCTGGAACGCGAGCCTGCAGGCAGGCACGTGGGATCCTGCGCTCCTGTGGTGCGCGCGCACGATGGCACCCCTCAACGTCAGCGTGGCCCTATTCCCGCGCGACCCGCTGCCGCCATGCGCCGATGGCACCGAGGGCACGCTGGCTTTCCAGCACCGTCGCATCTTCCTCGCCGCGCGCGACGCGTACGACCTGTTTGTGGTGCAGGCACGCTTTCTTCCTTCCTTCCTTTCTTTGGCAGGCACAGATGCGCGCCTGCAAGCGGGGCGCTCGTGCTGCGCGCACCCCTGGGGCTTGAGCGGGCGCGGGGGCGCCGGCATGCTAGAGACTGATGTGCCCAACGGCCTGCGCTTCCTACTGTCGACCCTCCCCCCGCCCCCCTCCCAATGGATACCCCCCCTCCCAATGGATACCCCCACACCCCATGTTTTCACCACCCATGCTTTCCACCCTGCGCAGGAGGATGACATGGGCATCCGCCCTCACCACTTGCGCTACTACTTGCGCTGGGCCGGGCGCTTTGGGGGCACCGACTTTGTGCCGGCGTTCATGGCCTTTGAAGTGCCGCTGCCCAGCAAGCTGGCGACGTTCGCGGCGGCGGCGAGGGGGGCGCCCTACGCCGCGGTGCGGCGCGCGGCCGCGGGGGCGCAGCTCTGGCGCGGCCGCCTCTGGCGCGGCGACACCGCCAGCGCGCGCATCCTTGTCCCCCTGGGGATGGCCAAAGACCTCGCCCTGCTGCACTGGCGCGGCCGGCCCTTCCTGGCGGCGCACCCGAGCTGCTGCTTCTACATGCTCACGCGCGCAGCTGGCAATGGCAACGGCCAACGAGAGCGAGTGGCTGGGCGCTCTGTACGAGGCCAAGGGAGATTTCAATCCGCAGGCGCGGCTGACGCGATGCTTGCACGCGAGCTTGTTCAGAGGGGAGGGCAGGGAAAGCAGAGGGGGGCGGCGCCCAGCAGACGCCCGCCTCGAGCCCGCCGCGCCCTTGCTCAGCAAACAGCAGTGTTGTAGAACTGCCGCCTGCTCCACCCTGCCCAACCCCGCCCGCCCGCCACCCACCCCCGCACAGTTCATGACGGCGGGGTGGCTGGCGTCGCGCGTGCGCTTCCTGCTGCCGCTGGAGGATCTGCATCTCGCGCTGGTCCATCACGGTGTGTGCGCAGCGCCGTGGCCCGACGGCAGGGGGCCGCAGGCGTTGTTGCTGCACCCTGCGCTGCGCCCGCTGCTTCGCCTGCCCCATTGCTGCTGCCTGACGACACACACACACACAAACATACGCCTGGCACACACACACTCAACACAGGCACGAACAAATATGCGGCGATGTACGATATGAGGGCGGCGCCGTTGAACCTCCCCGACATTTTCAACATGCCCACGTATGGAGAGCTCGTGCACGTGCTTGCGAACTGCGAGCCCGCCGCTGTGGCGCCGCACCTCGCGGCGCGCGTCGCCTGCCGCGACGCCCCGCGCATCGCGGCCAGCGCCGCCTGCAGCACGTGCCTGAGCATGGGCGCGGGGCCTGATGCCCTGGCGGCGCTCCAGGTCACCAAACCCTGGAGTGAGGAGGTGCTGAGGGCAGGCCGCAACAGTAGCAGCAGCAATAGCAGCTGGGAGGGCAGCGAGAGCTTAGGAGATGACATACGCGCCCCAGCCGAGCTGAGCGTGAAGGTCACTTGCATGAAGCGGCAGGACTATGTGTGGAATGGCTATGAGGGGGCAGGCGGGTTCCCAGAGTGTTCAAATTGAGCGCCGCCTTTGCTGGCGAGTAAGCAGCGCATGCCGAGTCTGAGAGCCAGCTGCAGGCGTTGCAACACAGAGGACATACACGGCAATGCACATGCTGCCGCCTCCATGCAGCATCGCCCCACAGCTAGAACTCGACCCTGGGTGGCGGCTGCCGCGCTGCGCTGCTGCCCGCCGAGGCCTCGACCTCTCCGCCGCTCTCCGACCCGTCCCGGCCCGCTTCCTCTGACGCCGCCGCCTGCGGCTGCTGCTGCTGCTGCTGCTCCTGCTGCGGAGCTGCCCCTGCAGCCCCAGCCCTCCCAGCCCCGCCCCTCACAGCCTTGCGCGTCTGCCGACTGTACATCTCTGCCACCTGGAGTGGGGTTGAGGCCAGGCGAAGATCAATATCAGCATGAATCAGCTCCTTGCCATGCCCGGTGCACGGCGAGACGAAGCGAGCACAGGAAGACAGACGAAACAGACAGACAGAAAGGCAGGGGAGGGGGGCAGCAGCAGGGGGCGGACCTGCTCTGCAGTCGTCGCGTCCTCTATGGCCTTGTCCTCCCTGATGCGCAGGAAGCGCGGGAAGCGCAGGCCCGCCCCCCGCTCTGCGCGCATGTTGCCGGCCGCGCGGCAGCGGTCAGCGCAGGAGCGGCGTGCGGGACCGCGAGCCCCTGGGCTTGGCAACGGGCGCGGAGGGCCGCGCGCGGTGGCGCGCCCACCTGGGTGCACCATGCCTGCCGCTGCCTGGTGGACGGGGCTGATGGTCAGGTCGGCGCCCCTGATCTCCCACACCTGCACCCAGGACGAGCGCGCGACATGCGATGTGGGACGGCAAGTGACGGGCGGCCAGAGAGTGCAGCTGCGAGAGCTGCGAAGGCACCCCCATCCAGGTCAGCCTACCGTCCTCGCACCTCCCGGGCGTCAAACCAGACGTCCGGCTGCTCCGAGGTGCGGTAGTAGGGGCGAGGGCCAGGGATCACCGCCTCCCCCAGCCTGCGGGCAGGGCGATGCGTGGGCCAGGGAGGGGTGCACGGGCAGGGAGGCGGGCGTGACCGCACCGCACGCCGAGCGGCGAACAGCGAACAATCATGTGGCACGGCACAGAGAGCGGCTCTGGGCTCTGCGATTGGTGCCGGGCTCGCCTCTCCCGGGCCTCGCGATAGAAAGCGTCGCTGAAGCCGCTCATGCAGCGGCAGAGGCTCTGGGGATGGGCGTTGGGGGCGTGGGCGGAGGAGGCGGAGGGGCACGCGTGAGCAATGCTCAAACAACAAGCGTCAGCGCAGGATCGGCGAAATGCTCTGCCATCTGCTCTCACCCACCAGTCAGCGCACCTGCAGTTCCTCAGAGGCGGGGTCATAGACTGCCAAAAGGTAAGGGGAGAACCAGCCTGCAGGCGCGAGGGGCCACGCCCCACAGAGCAAACGTATGCTGAGTCGACACAAGGGCGCGTCTGCCTCGGCCTGGCGCCACGCCTCCTACAACGCTGCCGGCCTTGTTCCACGCCTCCTGCAACGCCGCACTCAGACGCACACCGGCCAGGGCACGGCGCTGCCAGGGCCAGGCCCAGTCACTCGCTGCGCTGCAGGGGGGATGGCTGCTCACCCGCCTTGCGCCCGCTGCCGTACCAGGCGCCGATCACCACCACGTCCAAACTGTCGGCCAGCCCCTCCACATAATCACTGCAGGCAAGGCGAGGGCACATGCGCAAGGGCTAGGGGGATCGGGCGGGGCGGGCCACACGCGCGCTGCCCAGGCATCGGCCAACCGTGTGCGCCGCCCAGGGATCGATCACACCACATTGCATCACATCCCACTCACCGCTTCAGCTTGACCCACTGCTCGCTGCGCTTGCTGGGCTGGTACGCGCCGCCCAGGGATTTGAGCATCAGTCCCTCCCCACCGGCTGCAAACGCCTCCAGCAGGCGCTCATGCAGCCAGGTCTCCAGCCCCCCCTCCTGCTCCTCCTGCGCTTGCTCCGTCTCCTCGTGCCTCTGCGCCTCCTGCTGCGCCTGCTGCCCCTCCTGCGCCCGGTCCAGCTCCCCCGCTGCCGCCGCCTCGGCCGCTGCCGCCACCTCCTGCTGCTGTCCTGCCCGGCGTGCGCGCCTCTGCGCGCGCTCTGCACGCGCACCCCGCTGCTGCCCCTCCTGCTGCGCCTCCTGCTGCTCCTCCACGTCCATGGCCTCTCCTTGTCCACCCACCTCGCCGCCGGCCAGCGCGCCCGTCGGCACCTCCCAGCCGCGCGCCAGCTCCACGCGCCCGGGCGCTGCAGCCGGCAGCGCCGCCGCCAGCGCGGCACGCCGCCGCGCCAGCGGCTCCGCCAGCAGGCTGCGCCCGTCGAGGTAGAGCAGATCAAAGGCAAAGACGCAGACTGGGACGGAGATGCTGGACGCCTCCACGCCGGCGCGGGCGCGCGTCGCCAGATCCTGCAGCCGGGAGAGTGGAGGGGGTTGCTCCGCCCGCGCCTTAGGCGTTAGGTGGAATGACAGAAGTGTTGCAAAGGCAGGCAATCACTCTCGCCTGGAAGGCACGGATGCTGCCGTCGAACCTGTCCACCGCCGCCACCTCGGCGTCGAAGATTGCCGAGGTGGCGCCACCTGCGCACAGATAGACAGGCAGCCGAGATGGTCAGAACAGGACATTGAGGCTCGGCTGGAGGCGCAGCCCAGAAGGACTGAAGAGGCACACTTCGGCGGCCGCCGCGAGTGAGCAAAGGTGAGCAAAGGCGGGATGCTGGGCCGGTACGCATGCAGAGCAGCGCGGCCGCTCGCCAGCTGCTGCCTCCAGAACCTGCGCCGCGACGTCCGGGTGGGAGGCGGTGCGGTCCTCGCAGTTGCGCGAGAAGATGCGCACCTGTGTGTTTGAGTGTGGGTTCGATTGGCGAATGGCCAGCAACAGCTACCAGCGCAGCGGCGCAGCGCGGTGTTTCCGACAAGAGCGCAAGGCCAGAGACAGTGGGTAGCTCACCTTCCCGCCCTCCATAAGGTGTATCTGCGCTCGCATGCCATCGTACTTGAGCTCGGCTGGCAGGAGGGAGCAGAGGGGAAGGGGTGAAGAGAACAGAGAGAGTGGTTACGGAGGAGGAGGTTGGCGGGGTAGCACGGCAGTAGAGCGGAAGCGCAATCGATGGGGCGCACAGGAGTGCGGGGCTGCGCCAGCCCCTGCCGGCCCCTCGCACGCAGGCGGGGCGCCGGCGCTCGCTCCCTGTCAGCGCACCAAGGAAGGGCTGCCCCTTGAGCTGGCGCAGCACATCAGCCGGGCCCGCGCCAGCCTTGGCGAGCATGGGCTTGATAGGCACGCCAGGGGTGGGGCTGATGTGCTCGCCCAGCTCCGACAGCGGGTGCTCCAACATCGCCCTGCGTGCCAAGGAGGCGTGTGGGCGGGAGGCAGGATGCTTGAGCGTTCAGCCATGGGTGGCGAGAGCAGCGCAACGCAGCGCGACGTCACGAGGCCCTCATTAGAATGGCAGCCGCTTCTGATGCGCCCCGAATCCATCAGTGTGGCACAGTCGACAGTGGTGTCATCGAGGCAGCTCACTTGATCAGCAGCTCCAGGTTGGGGCAGACGTGGAAGGCGGCGGCGGCCGCGGCGCCCGCCGCGTCCAACTGAGCCTTGCTGGGCAGCGGCGCAGCGCGACGGCCAGCGGGGGACGTGGGGGACCCCGCGCTGCCCACGCCACCCGCGTCTTCAATAGCCGCGGAGAGAGCGGGCGGTGCCTCGCGGTGGAGAAGCACGGCGCGGGCCAGCGCGGGAATCACTGCGGAGGGGGCAGCATGGCGGCATCAGATAAGCAGGGTACGAGGCAAGGAGCAGAGCAGAGCAGGGCGATGCGCGCGACGCGCACCCGTCCTCCAGTTGGCACCCACGCGCAGCGCCTGCAGACGGGTACGGATGCAACAGCAAGGTGGCGCAAAGCGTTGTTGGCGCTCCTGCACGCTGCTGCAGTAGCGGTGCCATACCACGATCTCCCCTCGCCACCCATGCGGCCCCCTGCACTGCCAGCCCACCTGCACTAGTGTGCGCACTAGGTAGCGGGTCTCGCACTCCCGCGCCGCCCGCAGCAGGCCCAGCACGCCCCGCTGGCGGCGCTCCTTGGCCCCCTGGCCCTGCTCGGCCGCCAGCCGCTGCAGCGCTGCAAACACACCGCGCACGGTCAGCGGCGCGTGGGCCACCAGCAGCGACTGCGCTCGGGAAGGGCGCGGGCAGGTCACGGCCGCAAAGTCGAGTGAATGAGTGTTTGCGGCCGCAGAGTCGAGTGAATGCGTGTATCGGCGCATCTCTCTCCACCAGAAGCACCGCCCTTGCGTCCCTCTCCTCCACCCCTGCTACCAGCAGCTTATCGTGACTCTGCATACGGCACGACAACACTCGCCTGCGTGCGCTTGTAGGCCTGCGCGACGTCTCCAAAGTCTCCCGCCTCATTGTACAGCTCCCTCAGTCGCGCGCGGCCCACGCCCGTGGCCTCAGTCACGGCGGCGGCCACAGTCGCGCCCCCAACCTACAGTTGCAGCAAGAGAGGAAAGAGCGTGGCTGCAGTTAAGAGAGGAACAAGCGCGCACGATGGAGAGGGCCGGCGGGAGCGACGTGTAGTAGGCGCGCGGCCCACGGCAGTGGCCCGCGGCGCTCGGCCCGCTTGGGAGGCCCGGCTGGAGGGGGAGCAGCGTGGCGGCCATGCAGGCCTCGGGCAGCCCACGTTCAGCTCCTGGCCTTTGTAGTCGGGAGCTATCTTGCCGGTGGTGAGGTAGGCCACCTGTGTTTAGGAGCAGGCTACCATGAAAGGTTAGGGCGCGGGCGCCGGGAGGGGCCCACTGATCCTGCTGCGTGGTGGCAGGCGGCAGGTCGCGCCTCCCACGCAGGCCCTAACCCGCGCCACGGTGGCGGAGGGGCGGGTGGAAAGCGGGCAGGTCACCGCTCGCCTGCACCAGCTCGTCGGGCGACAGTGCCAGCACCGAGCGGAACATGTTGCAGAACACGTCTGCATCAGGCAAGTGTCAGGTGTTTGCGCATCGTCCCCCGTTGGAACTGGGATGTGGCGGCGCGGGGCTGCAGCAGGTGGCCGTGCGGCCGTGCGGTGCACGCTCAGATGGCGCGCAATCATGCGCTGCGGCTCACCCCCAATGCGCAGGCGCTTGGTGGTGCTCTCCGCCGCCTCGAACGCGCGGGCGATGTGCAAGTAGGGCATGGGCTCCCCTGCGCGCCAGCAGGCGTGTCCCACAGGGTCGTACTGCGCCAGAGGCAGCGCGACTGCGTCCCTGGGCGGCGGTGATGCGCTCGGTCCAGGCACTGCAGCATCAGGGTGGCCCAGGGGCGTCCCCAGCGACCGCGGCGGGGCAGCCGGCGAGCCAGAATGCTGCTGCTGCTGCTGTTGCTGGGAGGCTGGCGTGCTATCGCGCGAGCGGTGGGACGCCTCTGCTTCCTCCAGCCCTGCAGGCGCCTTGGCTGCCAGAGCCCGCGGTTGCATCATCGCAGCCGACGCCGCAGCTGCCGCGGCTGCTGCCGCTGCCACTGCCGCTGGCGCTTGCGTCTGCGAAGCCGCCGGGCCGGCAATCGTAACTGCACCACCCCCGCCTCCTCCACCGCTGCCAAAGAAAGACATGATTGAGCGCTGCCCTGGCGGCCACGCTGCACCTTTCCTCGGCTTCTTGACTGCCGAGCCGCTTCCCCCTCCGCTGCCGCCGCCCTTCCGCTTGCCGCCGTCCTTGGCCGGCGTGGCCGCTGGCGCCGCCGCCATGCCCTGGGCGCCTGGGCGCTGCTCCCGCCGCCCCTGCCACTGCTGCTGGGATATGCTGCCTCGCGCTGATGCTTTCCAGGTGCCATCCAAGTACCAATTCACCGCCCGCTCCACGCTGCCCCCTGCAGCAGTCAGCAGCTGCCGCAGCTCTGCCTGGGTAAGGGCTCCCGCAGCTGCGCTTTCTTCCTTCAGCGTCAGGTCAATCGCACCCCCGGCCGGGCTGCCGCCGCCGCCCCCAGCCCCTGCTGGCCCGAGGACGGCTTGCAGCTGCGCCAGGGCGGCCAGGGTGGCTGGGTCATCGGCAATGCCAACGCCACCGCTGCTGGCGCCTGCGCCGCCCACATCCCGCCGGCCACCGGGACCTGCCGCCGCAGCCGCGGGCCCAGGCGCCAGCCACTGCTCAGGTCCCTCAGCCCCAAACAAGCGATGATGTTGCTGCTGCTGCTGCTCATTCGCCTCTTCCTCATCGTCCTCCTCCTCCTCCTCCTCCTCCTCCTGTGTGCCTGCCTCCTCCTCCGGCGCCTGCTGCTCCTGGCCCTCTGGCCAATCATCGCCGCCGCCTCCTCCGCCAGCCTCCCCTCCCATGTCGCTGCCGCCGCAGTCCTCGGCGCCGCTGGCCTGCTGCCCGCCATGCTGTCCGGCCTGCTGCCAGCCGCCGCCGCCGGCGCCCTCCGCCCCTGAGAGCGCCCCAGGCACCCCTGCAGCGGCAGAGGCGGGCAGGCCCGACTGCGTGTGCGCCGCCCTGCACACAGGACCAACCAGCAGGGGCAGGTTGCGATCATCGACGCAGAAGTTGACCCTCCCTCCACCGACGTTGCACCGCCACCTCGCAAACTCCAGACGGAGCACGTGCGTCTCTCTCCCTCCCGCTCCCTCCCGCTGGTTGTTGCGCTCGCCTGTAGAAGCCGGCCAGGAACTTGGCCTTGCTCGCCTGCTCATCCACCAGGTCACGGAAATGCTTCTGAGGTCAGGGGCATGAACGCCAACGCAGGAGAGGGAGCGCGTGGATGAGCAGTGCCTGAGGGCTTGTGGAGGGACTACGAGAGTTGCTGTCCTCCCACGAAGGGTTGCAGCGCCAGCACACCTGGATTTTGGTGGCCTGCAGCTCCCCATTCTCCCCGCCGACCCCCACTGTGGGCACCACCTGCAGCGGTGGCGCGATGCAGCTCAGCATTCGCTCTGCTGTGGTCGTCGCGCACCGCCGCGTCCCAGCAGCGCAGGCATTCAACAGTCAGCGTCTAAGGGCTGCGCAAGCCAGCAGTGCCCCACGCGCCTGGTGCGGGCGCAGCCACTTGACATACTCGCGCAGCTCTGTGAAGCTGCTGTGCTCGCTGCAGGGGGTTGGAGACAGTGAGGAGGGAGGAGCTGGACTCAGCACGCTGAAGTTTGCATTGCTGCCAGCAGCGCCACCCCTCCCTGCCGGGGCACCGGGCAACAGCAATGGCGGTGGCCGGCTCGAGCAGCCAGCCCCCCGGCAGGGATGCTTTCCACCTGTAGGGCACAAGGTGGATGGTGCACGCGCCCTTGCGCCGCACGGGGAAGCCGTTGGCGGCCTTCTTCGCCTCATGGAGCCAGCCGGTGGGGACCACGCCCACCACCTGCAGTGCAGCCGAGCGCCAGTTGGGACCACCCCATCGGGCAGGCGCACTCACAATGCGTGCTGCGGGCCAGCGCGAACACTCGAATGGGACAGAAGCGGCACAGCATGCGTGTGCCGCATGCCACCCGCCACGCAGCACAGCCACGTGCGCATGCGTGCGCAGGCATTCGCTTTCACCGCACCTCCTCGGCACCCTCTGCCGCTCGGAGCGCCTCCATGTTGACAAAGTTGGGGCGGAAGAAGGGCCAGGTCTCCCCCAGGAAGCCCCACTACACGCGTGCAGGCGGGCAAGCAAGCGGGCGTGTCGACGGGCAGGGCGGGCAGTGGGCCGTCCTGCCCTGGTCCGGCCCGGCCGTGCGGTGCACGCGCGCGGCCGGGGACCAACGCCCTCTGCGCAGCGCTTGCCTCGACCACCCGCACTGGCGTGGATGCAGCATTGGTAGTGAACACACGGTCCACATCTAGACCTGGGGAAGACGAGGAGAGTTGTAATCGGGAAGAGGGCGTCATGAGAGGTGGGTGCGCATCAACGCAGCATGTCGGTAGGCTCGGTCACGCACATGCGCCAGCGCCGAATCTGCACGTCATGGAGCTGGCATGCGGCGCCTTGTGCAGCGCGCTTGCGTGCGAAGCATTGGGCAATCACGCACCTGGCAGGTCCAGGCAGCGCAGGAGGGCCAGCTTGCGCGGCGTGACAGCGATGCGGCAGCCGCACGTGGCCGCCACCGCCGCCAGGATGCGCTCCTTGCCTGCAGGGCGGGCAGCATTGGGTGGGAAGCCAAAGTGAACAGTGGGCGGGGGGCAGGGGCAAGTGCGTGGTGGAGTTCCCTCCGCGGCATGCACGGGCTGGTAGGTGAAATGTGAGCGCGCATATGGCAGCCACTGCAGCAAGTGAGCTGAGAGCATGCCGAGCAGAGCAGATGAGAACGGGCCCACCTATGAGGTAGGTGGAGATCAAATAGAGGCAGCGGTGGCGCGCGGCAGCGGCCGCAGCCACGACCCCTGCCGCCGCCGCCGCGGCAAGCACGGCGCTTGCTGATGCGGCCAGGAGCGCGGGTGCCTCTGCTGGCGATGCGAGGGCGGCCTCATGCCCTCGCCGCACAGCGGGCGCTGCATCCTCTAACAGCCCAGGGGCTGCTGGTGCTGCGGACTGCCCTAGCTGCCCACGCTCCCCCAGCATCAGGCCCTGCAGCGTTGACGCCACATACTCGACGCTTCGCTCCTGCAGCAGCAGCCCACGAGAGGAATGGATGGAATGCAGGTGATGGCTGGCGGCGGCGGCAGGTCGCTGGATGGTGCCAGCCCCAGCTGGCGACCCCACAGGCCGCCCATGCTGCGGCTTTGCTGCCCTGTTGCCGTGGCACTCTACTGGCTGCGACGCAAACGGATGCGAACGCCGCTAGCCTGGGGTGGGAAAAAGCTGTATCGGGGGCTGGCGTACGTCGTGTCCAGAAACAGGGCATCGGCGCCCCTGAATCCTGCGAGGTGCTCATCCTCCACCATGCTGGGGTGGAAGCGCATGTCGCCTGCGGCGGCGGCGCAGGCAGCGCAGGGGGGGGAGGGCTGCGCCGCTGAACGGGGCGGCGCCACGCAGCACGCGGTGGGGGTGCTGGCGTGGCACTCCTGGGAGCAGGGTGGCAGGGTCAGGACCAGATGCCACTCCCCAGGAGTGTGCACGTCAAACACCCAAGCACGAGTTAAATGCAAATACCACGCGCACGCATCTAACGACCCGATGTGAGCCGGAGCGTCACCAGGGGCCTATCCTCGCCCACCTGTGTGAATGTATCTGCGCCCATCCGGCAGGTGGAACAGCAGCTGCACCGCGCCGGGGCAGTGGTTGGCGTCCACCAGGGTCACCTGGAGAGCAAAGGAGAGAAGTGACGTTTGGGCTGGCGTAGATGCATCCGAGCATATGGCGATACGGGGGCCGATCCAGGGCATGGGGACTGCCCCCGTATGCAGTGGAGCGCTCGCCCTTCCGCGCTCCTGTCCCTGCTGCAAGCAGTGACGGCGCTGCCTGCCTTTCCCCAGAAGGCCCACCTCCACTCCCTCTTCTACCAAGGTCGGCGTGTTGAGGGGCAGGGGGCGCAGGAAATCGTGGCGCACACCCAGCAGCGCTTGCACCACGCGTGAGGTGATGGGCGAACAGTAAAGGGGAGCCGGCCCAGCCCAGTCCTCGCGCAGGCCGGTATAATGGTCTGGGAAGTGGGGGCGGGGTGGGGTGGGAGGGGGACAGGAGCACCAATGCAGCAGCAGCAGTAGCAGTGCGGAAGCGCACGTACCGCTGTGGCCATGCGTGAGGAAGTAAGCTGACACCGAGTGCGAGGCAAAGCGGAAGCCGTCAACCAGGAAGGCGGTGCCGGGCACCTGGCGAGGAGGGATGGGGTGGGGGTGGGACGGGTGGGGGCGGGATTGGCACGCTTCCCCTTTGCAACCTTCCGGGGTGCAAGCGCGGCTGCATGCGTTCAGAAGCGGTGCACCTGCTTGTGCGGCGGGGCATGCGTGGCCATCGCGCGTCAGGCCGTCTGCTTCATCATTACTCGTCCGCTGGCCACCTCCGCCGGCGCCGAGGGCAGCTGCCCGCCGGTGACGGGCGCGCTCTGGATGATCGCGTTGCACTCTCCCCCGGTTGCTATCGATTGGTGTAAGCCAGCTTGGTTGCGCTGTGCGCAAGCGGTGCTGTATGATGCAGGGTGGTGGGGTGCAGTCCGATAACCCCGATCCAGGCGCTTCTAAGGGGGGCTCGCGGCGACAATGAGGTTTGGCAGGTTGCGTACAGGTGTGAACGGGACTCGAGGCGCGCACTGACCGCTCTCCACCCATGTCTCCACCTGGTGCCAGCAGCCAGCGGGGCCTGCTGGTACACGTCACCCCTCCTTCATTCTCCCGTCCACTCGCTTGACCTGGCAGCGGCCCGTCCTGGAGCTTGTGTGAAAAGAATGTACTGTTAGGTTTAGCTGCACAGAGAAGAATTCCGGGCTGCATGGGCTGCGCGCCTGCGGCGTCTTGGACGCTCGAGGGCACGAGCTGCTGCTGCAGCACCGACTGTGGATGCGCTGGCGCTGGCTGCTGGCCGTTTGCGCCGGGCGCCGCGGCGGCCGTCTGAGCGGCGCTGACCTGCCAGCGGCCCCCCTGCCCGGGCGCTGGCAGGTCCTGCCGCGGGAGCGGCGCCTGGCCGCCGGCGCCGCCGGCGTCCGCCCGCTCGGAGAGTGCGCACCTCTCCAGCCCGGCCAGCACCCCTCCGAGGCTACTCAGGTCTGGCAGGCCGCCGAGACTGGCGGCAGGCCGACGGGCGGCACCCTGGGCAGGGCTCCCAGGCCGCCGAGGCAGCCGAGGCCTCCCAGCGTGCACAGCGTGCACAGGCTGCCAAGGTGGAGCACTTCTCTCAATCGCCGAGCGCTCCCCCTTTTGCTGTCGGCCTGCACGTCGTGTGGACGAATCGAATCGTCTTGATGCCACACAGGCAAAACCTAGAGCGCAAACACTGTTGCCCGGATGTGCCTGCTTTGGGATGCAAATAGAGGGCCTCAACCCGCAGACAACCGCCGCAAGGTGTGAACTGATTGATGGCGGTGGCGTTGCCAACCCGCCCACCAATTCGGTGCCGACATGCCCGCCCGCCCCCGCCCGCTGCGCGCGTTGGACAGAGCTGCGCTTGCAGCATGTCTGAGCACATCATGAACTGTGTCCAGATCATTGTGAGCTGGGCGACAAGGGCGTCGCACTGGACAGTCATTTGGCATTGGTCTGGTTGATGGGCGGGGCCCCGCCGGGGCCCCCGGGGCGGGGCGCCGCGGGGCGAGGCGGGGGTGGAGTGATCCCGCGCACGTCTTGTTAGCGGCCTCAGGGCCATGCCAACACACATTCAAGCCGCTGCGACATCACTTTGAGACGATTCGGTCGCTAGCTCGCGAGTTCTGTTCAACTCCCAGCGGCCCCCTTCACTCAGCCCTCCAATCTCAAAAGACGAGTGCAGCGTCACTCGAGGTTGCTATCGCTGCTGAGAGGGCTCTGATCAACAACTGTTGCAAGTCCACCTCTCGCAAGCATGCCGACGTTCAACCTCACGACCAATGGCAAGCCCGGGTGCAGCTGTGAGCTGCCGATCGGGCCGCTCAGGGCTGCCGCGCGATGCCGCCCGCCCGCCTACCCGCCCGCTGCCCACCCGTCCGCAGCCACATAATACTCTCTGTCGCATCAGCCGCCCACATCATGCTCTCTGTCGCATCATTCTCACTAAGCTGCCCACATCACTCCCTCTGTTGCAGTGCCCGGAGACCGCGTGTCCTCCAGCCAAATAATTGCGGACCTGTCGAAGACCGTGGCCAAGGCGACTGGCAAGCCAGAGTCGGTGCGCCGCTTGCGCAAATCGCCTGCTGCATCGAGGCGCCGCTTGCAGTCACACAATTGTTCCCTTGAGTGCCGCCCTTATTGCAGTACGTCATGATCTCGCTCTCCACTGACAAGCCTATGTGAGCCGGCCTGCCAGCTGAGGTTGGCTGGCAGTGGACGCTGCCTCTCTGTGCTTCTATGCCCTGCTATTTCATGCGTGCATCCGCAGGTCGTATGGCGGCACTGAGGAGCCATGCGCATATGGTGGGCACGCAGTCGCTGGCTGCAGCAGATGCGCTGTTGTACACCACTGATGTTCCGCCAGAGCTGTTGCATACCTGCTGCGAGCTGCTTGCAAACTTTCCTCTGTCATTGCGCTTGTGCTTGCAGGCGAGCTGATCAGCATCGGATCCATCGGCGGTGAGAAGAACAAGCAGGTGAGGCGGTCGCTGCCTGTGCAGTCGTGAGCGTGGGACGCGCGGCGCGGGACCCGCGGCACATCTTGAGCACCCGGCGTGCCTCTACTGGCGTTCCTGCTTCTGCATGGTCCCACTCCCCAGCATGTGGTGCTGCCCGCACGCAGATTAGCGCCGCGCTGGCCGAGGTGGTGCAGCGGCACCTGGGCGTCCCGCCATCGCGGTTCTACATCAAGGTAAGCAATGTCATAAGCATGCCTGCGCGCGTGTGTGCATGTCGGTGCATGCAGTCATCAGCGCGTGGGTGCATGCCATCGACTGCTTGAGCGGGCTGAGATGCACGTCTCCGCATGCGCTGTCGCTGCTGCCTCCTCGCCTGCCTTCAGTTCTATGACGTTGCCCGCTCCGACTTCGGTTTCAATGGCTCGTGAGTGGCTGCCGCGCAGCATGGGTGCCGTGCAGAGGGGCTGCTGCATGCTTGCACCGCACCCAAGTACAAGCTGGGGCTTAAGTCCACTGCCCTGTTCCCCTGTGCCTGCCCTGCAGGACATTCTGAGGTTGCTGGAGCAGCGGTGGTGACTTGTGTCCGCAGCGGCATCGCCTTGGGTTGGGCTGGCAGCATCTGGCACGGCGTGCCGCTGAGCGTGTGGGGAACCGAACCGGCCTGTTCGATGGCCGGATGGCTGGAGGCACCCCAGGTCTCACAGCAGCGAATGTGCATTCTTCAGGATCTTTGTTGCACGCCGTACTACTGTATCTGCGCAAATTACGAGCAGGCGGCTGGGCTGCCTGCCTGCTAGCTTCCGAGCTTCTGGCATGAGCCACGCTCAGGGGCTGCCCTCGTGTCCCTCCTGGGCGTCATTGGTGGCGCTCCCTGCACTACCTTCATCGCCGGCGCGCACCTTCTCCACTCCCTGCGGCATGCAGCAGTTACCAGCAGGGGTCATGCAGCCTTCAACTGGGCAGCAGCGCATGGTGCCAAGCAGCCAGCTTGCTCCCTCTCGCCTGTGCTGCCTCCTGGCTGGCGTGTTCAGCGCTCTCGCTCGCCACAACCGCAGCAAACACTCCTCATTCACCACGCATAGGTAGTGTCAGTAACACAGCGAGCTGCAGTTGCTCCTTGCCTGCTCCAGGCCCTCGTGCTGGGACCGCCCCTTCAGGCCGGCTTTGCCCTCGTCGACGCCCTTTGATGCTTGAATGGCGTCTTTGTCGTGCTGGCGGGTGCGGCCTGCATGGCAAGACCAATCATGCTTCAGCCACTCACCAGCTCGCCAGGGACGTTGCGCACCTGCAGTCTCATGAGTGTGCTTGGCCGCCTCGGTGGCAGTGCGATTGGAGCGATCTTTCGAAGTGCTCCAGGCCTGGACAGCAGGTGATCTGGCGAGCGCGCCATGACTATGGCACCTCCCCCTCATGGCACTGTCGGGCGCCGGCGCTCTGGTCACCTGGGCGCCTGAGGCGGCCAGCGCTGCTGCTCTTACCTGCGCATCCTTGGGCACCCTGGCCGCCTGCTTGCTCAGCTCGTCGCCGTGGGGGCGGTCCTGTGGAGATAATGCGTGGAGAGATGACGCAGGAGGACATGCGCACGCGGGTGGCGGGCAGCCAACCCGAGCGACAGCCGACCCGGCGCAGCCCCTTCTGTGCTCACGAACCTGGAACGAGGGTCCCGAGGCATGTGGCACCAGCGGCGGGCGGCCGGCTCGCGTCTTTGGGCCCAGCCTCGGACCGCCCGCTGCCAGGAAGGCAGGCCACTGGCAGCTGAGCATGGAGGCTGGGGAGTGTGCCAGGCCCAGGTTGGAGATAGATGCAGGGTGAGCAACACCTGCCACATATGCCACCCGGGCCTGACGCGGTGCACGCATCCCCATCCCCTAGGCCTGACACTCTTGTTCGGGCACCACATCACATCCTTGCAAGCGGCAGCCAGCAGCAGGTCATACACCCGGCAGTTCACGTTGCTGAGGCAGATGCGAATGCGCGGGATGGTGACTGGCGCACTCGATCTCGTAGCCTGCGGTAACCTGCGGCCCGCCGTCGCACTCGTGCCCGCCCTGCCCGCCGTCCGCAACCTGTCACACTGCACCGGTCCACTCATCAACATCAGCTGCCCAGTTCCCTGGGACTCGCTCGATTTCCTGCATGAGCGACAGAGCGCCATCCAGGTACCTTAGTTAGGCACGCCACCTGCACTAGCCAGCACGTCCCCTGCATCAGCATGCCCTTGCTGCAGTCCTCATTGTGTGATGGTGCTGCACGCCACACCGGGTCTGTGGTCGGCACGGGCTCCGGGGAGGAGGACCAGGCGTGGTCCAAGTCCGACCAGTCAGCCACCGCATTGTCCTCCTGGTCTTCCAGCTCTGCGCCCTCCTGCGCCGGCAAGGTGGACGCTGGCTGCGTGGCGCTGCCCGCGGCAGCAACCCCGCCGCCGCTGCCGCAGCCCTGTGGCTCTGACGGCAGCTGTTCGTCGCTGCTGGCCCAGTCCTGCTCGTCTGTGAATGACGACGAGGTCAGCCCCTGATCGATCAGCTGGTGCACTGCGTGTGCCAAGGAAGGTGTAGGTTGAACCAGAGAGGACGCGCAAGGTGTGCGGCCCCCGCATCGCACCCGTCGGCTCGCTCCTGAAGCGACGGGCTTCTTGCGCGGCACGCCGGGTGAACTCGGCAGCATCCTCGTCCGACTGGTGGTCCCGTTGGTCGGGAAAGGCGCCCTGCTCGGGTGTCGCAGGACGTGCGGTGATGTGGCGCCCATGGGCTGACCCTCCACCAGCGCCCCTCGGCACCCACCTTGGGCGCTGCCGCAGGAGCCCTGAACGGACCGAGGGTACGGCGATTGGCACTGCGGCGTGCGTGCGGTCGCCACGCGGCCGCCCTTGGGGCGTGCGTGAACGCAGTGTAGGCCATCGTGGTTGCAGTCGGCGCTCCGACGACAGCGGTGGAGGACTGGCCGGCCAAAGGGGGAGACCAAAGAGCACGGCACTTTCCACCTGCGAGGCCTTCTTCTACCCGGCGCGCCCTGTGCCTCCCACTCTTCACGTGCCCAGCCCCGCCCAGCAGGCGTAGGCCTAGCTAGATAGGTAGAACAGCAGCGCCGCTCCGACTGTTTGAACAGAAGGCCGCAGGCTAGCATCGTTCCAGTGCCCCAGCCTTCTCTTACCTACCAGGTCCATGCCCTGGCCGCCTGGGGCGCTGGGATGGGCAGCAAGGCGCGGGTGGGAGCAGGCAGAGAAGCTGGGGGGCGGCTCTCACTTGCACATCCCGCCGCCTGCGTGCAGCCTGCTCACCCGCCATGAAGCTTGCCCTCGCCCTGGGCCTGGTGGCCGCCCTCGCGAGCGCCGCCGCCGGCGCAGCCGTCGTCGACTCCAACAACGAGACTGCGACCGTGGTGAGCGCGCTTTTGTCGCGCCCCGCCTCCCTCGCTGCTCCCGCTGCGCAACGCCTCCGTCTGCCTGCCCTGCAGCTGGGCAGCCGCCGCACGCCCTCCAGCCCGCCCCCGCCGCGCGCTCGGCCAACGGCTTCCCGCCGCTCACCCGCTCCCTCCCCGCCGCCGGCACAGGACGCCGGACTCCTCAGTGTCATCTACATGGGCGGCCTGCAGCCCGGCTGGCGCTCGGCCTCCTGTGAGCACGGCCGGCAGCAGCAAACTGCTGCCCGCCTGCAGGCCGCGCCTGCCGCCTCCCTCGCCCGCCTGCCTGCCGCGCCCGCCCTGCCCCTCGCGCCCGCCCGCCTGCCTCACCCCTGCCCTGCCCCGCCCCTCCGCCTCGCCCCGCAGACGGCTGCATCGACTGCACCCTGGCGGACGCCAGCCGCCGCCGTGCCGCCTCCCCCGCCTCGCTCTTTGCCCAGGTCGCACCCTGGGCGGCCTTTATCCTCGAGTCCGACACCCCCTTCTCCGGCGCCGCAGTCCTGGACGTGTGGGTGCAGGGCACTGCCCTCACCAACGGTGCGCTCTTCCTCGAGGACACGGTCAACCGCCGCCTCACCCGCCAGCTCACGCTCGACACCGCCCAGCGCGGCGACGCGCGCGTGCTCTTCGGCCCCGACAACCAGGGCTGGTGCGCGCGGGCGAGGGCGCGCGGGAGCGCGGGCGCTTGCTGGGTGCAGCGCAGCGCGCTCGCGTCGGGCTGCCGGCCGCCTGCGCCCCTGCCTCGCCCTCTGCCAACGTCCCGCCACTCCTCTGTCTGTGCTCGCCCCACACCCCTCCCAGGTACCACGTCCAGATCAACCTGGCCCGCCTCACCGACTCCTCCGACACCAAGCTCGGCGCGGTGCCCGTCCCAAACACCTGGACCCGCATCACCCTACTCGACAAGAGCGGCACCGGCTTCTCCCTCCAGCTCGATGATGCCTACATATACTCATCATTGCTTATGCCCTTCCAGGTGTGACCATGAGGCCACAACATGCGCCGGGGGGGCATGCGGGGAAGTGCTCTGCCCCCTGCGCCAGCCCCGCGCGGCGCTGACAGCCTCGCCCCGCCGCCCGCGCCCCGCCCCCGCAGACTTCCGAGGCCTCCGCAACCAACACCTCGGCACCCTTTCCGTGCGTCGGCGCCAGCTGCGCCAGCCTGCCGGCGGCCAAGCCCTCACCCGCCACCCTGGTGCCGCTGTACGGCGGCGAAGTGGTGCGTTCTGGGCGTGCGCTGCACCCAGCTCTGTTCTGCTGCGGGGCCGCCCCTGCTGCTCCATGTTTGCTCTGCACCCAGTTGCCGCGGCTGCCTTGGCCTGCTGGGGCAAGCTGCGTGCCCCTCTGTCCGGCGCTTGCCCCGCCTCCCCGCCCAACTTGCCGCTCAGTGTGCTCTCCCCTCGCCCGCAGGGCCTCAACTCTGCGCCCGACAACGGCTTCATCATGCGCCTGAAGCCCAACGTCACCCTGGAGGATGTGCAGGGCATCTGCGCCGAGCTGGCTGGCGCCGGCGACCAGGCGGCGCCGCGCTTCCGCGGTCTCTGCAAGGCGGGCCCCGCCGGCATCGACTCGGCGGCGGTGCAGGACGCCTCTGCGCCCGTGGCCTACCCGTTCCAGTCCTTCCTGGTGGGGGCGGGAATTCCACAACCGTGCAACCAGCGCGCCGCACCACGCGTGGCTGCGTCCCTCCGCCGCACCCCTCCCCTCCCGCCTCGGCCGCGAGCACCTCTCCCGCCCTCCTGCCCGTGCCAGGTTGAGTCCTCGGACGACCTGCTGGCGATGCGGCAGAGCCTGGGCGACAGCGTGGCCTACATCGAGCGCGACCGCATGGCATCGGTGGACGTGGTGAAGATGGTGCGAGCGAGGGGCAGGGCGCGAGAGATTGACGGGCGGGACACAACGGATGAAGGGGGAGGGGCCTCCTCACGCCTCATGCCTCGCCCCTCCCTCCTCCCTCCCCCGTGTCAACGCAGGTGCCCCTGCCCGACGGCGCCACGCTGGACGACGTCAGCGTTCCCTGGGGGTGAGCGTCATCGCCGCTCCGTGACGCCGCACTGTGCTGGGCGTGCCGCCCCCCTTGCCGCGCCCCATTCCCCACCCCGGGCACCCTCCCTCCCCCCCCCCCCCCCCCCTCCCTGCCGCTCCCCGCCCTCCCGCCCAGGCTGGACCGCATCGACCAGGCTGCGCTGCCGCTGGATGGCGTCTTCTCTCCCGGCGCCGGCCTCAACGGCAGCGGCGTCCACATCGTGAGCGCGCTCGCCGCCACCCTCTGGCTTCCAGCGCTGCAGGCCGCCTGCTGCGAGGGCGCACGCCCGTGCGCCTGTGCACCGCCAGCGCGCGCCCGCCCCACCCCCCGCAGTATGTGCTGGACACCGGCCTGCGCGCCTCCCACGTCGACTTTGCGGGGCGCGTGGGCGAGGGCGTGAACGCGGCGGCCGGCGTGGCCATAGCGTCGGTCGAGGGCGGCGCGGTGGTCGCCACCGCCACCGTGGACAACAGCAACTGCGGGGCGGAGGACCTGGAGTGCCTGCGCGCCACCATCCAGGGCGGCGTCTCCGACACGACCGACGTGCAGGGGCACGGCAGGCGAGGGGCGCCGGCGGGGGCGAGAGGGCCGCGCCCTTGGGGACACTGGGCAGTGGGCTCTGGTCCCAGCGGCCGTGCGCGCCTCCCTTGCACCCCGCGTTGCCCATCGCCCACCTCGCCTGCCGCGCTTGCCCTCTGCCCCTCCCCCCGCGTCGCCCATCGCCCACCTCACCTGCCTCGCCCCCCCCCTCCCCCCGACCACAGCCACGTGTCGGGCACCGCCGCGGGCACCACCTACGGCGTGGCCAAGGCGGCGACGCTGCACCCTGTCAAGGTCATGGGCGACGACGGCTCCGGGTCCTACTCCAACATCATCGCCGGTGAGGCGCGGGCGGGGCAGGCCACGGCCGGCGGGTGGGAGGCCAGGGGGGGGGCCAGGAGGGCGAGCGGAGAGTGGGGGCCCCGCCCGTGCACCTGCAAGCGCCTCCTCCCAGAGCGGCGCGCTCCCCCTCCCACCCTCCCTCCCTCCCACCACGACAGGGATGCAGTGGGTCCGCAACCACGTGGCGCGCAACGGCTGGCGCGGCGTGGTTTCCATGTCCCTGGGCGGGCCCGCCTCCACCGCCCTCAACGACGCCGCCGAGCAGCTGGTCGCCGCAGGCGGGCGGTTGGCGCGGGGGCCCTCCTCCCACTCGTTGCCGCCACGCGTGGGTGGTGCCCCTGCCCCCCTGGCTGTCGCCTCTGCCCTGCGCGCCGACCCCCGGCGCCCACCCCGCCCCGACTGTCCAGGCGTCCCCGTGATCGCCAGCGCCGGCAACAAGTACGGCGCCGACGCGTGCAGCCAGAGCCCCGCGAGCGCGGCCGACGCCATCGGCGTGGGCAGCTCCACCAACACCGACGCCCTCTCCTCCTTCTCCAACGTCGGCTCCTGCGTCAACCTCTTTGCCCCCGGCACAAACATCCTCAGCGTCGGCATCACCTCGGACACCGCCTCGGCGCTGATGAGCGGCACCAGCATGGCCACCCCCCACGTCACCGGCACCGCCGCGCTCATCCTGCAGGCGCGCGCGGGCGCAGGCAGCGGGCGCGGCAGTGGCGCGTCGAGGGAGGGAGGGGCGGCAACTGGGGTGCGCGGCGGGAGGCGCGCCCCCTTGGTGGTGGCCACACGCAACTGACCCCGCCCCCTCCCCCCCACCCCCCACCCCCACCCCACCCCACCCCACCCACCCCCAGGCCTACCCCAACGCCACCGTGGTCAAGGTGCGCTCCATCCTGGACCAGGCCGCCGCCTCCATCGTCTTCTCCTCCACCTCTCCGCCCCGCCTGCTCCAGGTGTGGCGCCGGGCGGCGGGGGGCCGCTGTCGCGGCAGCCCGGGCACAGAGCAGCCGCCCGAGAGCAGCTGCCTGAAGCTCAGCCTCTGCCTGCGCCGCCCCCTCCTCCTTGCCCCCTCTGCCCCAGGCCCAGAAGGGCCGCATCGCGCCCAGCTTCAACCCCAACCCGCCGCAGCCCAGCCCCTCGCCCAGCCCCGCGCCGGCCGCGGCCGCCCCCGCCTCCCCGGCCCCCGCCTCGACCGCCCTGCCAAAAAACGGGACGGCGCCGGCTGTGATGCTGCCCCTGAGCAAGCTGACGCCGGGGTACAGCTGACGTCCCTCCCGGGCTGGCTCTGGCCGCGCACCAACTGCTCGACCAGCAGCGCCGTCCGGTCGGCCGGCGGCGCCCCACGCCCGCGCCTCGTCGGCGGCGCGATGCTGCTGGGGCTGGCGGCCGCGGTGGCGGCCGCGCTGCCATGACTGCCATGACCCCTGGCGCCGCGCAGGCGCTCCGCGTGTCAATGGTAACTAATGGTAACTACTGCGGGTGCCGGGCAGCGGGCGGATGGGCACTTCCGCATCAGCGCGGGCGCCGAGAGCAGCCGCCTGAAGTGCGGCCGCCGTGGCTTCTTCTTTCTCTGAGCTGAGAACTTGAGAGCTAGTGTGTACCAGCACAACTGCAACAAGAAGATGGCATATGCACAGCTGTCGCGCGCTGCGCATGCTGGTGCCGGGACACGCGTGGCAACAGGGAAATTCAAGCAGCGCAGGTATTCACGTTCCGGACACCTCTGGCCTCATCCATCTGCATCACATTCTACCTCGGGCCGGCGTTCGCCCGCAGGCGAGTGGGAATGGGCCAGTTCGTGCAACGGGGGCCCAGCGCCCTTCTCGGGCGCTGAATGTGCTTTTCATCGGCCATGGGAGCTGCGAGGAGGCCGGAGGGGGGTGGAGGGCTTCGCGCACGACTCAGCTCAGAAGATGGTGTACTGCCAGTGCAGTGCAGGCTCCTCCGGGCTCCTCGAGCGCGCGCATACATCTCGCTCGGTGAGCGCACAGCGAGATCTGCGAAAGGCAGCTCTCTGTCGTGAGTCAGGCGGGGCCGACAGCAGGTCCCGCATGCGCACCGCCCTCACTCGGTTCTCGCTCCATCCCACTCCCGCATGCAGCAGCACCATGCCCATCGACAAAACTGCGTTCCGCACGCCCCACTTGTGGGTGCGCGTGACCGAGGTGAGAGGGCCGCCGGGGGCATGCCGCGCACGCAGGCGCGCACGCTGCGCCTGGGCCGCGCAGCCCGCCCCGTGGCGCTAGCGTTAGCGCTGTGGCATGTGGCATGAAGCACTGCAACATGGCCCCGCCCTGTCCCGCCTCCACCCCCTCTCAGCTCGTGTTTGGCATAATCGCATTTGCGGTCGTCGCCGACGCCGCGGGCTGGTCCTCCAGGCGGGTGCAGGGGGGCTACGGGGGGCTCGTGCACGCCGCTCTTGAGAGCGGGCCGTGGCACAGGCGCCCGTAGGGGGTAGGGCCCTCCACGTCCCAACCCCCCACCCCACCCCACCCCACCCCACCCCCATCCTGACCCTCACGTACCTCCCTAGCCTTTCCTCCCCAGGGTCGATTTCACTATCTTCTGCGGCGTGACCACCATCCTCATCGCCCTCGTCTTCACTGCCGGCTACCTGCTCCAGTTCCGCTGGGTGCGGCTGAGCGGCAGTGGGCGGGGCCGGCACGCGAACGGGTGCCCCGGGCGCCACGCCGCGCCCTGCATGGGCCCGCGCAAGCGCTCCCTCCGGCCCCCACCGGCCGGCCCAGCGTCACACGCATAGCCGCCGCCTCTTCCCTCGCCCCAGCCCACCCCCAGCCCACCCCTCACACCCCCTCTGCCCCTGCCTCCCTCAGGCCAAGGGTCTCATCCCCCTGATCGTGGATGTCGTGTGGGCCATCTTCTGGCTGTCCGCCGCCGCCGCGCTCTCCAACTCGCTGGCCAACTACGACAAGGCGCGTGCCGTGGAGTGATGGTGCGGTGTGGTGGTGGTGGTGGTGTGAATGGGTGGGGAAGTGTGCACATGTGTGGTGGGCGTACGGCGGGGGGTCCAGATCGGTGAGCCTCTATACCCGCACGGATGTGCCCGTTGGGATCAACAGCTTCGCTTGCTTGCTGGACGATTCACGGAAGCTTCGGGACACGAGCACGTTTGGCACTGGCTGACACAATCTGTGGGCCGCGCTCTGCAGGGCTGGGCCTGGGGCCGTCGCCGCCTGCTGGGCGCCACCACCTACCAGGACCTGCTCGACCAGGTGGAAGGAGGGGGCGGTGGGGGTCCAGAACAGTCGGGCAGCATGGCGCTGTGCACTCCTGCCCCCCCGTCCCGATGCCGTCAAGCCCCAGGCCCTCGAGCCCCCCCCCCCNCCCCCCCCCCCCCCCCGCCCGCCAACCCCCCGGCCCCCGCCCCCCCCCCCCCCCCCCCCCCCCCTCCCCCAGTCGCCCACGCCTCGGGTGCTCTAGCGCCCCTCACTTGCTGCCCACGCCCGCACCCCCCGCACCCATCCCCTGCAGGCCTATGCCAACGCCGCGGACGCCGTCTCCTCTGCCGCGGACACCGCCTCGCACTGGCACAGCCGCCTGCAGGCCTCTGTCGCATTCTCCTGGCTCACCTGGTGGGCAGGCTGCGGGAGTCACGCCGTGCGGGTCACACTGCACTCAGCGCAGCCCTCGCTCACATGCCATGCCTGTCGTCCGCTCCTGCCCTGCTCACCCCTCTGATATGGGGCCCCTCCCCCTCCCACACCCACCTACCGCCACCCTCCTTCCCTCCCCCGCAGGTTCCTCTTCATCGGCAGCATTGTTCTGGACGTGCTGGACATCCGCAGCGGCGGCAACGGCATCGGCGCCGCCTCGCCTGCCGCCGCGCCCGAGGCGCAGCCGCAGCCCGCAAAGGCCGAGGTGGTGGCCACCGCCGTGTGAGCGGCCGCGGCCGTATGCGCGTGACGCCACGCCACGCGTGCGGTGGTCCCAGTCTGGTGGGTAGCGGCGGACGTGACCGCCAACGTAACTCTTTAGACTTTGCATTTCCGCGTAGAATGCTCTGTTAGCATGCTTTGCACACCCTTCAAGCACACCCTCTGCCTCATCCTCATCCCCCTGGAGGCGTGCGCCTCTGGACGGGGAGGGCGGCACAGTCGGCGTATGTGGGCGCCGCCAGCAAGCAGGAGCAGTAGACAGCGACAGCGCAGGAGGCAGGCGGGAGAGTCGGCGAGCATGGCATCTGCATCCCCTGGGGGCCTTGGCCTGCGGCAGCACTCGCGCTGCCCCATCGCCCGTGCGCGCCGCCCGGCGCAGCCCTGCCCCGGCGTGATGCATTCTGCCCCGGCCTGCGGTTTGTGCACTCTGCCTTTCGGCGCTGCAGTGGTTTTCATGTTCTCTTAAGCACTCAGAAGGAAGAATTGTGAACATGAGAGCGCCTGCACGGCGCCAGGGGTCATGGCAGTCATGGCAGCGCGGCCGCCACCGCGGCCGCCAGCCCCAGCAGCATCGCGCCGCCGACGAGGCGCGGGCGCGGGGCGCCGCCGACCGACGGGATGGCGCTGCTGGTCGAGCAGTTGGTGCGCGGCCAGAGCCAGCCCGGGAGGGACATCAGCTGTACCCCGGTGTCAGCTTGCTCAGGGGCAGCGTCACAGCCGACGCCGTCCTGTTTTTTGGCAGGGCGGTCGAGGCGGGGGCCGGGGAGGCGGGGGCGGCCGCGGCCGGCGCAGGGCTGGGCGAGGGGCTGGGCTGCGGCGGGTTGGGGTTGAAATCGGTGACGGCCGACGCGGGGGGAGGGGCAGAGGGCAAGCGCGGCAGGCGAGGTGTGAGATGGGCGACGCGGGGGCGGGAGATGGGCGACGCGGTCGCTGGGACCGGAGCCCACTGCCCAGTGTCCCCAAGGGCGCGGCCCTCTCGCCCCCGCCGGCGCCCCTCGCCTGCCGTGCCCCTGCACGTCGGTCGTGTCGGAGAGGCCGCCCTGGATGGTGGCGCGCAGGCACTCCAGGTCCTGCGCCCCGCAGGTGCTGTTGTCCACGATGGCGGTGGCGACCACCGCGCCGCCCTCGACCGATGCTATGGCCACGCCGGTCGTCGCGTTCACGCCCTCGCCCACGCGCCCCGCAAAGTCGACGTGGGAGGCGCGCAGGCCGGTGTCCAGCACATACTGCGGGGGGCGGGGCGGGCGCGCGCTGGCGGCGCACAGGCGCACGGGCGTGCGCCCTCGCAGCAGGCGGCCTGCAAGCCAGAGGGTGGCGGCGAGCGCGCTCACGATGTGGACGCCGCTGCCGTTGAGGCCGGCGCCGGGAGAGAAGACGCCATCCAGCGGCAGCGCGGCCTGGTCGATGCGGTCCAGCCTGGGCGGGAGGGCGGGGGGCGGCAGGGAGGGCGGGGGATGGGGGATGGGGCGGGGCGAGGGGGGGCGCGGCAAACAACACATTGCGGCATCCTGTGCCGGCGGCGGGGAGGGAGCGGGTGAGCGGCGGGAAGCCGTTGGCCGAGCGCGCGGCGGTGGGGGTGGGCTGGAGGGCGTGCGGCGGCTGCCCAGCTGCAGGGCAGGCAGACGAAGACGTTGCGCAGCGGGAGCAGCGAGGGAGGCGGGGCGCGACAAAAGTGCACCCACCACGGTCGCAATCTCGTTGTTGGCGTCGACGACGGCTGCGCTGGCGGCAGCGCTCGCGAGGGCAGCCACCAGGCCAGACCTGGGCCCTCCCCCACATAGTGGGGGAGGGAGGGGCATGGGGAGAGAGAGGAGTGACGAGGCGGCGGCAGAGGGCAGCGCGGGGCAGGGGCGCAGGCGGCTTCAAGGCACGACGCGAGCGCGTTGTGCTGTGCCTAGGAGGGGCCAGGCTGCAATGGCGTCGTTTCTACACCCAGAGTTGCAGGGTCAACAGAATCACAGTCATCTGAATCAGGAGCAGAACAAAACCACAGAGCAGGCGGATCAGAAGCAGTGTGCAGTGTCGTTCAGAGTCGCAGGGTCTTGCCCGAGGCCTGCAGCGCGCCCTCAGCTCCAGCCCTCAGCTCAGCGGGTCCGAGCCCGACCAGTCAAAGCCCAGTGCATCCAGCGCCGCCACGCGCTCCGGCGCCAGCACGCCCGACCGCCGCGCGACGCGCTGCACCGCGCACCAGTTGGTGAGCAGAAAGTCGGCGCCTGCGGTGAGCGGCGCGGGCGTGCAGTGGCCGTGCTCCGCCGCAAACGACGCCAGCTGGGCGCGCCACCGCTGCCACTCAGCCGCCTCGGGGTCAAACTCGAAGCCGGCGGCCGCCAGGCGCTCGGCGCGCGCGCCCTCCAGCGCGCCGGTCGCGTGCGCCGCGCGCTGCTTGGCAGCCCACCTGCGCGGCCGCAGGTCGGGGGGTGGGGGGTGAGAAGGGACGAAGCGCAGCAGCACACGCGCTCGCTGCGCGGCCACGCATGCCAGACAGGGCAGCGAGCTGTCCGCTGCTAGGGTCCTGGAACTCCCTCCATCCCTCCTGTCTGCCCCTCACATCCTCCTGCCCTGCTGCCTGCCACCCCACCACCCCATACCTGCTCAGCTCCGGGTCGTCGTCTTCCCGGTACCCCACATGCACGTCGCCATGCTGCGCCGCATACCCCTCCAGCTCCCCAAACCGCCGCTCCCACTCGCCGGCGGCGTCGCTGATGAGCCCGTGCCTCCAGGCCGCCAGCTGCTCCGCTGCGCTCTCGTCGTCGCTGATCTGCGATAGGCAGGAGGAAGAAAGCAGGAGGAGAAAGCCGGTGGAGCAAGGCAATTGGTGCGCTGCAAGACGAGGCCACGAGCGAGTTGAGGATGGAGGAGGAATGGGGTGCAGGACGGAGAGGTCGGTGCAGGCACCAGGGCCGAGAGTATGAGACAGCGAAGCGGGGAGAGCACGCGCTGTGGCGCCTCCTGCGGCTGCACGCGGGCGTGCAGCGTCACACTCGCCTCTGCAGACTGCTGCAGCAGCAGCGCCGGCTGCGCCTCGGCCATCTTCACCACGTCCACCTGCAGCGGCGATGATGTGCAGTTCTAGCATCATGCACCTCGCTGGAGGCGCCACTGGTGGGGCCCTGCCACTCGCAGCGGGGTGACGCTACTAGCCACCGGGGTCGCGCCAGCCCTAGCGCCGCGCACCTGCTGCCCCGCACGCGCAGCCTTGAGCTCCAGCAGGCGACGGAGGATGCTGGAGGTAGGCGGGCGCGCAAAAGCATGTATGGTGTGTGTTGGTGGGCGTCTAATGCAGTGCCGCCCCAGACGCAGGCCCGTGCCCCCGCCTGCAGCAGCTGCCCGCCGGCGTTCAACCGGCTGGCCGTAATCCT
Source organism: Chlorella sp. A99 (assembly GCA_003063905.1). Lineage (NCBI taxonomy): Eukaryota > Viridiplantae > Chlorophyta > Trebouxiophyceae > Chlorellales > Chlorellaceae > Chlorella > Chlorella sp. A99. The sequence continues at coordinate 582,265 of PCFQ01000001.1, forward strand.
CCCACACCTTTTCTGTCTCTCACACGTGTCTCATACATGTCTCATCACCTGCGGTAGTCGGCGCTCAGCAGGCGTGGCTCGCGCACGACCATGAATACCACATCCACGTCGGCGCGCCCGCCCAGCAGCTGGCGCAGGGCGACCAGGCGCCGCGACACCTCTGCCACCTGCAGCAGGCGGGGGGGGGGGGGGGCATGGAAACTGTGCTCCTGCGACGTGCAGCCCAGGACACTCGAGCAGAGGAGGGCTGCACAGCGGCTGCCGGCATGCAGCGCACCTGCGCCGCTCCGGCTTCCTCGCCCCACGCTGGCAAGGGGGCTGCTGCCGCTGCTTGCGTGCCTGCCGCCGCGTCTGGAAGGAACCAGGTGGCGCTGACGCCCGGCGGCAGCGCGTCCAGCTCCCCCTGCTGCAGGGCGGCGCCCATGTCGGCCCAGGAGCTGCTGCTGGCAGACACATCAGTGCCGGCGTCCACCAGGCGCCTGCAGGAGGGAGAGCGCGGGGCGTTTAGGCGAGGGCAAGCGCATGGCGCAGGGAGCGGCAGGGCTGTACATGCCGCCCCGGCCTGGGTTGCTCTTTCTTGAGGTGGTTCCCAGAGGAACACCTCTGGCCTCGCCTACGCTGCTCCTCGTCAACCACACCCTGGGCGACCTGCGGCAGGGGGGGCGAGAGGGGTGCTCGAGTGACTGCTCGGTCCTGTTCTTTGCTTGAAGACGCTCCTGCACGCACGACTCACCCAGAATGCGTCGAGCAGGTCGGCGGTGCTGCTGTTGCTGCTTAGCGCTCGCACGTGCAGGCGCAGGCGGGCAGGGCGGGACGGGCGGTGGCGGTGGGGAGGCGCCACCAGCGCCTGTGCTAGTAGTCCTCGTGCGCCCATTTCCACAGCTTTAATCGACGCCGCAATCTGTGCCGAGCCGCCTGTGGAAGAGATTGGGATTGGCAAGCTGGCGCCTTTAACTCTAGGCGAGGCGCAAACCAGCCTTGTGTAGGACAGAGAGACTGACACAGGCGATCGGGATTGAGCGAGTACCGCCGCCACCTTCCTCCCGCCCCCGCCCAATGAAGACATTCAGAGCAGGCGTCAAGGAGGAGCTGGCAGCCATGGCTTCGGCGCAGCGCATCAGCTACGTCCAGGTGAGTGTGTCGTGTCGGTGGGGGCTGGCCTCGGGGGGGCCGCAAGGCCCAGAGCAGCCCATGATCTCTGTGTTGCTTGCGGCAAGCAAGGTGGCTACTCGGCGGCCCGCGCCGCCAGCGAACAGCCGAGCTTACCGCCGCCTAGAGCCCTCCCACCTTGCCAACACCGTGCTTTCCTACCCTCCTGCTGATGCCGCACTCGTGTGCGCTTTACCCACACTCATCTGCGGCGCAGGGTGGGGCGCAGGGCGGGCGCAAGTGCAGGCGGCACAGGCAGGGCCATCGCGGGTGCGTCGGTCGAGACTGGATCGTGCGCCACTGGACCCAGAACCGCCAGCCCAAGAAACCGAGCCGCGCGGAGCGCAGGGAGCGCAAGGTGCCGAGGGAGGGCGGCGCTGGAGGCGGTGCGGCGTGAGCGGCGCTGGGCGGCACGTGCGATGGTCCATGGCCCACAAGAACTGCAGCAGCAACCTGTGCACGCATTCTGGTCTTGCGAAGTTGTCGCCAGCAAAAAATGCGAATTGAGGGCTGGGCATGTGGATTGAGTGCGTGCAAACGAGCATGCGGGAGGGGGCACTGGAGCACGGGCGGACCTCCACTGCGCTGGGCCCGCCCATGCGTGCGGCAGCTCCCACATGCCAGAGCAGGAGCGCCAGCGAGGGACCGGATGCATGCAGTGGCTTGTCTCAGCGTGCAACAGGAGGGAGGGACGCCCTCGGTGCGTGAGCGCGTGTGGGCAGGCTGAACGTCAGCCTCCATGGTCGGGCGGAACTCACAGTGACAGTAACAGTGCAGTGCTGAGCTCCCTGCTCTTCTCCAGCTGAGAGCTCCTGTGCAGGTCTCGATCTGTCGCGCAAGAGAGCGGCGCTATTGAATTGAATTGAACACATCCTCTCAAGGTCCCACATGCTGGTTCGCCATGGAGGGCGCTGAGATCGGCATCGAGGACCTCGGGTGGGCAAACCGCGATTGGCACCCGCCAGTAGGGGATGGGCGGTGGCAGTTGCCGCCGGGCGCCGCAGAGTGCCTGGGTACAAATGCACCCGAGAGAAGCGCACCTGCCCCCCCTCGCCCCCGCAGCGAGGACCTGGTTGGCCGCATCGTGGCCCTAGCACCGCGGGAGGCGCACGCGGTGTGCCGGCGGTGGTGCGACGCTGCTCGCAGGAGCGTGCGCGCCCTGCGCCTCGAGCTGCCCACCCACGCGAGCAGGGCGGCGGCGCTGGCCGGCTTTGCCCTGGAAACCCTGGACCTGCGCGTGAAGGTTCTGAAACGTCGCACCCCTGCACTGGAGATCGCGCTGCCTGGTGTGGCATCTGTGCTGGCCTCGCTCACAGCATTGAGGTGGGAGGGATGTGGATGGGGTTGCCACAAAGATGTTTTCGCCGGCACATCTCCACTCTTTTGAGTGTCAGCTCACCCTCATTCTGCGCCGCACCGCCACCCAGGTCCCTGTCCGCGGAATTCGTCTTCGGCGACACGCCGTCAACTGCACCGCTGGCCACCGCCCTAGCTGGCCTTGAAGCCCTCACTTTCTTGAACATCGCCTCCTGCTTCGCGCCAGACTGGGGCTTGCTTGCGCAGCTGACAGCCCTGGAGGACCTGAATGCGAATGTCTGCGGACATCTTGGGCGAGGGCCATTGCAGCCTTCGCCGCTGAAGCACCTGACCCTACTACGCCGCCTCGACATCGGCGGCTGTTCAGCGGTCATGGATTGGGGCGCAGGCGGTGCTGCCATTTTGGCCGGGCTGCCCCACCTCGAGCAGCTGTGGATGGGCAATTGCGGCGAGCGTGGTTTCGCCGCCCTGTTGGCAGCCGCCAAGGCCATGTGGCCTGCGCCCTGGCCCGCGCTTCGCGTGTTGGACCTGTGGGGGGCTTACCTTCCAGGCGGCGACACTGCGGCGCTGGCAGAGCTGTGGGCGTGCTGGGGCGGGCCCTGCCCGCTGCGCCGGCTCAGTCTGTCCAGCGTCGAGGCAGTGCCGCGTGCGCCCGCCCTGGCGCTGATGGCAGAGCGCTGCCAAAGCCTGGAGTGCCTCGAGCTGCTGGACTGGCTGTGGTGCCCGGCCGACCTTGCCGCGCTGTCGTCGCTGAGCGCCCTCACGTCGCTGGAGGCGGATGTGTTTAATGTGGACTATGAGGAAGGTGATTTCAGCGGCCCTGCCGAGCTGGCCGCCGCGGTCGCGCGCCTGCCGGCGACGCTGGTGCGGCTCAGCGTGGGAGACGATTTCTGGGATGATGAAGAGGAGCTGGCAGAGGCAGCGTGCGCCCTGCTGGAGGAGGCGCGCCCTGGCCTTCAGGTCTGCTTTGAACTTAATGATGAAATGTGATGCCTTGTTGGCCAGGCCCCGCAGTATTTGCTGTGCCTTTTCCAATTTCCATGCCCACTTGCAAGCAGAAGCCAACATTGCAAGCAGAGGCCAGCACGTCGAGACTCCCGGCAATGTGGGGTTGCAGGGCGGCGCCCTGGACGGCAGGGCGGCGCCCTGGGCGCGAGGGGCCAGGCGGCGGTGGTAATGGTCACCTGCTGCCCAATCAATTCCGCTCCTCGATCTCTTCTTTCGATTCTTGCATCATTCTGCGTGCTGTCCATTGCGTCAATTTGCAGGCCGCGCATGCCCCCGATTTGAACACGCGCAACCCCTGCAGCCGCGGATCATCAACAAGCTCAAACACTTCTGGGACAGGCACGTCCCGCTCCAGGCGCAGACCAGCTGCGCTGCGCTGCGCTGCGCTGCGCAGGCCTGCTGGTGGTCACCCATCCGCTGGCACAGGGCCTCAGCAGCGCCGCGCTTGCCCCGGCCGCGCGCAGGCTGGAGGCGCGGGAGGCGTGCAAGCGCCTGGCAGCGCTGCCCCTCGAGCGGCTGACCAACGTCAACATCTCGTTCGATATGTGGTCCCCAGAGGACAGCGCGACCGACTTTGTCAAGTTTGTGAAGACCGGCTTGCTCCTCCGTGCGCTAGCTCACCATGTCCTGTGTGGGGGGCGCCGGCTTGGCGCTCGTGGCTGCTGGGGACGTGATGGCCAGGAGCCCTTGCCTGGAGGTGGCGCGCATCGCCGCCCACATGGAGGTCGAGGAGGCGCGTGCGCTGGTGCGCCAGCTGTCAGCGCAGCCGCAGCTCCGCCTGCGCCGACTCAGGGTGGGCGGCACCAACGTCGCGCTGCGGCCGGCCGCAGAGGTGGCCTCCGTGACCTCGCTCGAGCTCAGCGCAGCGCGCGTGGACGTTCGCTGGGGCTGCCTGCCCAGCCTCAGGCACCTCGCGCTTGAGCACGTGGCAGCCCTCAGGCAGCCGCTCGACGCTTGCGCGGGCAGCCTGCGCTCCCTCAAGACTCTCTACGGCTACTAAGCACGCCGCGGCCTCAAGCCCAGCCACCTGCAGCCGCTGACTGCGCTTGAGAGGCTCGAGCTCACGTGCGCTGCGCCATGCCTAAATGCCGCCTTTCTGCCCGTGCTCTGCCCTGGCGCGCCTGCATGCGCTGCCACGCCGGCCAGCCCAGCTGCGCCTTCACACCCTGCTGTTTAATGTGCAGGTGCTCCGGCTACACCAGCTAGACCTGTTTGTGAGCGGAGGGTTTTCGCTGCCCTTTTCTGCTGCTGCGTTTGGCGATAGCCTGCGGCAGCTCTCCGTTTACACGCGCCACCCGACATCGATAGCGACTCTGAGGAGGACGCTGTTGGAGGACCCCTCCGGCGGCACGGCGTTTGCGCCAGGGGCACTGCACAGCCTGTGGCGCCAGGGGCACTGCACAGCCTGCGGCGCCTGGAGCACGCTGGTGCTGCGCAACGGCGATGCGGAGGCGCGCGCCGCGGTAGCCGCCCTGCACGGCTGTTGCGAGTCCCTCACCTACCTGAAGCTGGGCTTTCCACCTGCTGATGGGGTGGCAGCGCCGCTGGGGGCGGCGCTGCGCCACCCACAAGCTGCTGCTTTTTTTTCTCGTGGGCATGGAGCCCTCCGAGGCCATTCAGGAGCTGCAGCACCAGGTGGAGGCTGTGCTGCCGGTGTGCTCGATTGTGTGCTCTGAAAACTATGGGAGGCTGAGGGTGAGACTGACTGGCATCATAACACTCATATGGTACACTGAGGCAGCGATAATTGTAAACTTAGGCAGCTGTCTTTCGCTGGGCAACTGATGTCTGGAAGCCGTCTCTCGCTGGGCAACTGAGTAGTACTGAGTGGCAGCAGTTGGAAGAAAAAAAGAAAGAAAAGGGAGATGCCAAAGTGTGGCAGTACAAGAAGAGATGGAGTTGTCAAGGGGAACATACAAAACTGACCACGCTGGGGTACCGCCACGGGACTGCAGGCAGCACGTGATCAGACGGCCTGGGCAGGCCCGACCCATGCTGCACATGCGTGCATTGCCAGCAGTGCAAGGGGCAGCTGGAACAACAGCAGCCCCGGCCACGCAGACAGCGGGCACCCAAGGCTCGCACGGGCGCAGCTCGACGTCTTAATAATCTTGCGCAGGAGTGCGGCTGCAAGGGGGGCACATGTGGTGGGTGAGGACATGTGGGCAGGTGCCTTGTGGTGCAGGCAACGTTATGGTATGCCACATGCACGCCTCAATGCAAGCCCGGGCTCGTGACGGCCGCCCGGCAGCACCAGCCCACCCGAGGATCGCACGTAGAGCGCGTCCTCGCCGCGGCTGCTGACGTCGCCCGGCACGCGCAACAGCAGCTGCGTGTCTCCTGCCTTGTGCCCCTGGCGCCTTTTCAGCTTCTTGCTCGCCGCGGCCTCCACAGATGGCGCATGCAGGAGGACCAGAGGCGCCCCCGGCTCCTCCACTTCCAGACTGCCGTCGGGTCCGCTGGCGCCGAAGCCCTTGCGCTTGATGCGCCGCCGCTCCGCGGTGCACGCCAGCTGGCGCGCCGACGGCGCACCGTCCGGCAGAGGCGCCGTCCACAGCCGCTCGGCAGACGGCGGGTCCAGTGCTGCAATAGGACCAGGGCAGCAAGGGATCAGGTACCCAGCACGGAGGTTGCCTTGCAGAGACCAGGGTCTGCTGGCGACAGGGGCGCGGTTGTGAGCAATGCATCCCATGCGCCACGCGGCAGCCCCACAGCCCACCTGCCAGGGCCGCAAGCATCGCGCCTCCATCGGGGACGACGGCTGCCACGTGCAGCACCGACAGCTCCAGCCCGCGGCTGCCTGGCCGCTCGGCAGCAGCAGGGTCGAGCGCCGGCCAGCGCAGGCCGCCTCGCGCCGCCCAGGCTTGGAGCACACCCACGAGCACGGGGCAGCCGGACCCAGCCACCACGTGCAGCAGCGAGGACGGGCAGGCCGCGTCCATCCCCGCTGCGGCCTCCTGGGGCACGCTCCCATCCGCGCACACGCCCTCCAGCAGCAGGGCGACGAGGGCGGGGCAGCCCCGCGCGGCCGCGACCGCCACCAGGCGGCGCGCGGCCGCCGCCACGCAGCGCCGCAGGACGGGCGGGAACGGCTGCGCCGGGCCGCTGCCGCCCGCGGCAGGATCCACGTGCCTGTGAGTGAACTGCACCACCAGTCCGACCTCCCGAAGAAAGGCGTCCAGTGCAGGCGCCGCCTCGGGGAGCTGGGCTCCGGCCGCGGCCAGGCAGCGCACCTCCGCCGCCGCCGCCGGGTCGGGCAGAACCAGCAGCGGGCGCGCCCCGCTCAGTATGTTGCCCACCTGCATCTCCAGCTCGGCGCAGCCTGCAGCCATTGAGGCGCGTGCGGGGCAGCAAGATGGGGGCAGGAGGCAAACGGCAGTGGTCAGCGGATGGAGACTGCGGGCATGGCAAGAGGCTCGGTGCTTGGTGGGCACATGCCCGGTGCTTGGTAGGTGCCAAGCACCAAGAAGGGGGTTTGCAAACACGGCAAGAGTGTGGCACCTATCCTTGGGACAGGCAGCAGAGAGCAAAGGAGGGGGGAAAGAGGTGCTGCAACCTCACCTGGGACCAGGCCCACCGGCCAGGCGCGGACCCACGTGAGCTGACGCTGAACATCGATCGAAGAGCCAAGCACCTCCACCGCCAGATGCCTGGCCCGCTGCCGGCACAGCACCAGCCCCTCGGCTGCATTGGGGCACTGCAGGGGCACCCCCAGCTCCAGACTGTGGGCGCCCAGTTCGCAGGCGTCCTCAACGCCCGCCTCGCTGCCGCCCCCGTCCCGGCCGCCGCTCCAGCTGGCGCGGGCGCCGGAGGCCGCCAGGTGCGGCGGCGCCGCAACGCAGATGCACGGCGGGCGCAGCGCGCGAATCTCCGGCGCCGAGTCTGCCTCTGCAGCCACCTCCAGCTTCACCCGGCCCTCTTCGATCAGCGCGACCCGGCTGCCCACCTGCGCCACGGCGCCCGCGCTGCGCAGCAGGCTGCCCAGGGGACTGTCAGGGGACGCCAGCAGCGCCTCCAGGCGGGCCCGCAGGCCCGGCTCTCCCGAGCCACCGGGCCCGGCGGCCGCGTCCTGCGGTGGGCGTGCGCAGCAGAGTGAGGCGGGCGCAGCGGTGCGTGCTGGAAGCGGGTTGCATGTGGCTCGGCTGCTCAGCAGCTTACCAGCAGCGCCGTGAGCGTGAGGTGCACGCAGCCTGGGCGCAGCGCGCCCTCGATGTGCAGGGCTGAGGCCGCCGGAACGAGCTGCTCCAGGTCTGCCCGCACCGCCGGCATCAGCTGCTCAGGCATACAGTCAAACACCTGCAGCGGACCGGGCACATGCAGCCAGCAAGGCTGCGTGTCGGCGCCTGCGATGCTTGCGCAGCTGCACGGCTGGCGTGCAGGGCAGACGCCGGCCCCCCTCGGCCAGCTGTGCTGTGGGGCGCGGGCCAGGGGCGGCAGCCACAGTGACCTTGAGAGATAGGCGCTCGAGGGACAGGTGGTGTGCCTGGTACACCACGACGGCAGGGTTGCCCAGCGGCGGGCCAACGAGTCCCTGCAGCACACACGTTTCACCAAAAAAAAAATTTTCACCACGTCAAGAGTGCGGAGGGCTGCGATGCACCAGGCACAACAAGCCTGGGGATGGCTCTGCCAGCCGCATTGCCGCCCGCATACCTCGGCACGCGCCAGCCATCCCTCCATGCTGCAGCCCAGTCCGAAGCCAGCGCCCGGTGCAAGCGGCAGCCAGACCTGCTGCTGCTGCCCAAGGTCCGGAGGCGCAAACAGGACGAGGTTCGGATCGGGCAGGCTGCCGGCAAGGCTCGGCGGCTGCTGGGCTGGGGGGAGCTGCAGACCGGCCAAAGTCGCACCCGTGTACAGCTGCTGCGCGCCTGGCGGCGGTGCCAGAGGCAGCGGCCGCGCCGCGTTGTGCGGCGCCCACGCCTGCAGCTGTGGCTGACTGTGGGGCAGGCCCACTGCCTGGGCGCCGTATTCAGCAGATGGGGCCATGGCACCTGATGGCGCCGCCGCCAGCACCGACTGCGATTTAAAGAGCTCCTCAAGCATTGCAAAGTCCATCAGCCCTTCGCTCGTTGACGTATCCTGCTGCTGCTGCTGCTCTTGCTGCCCCTGTTGCGGGCGCCATTGCTGCTCCCGCTGCCCCTGCTGTGGCTGCTGCTGCGCCGGCACCGGCGCAGCCGACTGCTGCTGCTGGATGCTCTGCTCCTTCTCCTGCCACTCCTGGTGCTTGTCCTGCTCCATCTGATCCTCGCCTCCCTCTGCCGTGGCCTTGGAGGCTGGCTTCTGGTTCTGGCTGGGGCGGATACCTGTCGAGGTGCCGCTGCCGCTTGTACCCGCCTGCGTTGCCCCTGCTCCCACCCCCGCCGCCTCCTTGGATGCGGCGGTGGCGCCGGTCGCGTCGGCAATCCGGTGCTGCCGCCGCTGCTTGTGCGCGAGCAGCATGCGCCTGCAGGAGGAGGGCACGGTACGCGTGCATGGAGGGGATGGTGGCCTGCAAGGAGCGAGGGGCGACAACGGCGGCGGGTGCGCCCCTGCACCAGCTGCGGCCGCCTGCACTGCTGCCCCCCCACCCCCCCCCACCCACCCACCTGCAGCTCTTCTTATCTCCATCAAACTCCTTTACGTTCTGGAACTTGCCGCATTGCTGGGGAGAGGGAAGGCGAGCACAGACGGGGGTGGGGGCACGCAGCGAGCGCAGCTCACCCCGCAGCATGCAGCGCCCGACTCACTTGACAGAACCTCAGGCGCAAGCCGTCGATCACCAGCATCGGAACCACACTGTGTGCGACGCACACGCGATAACGCGAGTAGAAGCGCTGCGTGTTTGGGGGGGGGGGTGGGAAGCATGTGTGTGAGGGGGCGGGAGGTAGGGCAGCACGTGCTGCGCGGATGCACCTGTCCCACCACCACTCCCAACTGCTCCCACCTTCTCGTTCACGAGCTCTGCTCTGCAGCCTGGCACCTGGCATGTGATGCTCGTCCGGCGCTGCCGGCCGCGCCTGCGTGTTGGCGGCGCCTGCTCCGCAGGGGTGTCGCCCGCGTCCGCGCGCGCGTCGCGTGGCACACCGTCCTTGCCTTCAGTGGGTGCTGCCTCCGGATCACCGGTGGCCGTGCCCACGCGCTCTGCCTCGAGGCGAAAGGGATCCAGCGCGTATCCACGCGTCGTCCAGCGGGTCGTCGGGCGGGAGGCGGAGGCGCTCCCGCCCGCTGCAGCACCGGCGCCATCAGTGCCGCCCGCCTCCGCGCTGGGCTCGGTTCCCCCTGCAAGCGTGGGGCTAAAACCCATCCGGGCCGCGGGGTGCCGTCCCCTCTGCTCGGGTCCGGTGCTGCTGTGGTTGAGCTTGGCAGGCCCCGACGATCAGGCGTGCTCGAAGAGACACAGGGCAGCGAGTCTGACTCGCTGTCGCGACAGGTACAACTCGTTGCCCTGTGTCTCTCCCTGCAGCTACGGACGCTACAATGAGACTAGCAAGACCGCTGTTGTGCTACACCGTACTGTATTGAGATTGAGCGCATTGAGCGCATCTGCCAGAAGCCCAGCAGAGCGCCAGGATCACAGCCTTATCTACACGTCATTGACAATTGTGCAAGGCTGGTTGTTGGTGTATTCAGGCATGCACACCGTCAGAGGGCTGCTGAGGAGGCTGCGAGGCGGGCTGATATGCTTGCCGCTACAAAAAAAAAGTGGCGGTACACTGCGCCGCTGGCCGGTCTCGCTGAGCAGCCTCAACAAAGCGAGCGTTTGTTTTCAGCCGGCAGAATGGGTGCTTGTGGCTCTGCATGTGACCCCTCAGTCAGTCAGTCAGCCAGCCAGCAGAAAGCCCCCTGCACACCCCTACCACTTGAAAACAAGCTCCTCAGGCTCGGCGGCATCCCCCGCCTGCGCCGCGTCAATGGCATGCTGCGCGGGCAGGCACCCCCTGCAGCACGGGGGGGGGGGGGGGGGGGCCAGGGGGGCAAAAAACAAGAAGCTTCCCGGGGCTTCCTTGAAA